>CANTUR010000239.1:360000-960000 GCA_947683625.1 Mallotus nudiflorus
AAAGGAGGGTCTGTCGAATTTTCGGTTGAATTCTCGTAAAACATGATGTCGAATCAATCTTGTGTTAGTCTGTGTTCTGGATCTTAGATTGAGTCTCTATAGAGCTTAATTTAGGTTTATTCTGATTTTCATTAATATTTTATTTATTTAGTTGCACTAAGACCAAGGTCTAGTGGACTAGGCCCATCAAACCAGTCTCATAGAGCGCAAACTTGTGAGTTATTATTTTATATATACATTGCATTTAGGATGCATATTTTTTAGCACATATTCATGTTTTAATTATATTTATTCATAAAGTTTTTTATTAAAATGTTTAGTATACCTTAGGTATATTTTTAGTATATTTTGATATGAATGCTTGTTATATTATTGATTTATACTTAGATTGTTTTTAAATATATATATGGTTTATATTTGGTATATTTCATGTTTGATTTGAATTTATTTGACATATATATACTTAAAATTTACTTAGTTTATTTTAGGTATATTTCTGGTATATATATGGTTTATTTTGTTAATATGATTGTTTTATGCATTATTTATTTTTCCATATGAATGTTTAATTTTAAATGAAGGATATCAATAGAACGTGCTACCTAGTAGGCAACATTAGGATCATGTACGTACCAGTGCGATAGATTTAGGGTTGAGTGAGAACTACTTGTGGTAAATTATGATCTGATTGAGATTGATGGATTGATTTGATTGAGATGTGATGTGATTGATAGTGTGATTGCTGGAGTTTGGTTGATCAAGTGTCTCGAGGCCAATCACACTGATAGTCAGACTGCTGGAGCTCGGTTGATTTAGTGTCTCGGGGCCAGTCTACTATCCATATGGAATAAGTGAATTTATTTGGAATTAAGTGAGCATGTATGGCTCGAGTGATGTTATTATTGATGAGGTTGCAATTAAATAAGATTCTATTTGATCCTTCATAAAATTATGATTTTTCAATATTATTATATAATTGATTTCCAGCATCTGTATGGGTTGCTTGTATATATATGTATTATATATGAATGTTTGATTGCATTTGACATATAGGAGATACATGTATATATATTATAACAATTCACTCAGTGAGGTCAGACTCCTCTTAGTTGACATTTTTATAAGAGAGTCTTTTTCTTTAGACCTCAGCAGTAGACCCATCTGCCGGATTTCTTCCGCCACGGTTCTTTTATGTAAATTATCTACTTAATTTTTATATTGTCCTCTAGAAAACTGCAATAGTCATATTTTGTATCAGTAATGAGTTTTATTTATATTTACTGTTCGTGATTTTTCATTCAGAGGTCTTTCTCTAAATAGTGTATTAATATATTTTATGTTATGATATGGAAGAGATTATTTTTATTATATTGACATGAAATTTTATTTATGGTGTATACTTATTATTTTTTATTGCATGCTTTTCTTTTAAGGCTTGCTACGGGTTATGGATCGAAAGAATTCTCGTTCCCTAGCACCAGTCATGGCCCCCGGTTTGGGTCGTGACAATTATTTCTATGTTTTTATTCAGGTTTTATTTTCATTATTTTGTTTTCTTTATTTATTAATTCTAATATTATTTTCTTTCTTTTTTTGATTCTTTGTCTTTCGTGATTCTAGTGATGAATACATGATTGAACCAAGGAAACTCACAAAGAATCAATGAATGAAAGCCAAGAGTCAAGATCCTAATTTAATTTTATTTTGCTCTATTTAGTTTAGTTTAATTTAATTTATTTTTTTAGGTTTTGAATTTGTCTAATTTGTCTTCTTAAGGGTTGTATTTTAATTTTATTTTCTTTATTATTTTGGTAGATTTTGTAATAGTCTCGATAATGGGAATAATGAAAATTTAGTTCTCTTGTTCTTAAATATTAATTAGTAAATTAGGTTCAATTTGGTAAACCCTAATTAAAATCAGTGGAGGTAGTAGATTAATTTAGGTTGCATGTTAATTAAAATTAGGGTTTTTTAGAAGAAATAATTTAATTTCATGGTTGATCTTTTTTATTTGTTTGTTTTAATTTTTTTTACGTTTTTGGGCTTTTTTAGTTTATTTTTGTGTGTTTTAGGCCTCAAGCCCACATTTAGACTCTAACCCATTTCATAAATAGGCTTTTAATTGGATTTTTAGGTTTAATTTTAAAATCAATTTAGGTCCATTTAGGTTAATTTAGACTTAGGCCCATTTTTTTTATCTAGAATTAAAACATGTAGAATTAGGCCCACTAATTTAAATACTTCATAATTTTTAGATTTAGGCCCACTTTTAGAATTAAAATAAATAGACTTAGGTTTACTTAATTAAAATTAAATAAGAATTAGGCCCATTAGTCTTTAGGCTCACTTATAAATTAAAGCATGTAGATTTAGCTCATTTAATTAAAATCAATGTAGATTAGACTAACCTAGGGATTGTGATTTAAATAAATGCATTGTTTACTTGTATATTTCATGACTAGTTTGCCTAGAGTTGATTTTTTTAATAAGGGTTTATATGAAATTGCATGTAAATAGAGATTAAGATAGTAATTCATAAAGTAATTCCAAAAGAATATGAGAATGAAAGAAGTTAGTATTTCGTACCCAAAATCTCCTGGTTGTGGTGCTGGCTTTCTTTTAAGGAATTGAGTACCACCATTTTTTGATTTGTCCTAGTTATTACCCTAGGTGGTGACTCCTCATCTCCATGCCATGTCTTTGTGACAATAGTTAGTGTGTTCTCTAGAGCCCTGAGCTCAAATATTATCGCAGTTGCTAAAATCTTGGGCACGTACTAAACCCCGTCGTCGTCTATAGTGGTGACTCCACTGGGGATAAGAGATACTGATTCTACTTGTGTTCTTTAGAATTATTTTATTAATTATTATTTTATTTTTTCTTTCATTCTGCATGTCCCTATTAACCGATGGCGTTGGTTTATGATTCCATGATTCCACTAGCTTCATGGAGTTGTACATTGGCTAACCATCACTTTTAGCCTTAACTCGGTTCAAGAGAGATTACCGAGCTCATCTGACCAAAGTCTATAACCTAAGTCCTAAAGGGGGGGTATTCTTCTCTCAAGTTTGCAAAGGATAATAGGCCCCTTTGACCTTAGCCTGTAACTCAAGTCTTAAATGAGGGCATCTTGCTAAGGGAACCTTGGCTTTTCACCAGGCCCTAACCACATATAATGGCTTAGTTACTTCCCCTAGAATTACCCAAATTTCTTATGTAAGTTGCCATGAGGTATTTCTATCTATAAAAGCCCAAGCCCATACTTTAAAGAGCCCATCTAGGCTAATAAAGATTGGGTTAGACCTTTATACCTAGAAATACTATTTCCATGGTTTTATTGCTTTAAGAGAGATTTAGCATGCGCATCAGTTCTTGATATCCCCTATTGATATTAAGGCCAAAACCAAAAATCCTAGAAAAAGAGACTCACCATTGAACACATGTGTGGGAGGAATAAGGTTGGAAGGATGAATGTTGTACACTAGATTGATACTTACTATTTGCTACTTGTTGTATAACACGTGCATCATGTTTACATGCATACATGCATTTCATCTATCACATTAACACTTTATTTTATAGCCATTATAGATTCATCTAGGTTTTCTAATATTTAGGGATGAAAAGGTGGCAGACTAAGAAGAATAGATTTAAGTCCTAAAGCCATAATAAAAGAGATCCTTCACATATTGGAGAAGAGTCCTATTAATCCACTTTACTTGGAAGCTAAACCAACTCCAACTGAGTATATAGAAATGGAACAATAATAAGGAGGGAACTAGACCTTAGAAGATATCAAAGGAGCTCTGATGGATGACATGAGCGCTATGATGCAAGATGAACTGAGACGGACTTTATTTGGATTGATGCAACCTGCTGCTACTGTTGTCATACCACCACTTGTAATTAAGTAGCCACCTACTATTGCAGCTATCCCACTTACTACAGATGCTCCACGTACTGCCAATAATCCTGGGGGGAAACTTGTTGCTAGAAACCCACCTATTGTTAATGTGAAGCTTGAGGATGTTGAGAACTACATGATAGAAAAGGCAAAGAGAGAATCACTTAAACTAGTACAAGACCATGAGTCCAAGCAGATGCAAGCACTGACCCAGAGAATGTCCAAGATGGAAGAGCATATTAGAGGAAAAGGCATGGGATATTCATTTAACGTTGATGATATGTTACTAATGGAGGGTAATAAGCTACCTGAGAAGTTCAAAATGCCTCACCTATAGAAGTTTGATGGAGCTAGAGATCCTAGGATTCATCTCAGTTAGTACACAATAACTATGAGTACTACTAATGCCCCATTAGCAGTGATCGCTATGTTATTTGTATTGTCTTTAGAGGGAATGGCTATAAATTGGTATCATGGTTTGGAAAAGTCTATTAAGGCTTAGTAGAAAGAACTGTGTGTTGCTTTTTTAAAATAGTATAATTATAACACTAGATTGGAAGTGTCCATCAGGGATTTAGAACTAACTAAGCAAAAATCAAATAAATCCTTTTCTGATTTCTTGACCAGATTAATGAACAAGGTAGGATTAATGAAAATAAGTTGGTTGAGAAAGATCAGGTTAGGATGATAGTTTGTTATATATCGCCTAATTTGGTTAAGAGATTATAAATGATGAATCCCAAAACATTTATAGACCTATATGATGAGGTTTTCAAGCTGAAGAAATTGAGAGTAAGAAGAAGAAAAGTTTTAGAAGTATAGGAACCTGAAATTACCTAACTAGGGGCACATAACAAGGAAGTACTAGCCAAGCTATAGAGGTGCATGCAGTTCAACAGTCTAGGAGATTCTCCAATTTTAACCAACCACTTTCTAAAGTCCTAGACCGTTTGATCTAAAAAGGCCTACTTAGACCTTTAACCTTTTCCAAACCACCAAACCAAAATGTTTCAGGCTACGACCCAAACAACTATTATAAATTTCACCAAGTAGTTGGCCTCTCCATAGACACCTGTATCCACTTAAAATATGAAATCCAAAACCTGATAGACTCTGGAAAAATCATAGACCCTGAAAAGTCCAATCTAACCCAAATACTATAAATAACCCTTTCCCAGACTACTAAAATGTTTCACCACTAGCCACCATGATGATCAACTTAGGAGTTAGTGAAGAGGAAGTGTTGGACTCCTTTGAAATCTTAAACCTTACAGACAGTGAGAAATCTCTTAATGCCTCTAGAGGAGTAGAGGATTTATTGGGGCAACCCTCAAGCAAATTTGACTTTAAGGTGTTCTATTCAAACCACCCTTTATTAATATTCCCTTTGAATCAATTATGCCCTCAGGATGGGGTGATGAGTTTAATAATGAGCAAACAGAAGAAAAGAGAGAATATTAAACTCCTAAGCAGCCATTGAGAGAGGTTATAGGTTTATTGGGGCAACCTTTGGGCAAGTTCAACTATAGAGTATTTTACTCTTAGCTCGCTTTAGGTGATATACTAGTAGAGGAGATTGTACCTTTAGGATGGGGTGAAGAGTTTGAAGATGATGATGTAAAAGGAAAAAATAATGGACCTTTTTGTTTTGAACAGTCTTAAGAGGGAGTTGAAGAGTTATTGAGCCAACATTTGGGCAAACTTAACATAGAGGAGTTGAAAGGGAAAGAAACATGCATAATGGAAGTATGGAAAGATAGAAAGAGGGATTGAATCATTAGGGTTATTGACATTTGGTATGACTTTGATGAAGAGAGCCTTAGTGGTCTTGATGTATGGAGTGATAATCCTAATATGAACCATATTACTAGAAGTGGAAAGAATTATAAGGCAGTAGAAAAAAATTGAGAGAGTTACAAAAAGATAAGAGATAAAGGATGTAGAGGTAGAGGAAGGGCAAAAAGAAGACCTAATCTTAGAGTAGCTAAAGAAAGTTAAGGCGAATGCGAGCATTTGGAAATTATTGATGCATTCAGGTAGCCACCGAAGAGCTTTTGTCAAGGCTCTATCAAATATGAGTATTGAAATAGCAGCTACACTTGAGGCTATAGTAGCAAAGGTCACAAAAAAGAAGCATGGCTTGGTAACATTCTCAAATGATGATTTGCCTTTGGAAGGTAGAAATCATAACAAGGCACTATTTATCCTAGCTAAAATAAGGGGAAAGAGAACCAATTTTGCAATGGTAGATAATGGTTCTACTATTAACGTGTGTCCATTAAAAATCCTACCTAATTTGGGTTTAAAAGTTGGTGATTTGAAAGGTTCAAATCTTATAATCAAAGCTTATAATGATGGCACCTAGAATGTGGCAGACACATTCCAAGCTCTGGTTAAAACAGGACCTGTAGAATCAACTGTTAAGTTCACTATATTAGACATCCTTATCACATATGCCTTGCTTTTAGGAAGGCCATGGTTCTATGCTCTAGAAGGGGTACCCTCAACTGTGCACTAGAAGATAAAATATCCTCATAAAGGAGAGGTTATGACTATAGAAGCTGGAATCAGTATAGCTGTGGCAACCGTACAGGATAAACAGAAATAAGTATGTGCCTGGTTTTCAAGTTGCTAGAATATTTGATGGAACTAAGATGGATCTAAGAGTAGTGATGATGATAGAGAGTACGAATTATCAACTTGGACAAGGGCTGAGAAAGAATGAGCAAGGAAGCCCCAAACCCCTGAAATTCAGAAGTCAGGGTGACACTAAGGTATTAGGGTGCACTAACACAAAACTTTGTAGCAAAAGAGGAAGGAAGAAGGGAAAGGCCAAGATAAATAAGCCTTGGGGAGAATCAGGCTAATGAGTGAGAATTTTATCAAGCCAAGGGAAGGCAAGTACTATATGGGTGCTAAGGAATATGTCAATATTGCTAGAAAAGACATTCCTAGATTCGAGATCTTCAAGGAGTAGATTATGCAGAACCTGGTAGAGGATAACAAAGAGGAAGTAATGAAGCAAGTAGCTGAGAGGATGGGTGATATTGTTGTTGAAGAGTTATTGTGTTTGCCACCTGAGGAGGAGCTACCTTAGGATTTAGCTACTATCATTAGTAATAGTTTTAGTGATGTTTTTTATAAAGAAACTGATGTAATAACATTCGACCTTTATAAGGATGAAGAATTTATTTTTTCCATGGTCAATGATATGAATTCTGGTTTGGCTTACTTGTGTGATGTCCATCCTGATGGTTCTGTGCATTTTAATATTGATCGTATATGTATGTTAGACATTAATTCCATTCAATTAAATTCATTAAACATGGGCACAAATGATAATCCTAAGAACATTTCTATATCATATGATGTAACTCTTGAAGAGAGGGAAAATTTTGAGAGAATATTAACAAAAAGAAAGGTAGTATTTGCTTAGACTTATAAAGATATGTCGGGTTTAGATAGGGAAATTTTGAAACATCAAATCCCAATTATAGATGGTGGGGTTTAGCGCGCACCCAAGATTTTAGCAATCGCAACACTGTTTGGGTTCAAGGCCCTAGGGAACACACTACCATATCATGAAGACATAGTGTGGAGATGAGGAGTCACCACCTAGAGTAATAATTGGGACAAATCAAAATGGTGGTGCTCGATTCTCTAAAAGAAAGCTAGCACCACAAATAGGAGATTCTGGGAATGGAATACTAACTTCTCTTAGTCTTGTGTTCATTTATAATTATTTTATGAATTACTATCTTATTCTCTAATTACATGCAATTTTATTTAAACCCTAATTAAACATCCATTTAACCCAAAGGCAACAAGTCAAAAAATTACATGTAAAAATGCATACAAAAGGCAATGTCCCTATATCTAAATTAGATTAATTTTATTAATTAAAGTTATTAAATTATACATATTTTATTTACAAGTAAAATGGACTAAAGATGAGCCTATTTTTTAATTGAATTAGTGAGCCTAAATCTACTTATTTTAATTAACTAAGGAAATTGGCCTATTGTCTACAAATTTTAAAGAAGAAAATTATATTATTAAATGGGTCTAAGTTTAGCTTAATTTTAACTCAAAACATAGAGATTAAGTTTATTTACTTTAAAAGAAATGAAATTAATGGGTTGAGCTAAATCTAAATTAATTTTAATTAACTAAAAATGGGCCTAAGGTCTAATTAATTTTAAAAATACATTAGTGGGTTGAACTAAAGCCTAAGTTAATTTTATTAATTAATAATGGGCCTAAATCTAATTAACCTAAATGGGCCTAATTTAATTTTAAATAAATTAAAACCTAAAAAACATTTTTAAGCTTATTTATTAAATGGGTTAGAACCTAACGTGGGCTTAGGGACCAAAAGACATGAGAACCAAAAACAAAACCCAATTCAATAAACATACAAAAAATAAATCAAAACAATAATTTTTACGTGATTTTTCTAAGAAAACCTAATTCAATTTCATGCAACCCTAAAATTAATCTACTGCCATCATTAATTTAAATCGAATTTCACCAAATTGAGCCTAGATTACTAATCAATATTTAGTACAAAGAATTAAAATTCCACTAATTTCTCTCTGTCGAGGCTATTACAAACTACAATGCAAGAAATTGAAACAAATTAATTACAACCTAGTAAAAGCAATGAACAAAATACTGCAGAAAATAATAAACCTTAAATTCTATAGGGATTTCATAAAATTTAGTCCATGGCATCCCATAGATTCTTCAATGTAGCCACTGCCAAAATCTACATCACCAACCTCACATCCAAAGCACCACAAAACACTAATCGAAAAAAAACAAAAAAAAAACAAAATATTTAATCATTAACGACTCAATTAATAAATAAAACAAAGAAATTAAATGAAAAATAAAAAAAAAACAGAAAATGAGTAGGGATGTTGTGCAAATGCTATTTGAATGCCCCTCAAATTAGGATTGTCACCATTTTGAGATTGACTCTGTTGTTTTTTTTCTTGATTTTCTAGACTTAAAAGCAAAGAACGTATTTTTATTGATTTCCTGAAGGTTTTGAAAATGAAAAAATGAAGAGCTAAGGTGTGTGGCTTTCTGCATAGTAAAGAAAATAACTAGGCTTTTTTTTTTGTAGATCTTTTTTCATCCCCTTTCATAGACTCTGCCTTTCTGCTTTTAAAGCCTGGCTTAGTAACCTCCAACCCCTATGATCACATAGGGAAGTTGCATGATATTAGGAGCGGGAAGAGGAGTCTCAGGAGTCTGTTTTTTTTTTTTTTAAACTTTCAAATTCAAGATAAAAATATAGGTGATAGAGTTTTAAAAAAATTAAAGACTCACACATATAGGGACATGTGGTGTCTAGGACCAATGAAAAAATTAAGAAATGATAAAAAAAAATCAATTTTCAGTGTAAAAATCAATTTTTAGCAAAAATCGGCATTTTGAAATGTCGACTGACGTCCATAATGTTGATTGGCATTGCTTAATTTCGATCGACATTACGTAATGTTGGTTAGTATTACACAATGCCGGTTGGCATGAAATGTCAGTTGATCACTTTTTTTTAATGAAATTACAAAAAAGGTCATAGGAAGTTTCTAAATTTTGCAATTAAATCCCTAAAAAAACCAACTTTGCAATTAAATCCACAAAATATAGCAATTTAGTCCTTTAAATCGCAAAACTCGACACTAGAGATCAATTCTCAATTAAATTTTCATCATAGGGGCTTTCATCGCATGTGTGCAAAATTGCATTCCGAAATTGGGTGCTTAAAAGTGCCCCCCTTTGTTGCTGTTTGCTTGACAAATTACAACAAAGCAATAGTAGCATACAATTTCGAAAGAAAGAATTAGGGTACTTCATTGTATCCTAATTGACATGTTGATACTTAAATTGCTAAGGAATTTTAAACAAGATGCTATGTTTAATATGTTTCATTATATTTCTTATAAAATGTCTAGTGAAACTTATGCATTTCTCTATATTCCCTGTAGGATGTCTAGCGACTTGTGATTTGAGAACATGTTATAGCTCCTATGGAATGTCTAGCAATAATACCATAACTATTGTGTAGTGT
Organism: Mallotus nudiflorus; assembly: GCA_947683625.1. Taxonomy (NCBI): domain Eukaryota; kingdom Viridiplantae; phylum Streptophyta; class Magnoliopsida; order Malpighiales; family Euphorbiaceae; genus Mallotus; species Mallotus nudiflorus. The sequence continues at coordinate 369,984 of CANTUR010000239.1, forward strand.
CTGGCAAATTGCACTATATTCCCTTTGGGACGTCTAGTGACAATGGATTTTGCTATATTTCTCGTGGGACGTTTTAACGAAATGAATACAATGATTCTTGCTATATTCCATGTAGGACGTCTAGTGAGCCTTGATTTGAAAAAAGTGCTATAGTTCTTATGGAACATTTAGCAATTTGATAAATTTAAAATTTCACTATATTCCTTGTGGGATGTCTAGTGACAATGGATTAGCAAAAAATGTGCTATAACTCTTGTGGAATACCAAAACTATTGTGTAGTGTTTGGTGATAAAAGGTTTAAAAAATTTCATGTTATAATTGCTATTGAAGCACATAACATGTCAAATTTGATATTCATGTTATGGTTACTGTGCAACACATAGCATGATAATTTTAAAATTTATGTTGTAGCTACTGTGTAGTACAAAATGAATTTTGAAATCTTTTGATTTAAAATGATGCATGTAAAAATGCAAAACTGAATTTTGTAATTATATTTTGTATTTCATACTTGACAAAAAATTCAGAGTTTAAATACGTATGCAATTAATAATAATTCATTAATTGATGACATGAGTTAAATGAATCAATTAGGAATTAAATCTTAATCAAGATGCAATTATGGATGAAATTGTAAAGGAAAACTTGATTTTGAATGCAATCATAGTTAAGGGATCAAAATGGATATTTTCCATTTATAAGAAGCTTCCCTCCTTATTTTTGGATGTTATTCTTTCATTTTCCTCTCCATTTCTTCTTTTCTCTTTTTTTTCCTTTGATTTTCTTCTTTTGATTTCTTACTCATCTGAAGTCCGATATCTATCAGATCCTATGACTGACCCACAACACAGGCTACATAGAGGAGCTGAGATTCTGCTGACCCAGTCATTGTGCCTCTCCATTTTCCTTAAAAAAACCTTGGACTTCGAGAGGGTTCTACTATGCTTCCTTTGACTTGCCTTTACCTTTATAAGTGCACAGATGTAGGCAATAAAGTAACACTTTCTCATTTCTATTTATTTCTGCAAAAATTTATTCATACAATTAGTAATCATAACTAATTTTAAAGTGCAAATTAGTGTGTATGTTGTTGAAATTATATAAAAAAATCACTCAAAAAAATGCATTAAAAATTTAAATTTAACTCAAGAACATAGGATTTTAGTTGAATGGTCGACTGAAGGTCTAAAAATTTAAGTCGAAAGTCCAAAAATCAGTCGATATTTATGCAATGTTGATCGGCATTACATAATGTTGGTCAACATTATGGAATGTCAATCCGATCTAAAATTTTTTTAAAAATTTTTGTAATTAATTATTATTATTATTATTATTATTATTTCTATCCTCGAAATTCTCCCAATGACTAATAAAATTCATGGGCTATTTTCACATAGCTCGTGAATTATTTCACGGGCTGCTGGAGAATATGGCACAGCTGGTATGGGCCTCTAGGTTTAGACAATTTATTGTTGGGCTTTTGACAGCTTGAGGGAGGTCTGATTGCCATTCTTTATTCACACTTATTGAACGATGGATGGACACCACCCACACATTGCATACTCGTATAGGCGAGTTGACTATTTCACTTATGAGTTTTTTTGCAATCATTGAGATTGCCTTCGAAGGACTCCCATTTCCTTTGATATCAGCTAATCAATCTCCCTAAACATTCATGGAGTCAGTATGTGCGAGATTTGATCGAGTTTGTTCCGTCGTGGAAGAATCAGAAGAATGTTCTTCTTTCATTGTTAGTCGAGGGATTTAGACGTCTTCTTACCACCACTCCTTGTCAGATTGCCCATAAGGTGAGGTGTTTCCTTTTGATATTGCTTGGTATAACCCTTTTCAGCGAGATTGGTCATGAGGTCAGCATTTCCCTTCTCAGCCCTCTTCAAAACTTAGATCAAATTATCACCTTTAATCTGGGGATCTGTTGCATTGGGTTATCTATATTATAGATTGGACACTATTTTTAGAGGTGCTATCACCATGTGCAGCTTTTGGCATGCTTTGCATGTACATCATCCTTTTTTTTTACTTATTTCCTCTTTCCAGATATGGAGTCTAGAGATTGGGCTGATTTGTGTCTTTAGTGCTATCAGTTCTAATAGGAGTCTCCCTCTGATGCAAAGATGGGGCTCTTCTCATCTAGCGAGCTTTAAGAACACTTTACAAACTTATCGCAATCAGATGAACACTATCAAGTGGCACCTGGTAGGAAAATAGAATCATTAGTATTTCATAATTTAATGCAAGTTAAACTTAATAACATGATTTTTCATATTAATTCTAATTGGTTAGAGGGAGTGGATGATGTCTATAGGTATGATTTCATGGTTGTTGCAGTACGACTCAAGGGCATAGGATTTTGCCCCTTAATTTTAGCTGCCGGATGTGGTAATTGGGAGAGCGAGTGTATCAGTGGCATTCTGGACCTTCCTGACGCTATATTCCCTCTAATGTTCCTCTCTCGATGTTATATAGTTCTCATCTAATGAGTTTAAAGTTAAGAGAGGCATTACAGGGATATGATGCTATGATTTTTCTTAAGTGATCTCGCCATTACCGGTAGTTCATCCATGAGAACCTCTTGGAGTAGGTTCTTGTTGACCAGGCTAAGGTAACTTTTAATCATTTCTCTTTTGGGATGCTCAGATCACTTATTTTCTTTTCTCATAGTTTGAGGAGATTGGCTCCCCTACCGATGAGGTGATGGAGGAGGCGACTAAAACTACTCAAGGGGTTGAGATTGCTCCTAAGCCTGAGATTACACCTGAGGTATCTGGGCCTAGACCTAGTCATGCACATCATACTCAACATGTTGGGACCAGTTGTGGGGGAGCCTTTACTAGTGTTATTTTTTGGCAATGTCCCCCTTCTAACGGATCTATGCTCTATTAGGCCCCCATTATTCAAACTCCGGTAGAGTAGCAGATGCATCTCAGTGATGTTTAACTCCCCAGCTTTTCTCCAGAAGATACTTCTTATGTGAGTTTGTCTGACTTATTTCTTGTATTACCTTTACACTTGGTATTGATGTTGGTGCAACTTTATAAAATAGGTCCCCCGGACACAGGCAAAGTATTTGTACAGACTTGCCTCATCTCAGAGGTTATTTACCATGCAAGTCATAGATAGTTGGCGGGTAAGCATATACACTTATTATGCAAATGTATGTATGGTATGCATATGATATGACATTTTCTATATGTGCAAAGTTATTCTAGGGATATGGAGCAGGAGAATGATATGCTTCGTTGGCCGCTTGTGGACTTGGGCATGGACCCTTACAACATTAGTACTTCATTTGTCAGACTTCCAAATACTTATCATCATAATGACCCTAATAGAGGATGGAGCCCATGGCCTGATAATGGATCTTAGGATGACTGATTCCAGGCTATCTTCATTTTTTATTTATAGTTATGTCAAATTGCCTTCTTATAGTTATCTATTTCAAATTTCCCTTTCTTGAAATTAGACTTTGATGAATAGATGGTCCTAAGTGAATTTTATTTTATTTTATTTATTTTTTGCCTTAACTTTTGCCTAAGCTGCCCTTTTGGATTTTCAGCTTAGCAAGCTTGCCTTAACTTTTGCCTAAGCCGCCCTTTTGGGTTTTTAACTTAGCGGGCTTCTTTTATGTACTAAAGCAAAATGGTCTTATAGATCTGATTTTAAGCTTTTATGTTATGTTTTCCTTTTTAGAACTTATGCATCATAAATAATATAGTACATGCAACGTTATAACAAAATTCAATTTTAATAAGATTCATTAATTAGGGCCAAAATAAGTACATTTACTACATTACATGACATAACTCATGTCATCAGTAAGTCCTTTTGGATTTTCTAACTGAATATTTTTCACTCACATTTTATTTCCTTAACTTTTACCTAACTAGCACTTTGCAGGTTTTTTAATAAGTGGGACCTTTTTCTTTTATTTATTCCCTAATTTTTCCAAGTTTTTTGAATAGTGGGAATGTCCTAATTTTTGCATAACTAGCCTTTTTAGGTTTTCTAGTCAATGGACTTTATTTTCTTTATGCTACTTTTATTTATTTTTACAAGTAGTATTTCTTGAGGCGATCCAGATTGATAGGCTCTATGAACTCCTTCCCTTTAAGATCATGTATCTTGGTAGCTCCCTTTGGCAGAACTGACTTGACTAAGTACGGTCCTTCTCAATTCAGTCTGAATTTTCCTCTCGGATTGAATACCACAGCTCTATACTATTTAAACACCATGTCCCCAGCTCTTATATTCCCTGGCCTTATTTTTTTTTATTGAACAACCTTGATATCCTCCTCTGATATATCTAAGTGTGAAACAAAGCATTCATCCTCTTCTCATTTAGAGATACCAAATTATCATATCTCTTTTATATCCATTCACTCTCAAGCATTTTAACCTCCATGACCACTCTTAGAGACTTGATCTTAGTTTTTATAGGCAAACTACTTCACAGCCATACACCAAGGAGAACGGAGTTTGGCTTATAGCAATTCTAATTGTAGTTCTGTATCCCCACAAGGCAAAGGGGAGGTACTTAGACCAGTTGTTGTAAGTTTTGACCATCTTAGAGAGAATTTTCTTAATATTCTTATTTGCTACTTCTACTGCTCCATTAGCCTAAAGCCGATACGGTGAAGACTTATGATGCTCGATCCCATATTTCTGTAATAACTCTGTCGTCTCTGCTTAAAACTAAACCCCATTATCCATCACAACGTGATGTGGAACCCTATATTTGCATATAAGATTCTTCTCAATAAATCGAGCCATTTTCTTTAATTTTAGAGTATTAAAAGATTTAGCCTCTACCCATATAGAGATGTAATCAATTGCCACAACTATATACTTATGTCCATTCAATGCTATTAGCCTTATTTCTCCTATTATATTAATCCCCTACATTACAAAAGGCCAAGGAGATGATAAACTATTCAGCACAGAGGAAGGTGGTTAAGATTCCTATAGATTTGACATTGATGGCATTGCCTTACTGTCTTAATGCAATCTCTTTCTATGCTCATCCAGTAATACCCTTGTTTGATTATCTTCTTTACTAGGATTATTCCATTCATATGAGAACCGCAAACTCCCATATGAATCTCCTTCATCACCTCTTCTGCTTTATCTTTCTTGAGATACTTGAGTTGTATCCCATTCGGCATTCTCTTATACAACACCCAATCGTGACTTGCAAAATTATGTGCAAGAACACGTAGGGCATATCTTTCTTTTAAAGTGGCTTTATCTAGGTATTTTTCTTCTTTGATAAACCTTTAAAAATCATAAAACCATGGTTTCTCTTCGGGCCCTACTTGAATTTCCATAATCTGCTCACCCCCATAACATGGAGCTCTTGATTTCATGATCACTAATGACTTTATAGTCAATCCAGTTACATTGTCCCACATTAAAGAGAGCATTGCTAGAGCATCTGCCATTTTATTATTATCTCTTAATAGATGGATAAATAAGACATTTGGTGAAGTTCTTTATTAAAGCCCTCAAATAGAAAACATAGAGTTTCAACTTTTCCTCCTTTACTTCCCATTCTTTGTTAGCCTGACTAATAACCAATATCGAATCCCCATATACTAGCAACCCTTTTGCTCCAACTGCCATTGATGCTTCCACTCTATGAATGCATGCCTTATACTTAGCCATATTATTGGTTACTTTAAAATCTAGTTTCTTGGCCATCAGTATGGTTTCTCCTTCTGGCATAATAAGGATCACTCCTAATCCAGCTCTTTTGTTGTTTACAACCCTATCATAATAAAGCTTCCATTCCCGATGATCTACAATTGCTAGATTCTCATATGGAAATTCTAGGTTCCATGGTTCATTACCCTTTACTCGATTATGTGCTAGGAATTCTGCTACTGCCCTTCCTTTGATAACTTTTATGGTAATGTATTCTATATTGAATTCAGTCAGGTGTACAAGCCATCGAGACATCCTCCCAGTGAAAGCAGGCATTTGTAGTAAGTATCTTAAGGGATCTATCTTTGAAATAGCCTAAACCTTATAAAACTGAAAGTAATGCCTTAATTTTCTTATTGCCTATATCATTATCAAACACGTCTTTTCAACCAAATAATACTTTTCTTTGTATGGCAAGAACTTTTTGTTGAGGTAATACATTACGTGCTCTATCCCATCCAGTCCTTCTTAAGCTAACATTGCCCCTATTGCCTTTTCCTTTATAGCAAAATATAGGATCAATGGTTTACCTTGCCTCGGTGGTCTTAGTACAAGTGGATTGGTGAGATATTCTTTTATCTTATCAAAGGCATTCTGACAATCATCGTTCCATTCTACAGGTTGATCTTTTCTCAATAGCTTGAAGATTGGGTCATAAATATTAGTAAGCTTTGCAATGAACCTGCTAATATATTATAACCTTCCAATAAACCCTGTCACTTCTTTCTCTCTCTTTGGTGTTGGCATTTTTTGAATAGCTTTCACTTTATTTGGATCTACTTTGATTCCTTTACTACTAACTATATGCCCAAGCAGTTTCTCTGAGGTAACTCTGAAAATGCATTTCTTCTGGTTGAGTCTCAGATTATACCTTTTAATGCATGCCAAGAACTTGTCTAGTGCTTCAAAGTGTCCCTCTCTTGTTTCTAACTTTACAATCATGTTATCTACATACACCTCAATTTCCTTATGCATTATGTCATGGAAAAGAGCAGTCACTGCCCTTTAGTATGTTGCACTTGCATTTTTCAACCTAAAAGGCACAACCTTATAACAATAGGTCCCCTATTCTGTAATAAAATCTATCTTGATCTTATCCATAACTGCCATCATTATCTAATTATATCTAAAGAACCCATCCATGAAAGAATACATTGCACTTGATGCTACACTATCCACTATGACATCGATGTGGGGTAAAGGAAAGTCATCTTTTGGACCTGCTTTATTTAAATCTCTAAAATCGACATACATATGCACCTTACCATCTTTTTTGGGTACCAAGACTATATTTTCTAGCCATTAGGGGCAAGCTACTACTTCAAAGAAGTTAGCCTAAATTTGTTTAGAAATACTCCTCTCTTATTTTCTCAATCCACTTTGCTCTTAGCCTGCGCAATTTTTGTTTAATCGATTTTATTTATGGATGAGTTGGAATATGATGCTTTGCAATTTCCTTATCTAAACCCGGTATCTTTATAAGTCCAAGAAAATACTACCTTCCTTTTTATTAATGTTCTATCAAAATTTTCCCTCTCTTCAGGAGTTACATTATATGATATAGAAATATTCTTTGGATTATCATTCATGCCCATATTAAATAAATTAAGTTGAATTGAATTAAAGTCAAACATGCATGAACGATCAAAATTATAATGCACAGAACTATCGGGATGCACATCACATAAGTATGCAAAACCAGCATTCATATCATTGACCATGGAAAAAACATAGTTTTCATCCTCATAAAGACTGGACATTATTACATCAATTTCCTTATAAAAAACATCACTAAAACTATTACTAATGATAGTGGCTAAATCCTAGGGTGGCTCCTCTTTAGGTGGCAGACACAATAGCTCTTTACTAGCAACATTCCCTATTCTTCCAACTACCTGCTTCATCACCTCTTCTTTGTTTTCCTCAACCAGGTTCTCCATAATCTGCTCCTTATAGATTTCAAACCTAGAAATGTCTTTTCCAGCAACATTGATAGATTCCCTAGCACCCAGATAGTACTTGCCTTCCCCTAACTTGATAAAATTTTCACTCATTGGCCCAATTCTCCCTAAGGGCTTAGTTATCTTGGCCTCTCCCTTTTTCCTTCCTCTTTTGCTACCAAGTTCTATCTCAGCACACCTTAACCCCTTGGAATCACTCTAACTCTTGAACTCTAGTAGCCTAGGGCTTCCTTGCTCATTCTTTCCTAGTCCTTATCCAGGTCGATAATTCATTCTCTCCATCATCTTCGCAACCCTTGGGTCCATTTCAGTTCTATCAAATATCCCAACAACTTAGGAACTAGGAGAATGCACACTTGCTTCTATTTCTCTAATATGGCATTCACAGCTACATCAGTTCCTGCTTCTATAGTCACTATATCTCCTTCATAAGGTAATTTTATCTTTTGGTGCACAGTTGAGGGTACTCCTCTTAGAGTATGGAACCATGGCCTTCCCAGCAATAAGGCATAGGTGACAGGGATATCTAGCACAATGAACTCAATGGTGGATTCCACAGGTCCTATTTTAACTAGAGCTTGGAATGTCCCCTCCACATTCCTAGTGCTGTCACCATAGGCTCTGATTATCAGGTTTAAACCTGTTAAGTCATCGGCTTTCAAACCCAAATTAGGCAGGATCTTCAATAGACACACATTAATAGCAGAACCATCATCAACCATTACAATGTTGGTTCACTTCCCCTTCACTTCACTTAGGATAAACAATGCTTTATTATGATTTCTTTCTTCTAAAGGAAAATCATCATCTGAGAATGTTATCAGCCTGTGTTTCTTTTCTGTAACTTTTTCTAATATAGCCTCAGATGTAGCTATTATTTCAATGTTCATGTTTGATAAAGCTTTGACAATAGCTCTTCTATGATTGCCTGAATGCATCAGTAGCTCCTAAATGCTGACATTTGCCTTAGCCTTCTTTAACTGTTCCAAAATCAAGTCTTTTTTTTGCCATTCTATTTCTGCATCCTCTACTTCTTCTCTTTCTGTGACTCTCTTAATTTTCTTTTCTGTTGCCTTGTAATTCCTCCTACTCCTAGTGACATAATTAACATTAGCTATACCTCAAGACCAGCGGGACTTTCCTCATCAGAGTCGTACCAAATATTTATAACCCTAATAATCCGGTCCCTTTTTCTATTCTTCCACACTTCCACTGTGCACGTTTATTTTCCCTCTATGTTAACCTTTTTCAGATGCTCACTTAATAGCTTCTCGATCCATTGTTTAGGAGTTAAGGACCCTTTACTCTCTTCTTTGAACTCATAACCCCATCTTGTAGGCATAATCTCCTCAAGGGGTATGTCACTAAAATCTGGTTTTGAGTAGAATACTTTGTAATCAAATTTGCCTCAGGGCTGCCCCAGTAAATCCTTAACTCCTTTTTATGGTTATTCTAGAGTTTTTGCTTCTTTTTCTTCTTCTATTGTCTCATTATCAAACTCATCACCCCATCCTGAAGGCACCATTGATTCAACAAGGATATCAATAGAGGGTGGTTTGGAGTAGAACACTTTGTAATCAAATTTTCTCGAGGGTTATCCCAGTAAATCCTCAACTCCACTAGAGGCATTAGGAGATTCCTTACTATATATAGGGTTTAGGTTTTCAAAGGAGTCAGGCACTTCCTCCTCGCTAACTCCCAAGTTGATCATCATGGTGGCTGGTAGTGGGACATTTTGATAGTTTGGGAAAGGATTATTTCTAGTGTTTAGGTTAGGATTGGATTTTTCAGGGTCTATGATTTTTTTAGAGTCTATCAGGTTTTGGATTTTAAGTTTGAGGTGGATACAGGTATCTGTGGAATGACCAGCTAATTGGTGAAACTTACAATAGCTATTAAGGTCATAGCCTGGGACATTTGGGTTAGGTGGTTTGGAAAAGGTTAAAAGTCAAAGTAGGCCTTTTCTGGATTAATCGGTCTAGGAATCTTGAGAGTGGTTGATTGAAGTTAGAGAATCTTTTAGGTGGCTGAACTGTGCGCACCTTTATAGCTCAACTAGTGCTTCCTTATTGTGTGCCCCCAGTTCAGTAATTTTGGATTCTGGTGCCTCTAGAGCTTTTCTTCTTTTCATTCTTAATCTCTTCAACTTGTAAACCATCATCATATAGGTCTATGAATGTTTTAGGTTTCATCATCTACAATCTTTAGACTGGTTTAGTTGATACATTGTGGACTATCATCCTAGCCTGATCTTTCTCAGTCAGCTTATTCTTCATAAGTCCTACTTTGTTCATGAACCTAGTAAGAAAATCATAGAATGATTCATTCAATTTCTGCTTTGTCAATTTTAAAAATCTGATGGACACTTCCAATCTAGTGTTATAATCATACTTTTTTAAAAAGGTAGTACATAATTCTTTCTAGTCAGCCCTGATAGATTTTTCCAACCTATGATACCAGTTTACAGCCATACCCTCTAAAGACAACATAAACAACCTAGTGATTATTGCTAATGGGGCTCTAGTAGTACTCATAGTGGTTGTGTATTGACTGAGATGAATCCTTAGGTCTCCTCTTCCATCAAATTTCTGCAGCTACAATATTTTGAACTTATCAGGCAGCCTATCATCTTCCATTTACAGCATGTCATCGAAGTCAAATGAATATCCCATGCTTTTCCCCTAATCAGCTCCTCTATCTTGGACATTTTCTGGCTCAACACTCATATCTACTTAGACTCGTGGTCTTGCACTAGTTTGAGTGACTCTTTCTTTGCTTTCTCTACCATGTAGTTCTCAATATCCTCCAGCTTCACATTAATAATAGATGGATTTCTTGTAATAGGTTACCGCCAGTATTATTGGCAGTAGGTGGAGCATTTGCAGTAAGTGGGATAGTTACAGTAGCAGGTGGTTGCTCAATTACAGGTGGTAGTATGACAATAGTAGTAGGTTGCATCAATCCAGATAATGCTTGTCTTAGTTCATCTTACATCATAGCCCTCATGTCATCCATCAAAGCTCCCTTGATATCTTCTAAGGTCCAGTTCCCTCTTTGTTGTTGTTATATCTCTATAGGTTCAGATGTAGTTGGTTCAGCTTGTAAGTAAAGTGGATTGATAGGACTTTTCTCCAATATATGCAGGATCTCTTCTGTTATGGCTTTAGGACTTAAATCTATCCTTCTTAGTTTGCCACCTTTCCGTCCCCAAATATGAGAAGACCTAGGTGAATCTATGATGGTTGTAAAACAAAGTGTTAGTGCTATAGATGAAATGCATGTATGCATGTATACATGATGCACGTGCTATGCAACAAGTATCAATCAAGTGTACAACATTCATCCTTCCAACCTTATTCCTCCCACACATGTGTTCAATGGTGAGTCTCTTTTCTTAAGATTTTTGGTCTTGGCCTTAATATCAATAGGGGATATCAAGAATTGACGTGCATACCATATCTCTCTTAAAGCAATAGAAGCATAGAAACAACATTTATAGGTATAAAGGTCTAGCTTAATCTTCATTAGCCCAAGTGGGCTTTAAAAGTATGGGCATGGGCTTTTATAGATAGAAATACCTCATGGCAACATTGTAGACACCAAATTTTGGGATGACGTGTTATGGATGCAGCAAAGGACTCTAGTGATGAAAATGTCTTCAATACTTAATCTTTAAAAATTCTAAGGGTTTAAATGCAACTTTTAAAGGAAGGATTTAATATTTTTAGGGACTAAATTGTAAGGTTTTTGTATGACCTAATTGCAAAATTTAAATTCTTCTAGGGGCCTTTTTGTAATTAAAAGTTAAAAAAATGTTGGAATTCCATAATTTCGACCAAAATTACATAATTCTGATCAGGATTGTTCAATTCCGATCGGAATTACACAATCCCAATCGGAATTGAATTCTTTTGTCTCTGTTTCCTATTTTTAATTCAGTTTTAATTGCTTTAAAATTCCTAATTAATTCAGTCCTAACTGGTTTAAAACTCCTAAATATAATTTTAAGTATTAATCTTATATTTTAGGAATTAGAATCATATTAGGATTGGGGTTAGGCTTCCTAATTACACTATATAAAGAGAGGAGAAACGAGGAAGAGAGAAGGAAAAAAAGAAGAGAAAGAGAAGAAAGGGAGGAAGAAGGAAATGTGATTTTCTTTTGAAATTTCTTTGCAAAAAAAATTCCTTTTATTAACAATTAATTCAAGATTCGTAGAGAATTTTTGAAGGGTAAGATTCGAAGATTTATCAAGAACGGTGAACTACCAATCTGAGGAGTACCCTAAATCATTCATAATCATATCACCTTCTTCTTATTCTTTATTTATTTATTTGTTTATTTATTTTTTTCATATTATTATTTTATTATTATTATTATTATTTCGAGTTATTATCATAATTTATTCATTAATCATAATTTATCTTATTTTTTGTGGTAATTATGGAGGAAAACGGATGATGATCATGTGGGAAGGATGAATTCATGAGAAGTCCGTGGAAGATTATGGATAAAGCCTCATAAAGACTTAGTTTCTAGGGTTTTATTTATTTTTATCATCTTTATTTTTATTTATTGCTGTATTTTTATTTTATTAATTATTTTATGAATTAATGTAATAGCCCTGATAGTGAGAGTAATGAAATTACATGTATGGTTGTTTGTTTATTTTTATTTAATTGGTTAGTAAAATTAGGTTTCAATTAGGTAATTATTTAAAATCAATGGAGGAAGTAGATTAATTTAGATTGCATGTTAATAAAAGTTAGGGTTTTAGTAAGGATTAATTTAATTATTTGTTTGATCTTATTTAATTGTTTCTTTTATGTTTTATTTGTTTTTGGGATTTATTTATTATTTTTATGTGTTTTGGGCCTTAAGCCCACTTTAGGTCTTGATTTATTTATTTAAGTTTAGGTAATTCTTTTAGCCCATCTCATTGAATAATTAATTAAGTTTAATTAATTAAAATATTTTTAGGTCCATAATTAATTAGATTTTAGGTTATAAATATCCTTAGACCCATTTAGTTAATTAGACTAGGCCCACCTAATTTAATTTAATTTAATTAATTTAGACTTAGCCTACTTAATTTAAGCCTTCTTTCATAATTTGTAGATTTAAGATCACTATTTAATTAAAATATGTAGAATTAAGCCTACTAATTTAAATACCTTCATAACATATAGAATTATACCCATTTTTAGAATTAAAATACATAGACGTAGGTTTATTTAATTAAAATCCAAAGGAATTAGGTCTGTAGGCTCACTTATAATATGTAGACTTTAGCTCATTTATTTAAAATCCATGTAGATTATACTAACTTAGCGATTATGTGATTTATTGAATACATTATTTACTTATATATTTCATGACTAGTTTGCCTTGGAGTTGATTATTTTGGGTTTATATGAAATTGCATGTAAATAGAGAATAAGATAATAATTCATAAAGTAATTCTAAATGAACACAAGACTAAAAGAAGTTAGTATTTCGTATCCAGAATCTCCTAGTTGTGGTGCTAGCTTTCTTTTAAGGAATCGAGTACTACCTTTTCGATTTATCCCAGTTATTACCCTGTGTGGTGACTCCTCATCTCCACGCCATGTCTTTGTGACAGTGATTAGTGTGTTCTCTAGAGCCCTGAGCTCAAACAGTGTTATGGTTGTTAAAATCTTGGATGCGCGCTGAACCCCGCCATCTATAAACATACACAAGCAATTTAGGTAAATCCTAAGGGAAGTTACTAAGCTATTATATGTGGTTAAGGTCTGGTGAAAAGTCAAGGTTCCCTTAGTAAAATTCTCTCCTTTAAGACTTGAGTTACAAGCCAAGGTCAAAGGGGGCCAACATCCTTTGCAAATTCGAGAGAAGATTACCCCCCTTTAGGACTTGGGTTACAGACTCTAGTCAGATGAGCTCGATAATCTCTCTTGAATTGAGTTAAGGCTAAGAGTGATAGTTAGCCAATTTATAACTTTGAAAAGTTAGTGGAATCATAAACCAACGCCATCAGTTTAATAGGGACATGAAAAATGAATGCAAGAATAAAATAACTCTAAAGAACACAAGTAGAATTGGTATCTCTTATCCCTAGTGGAGTAGCCACTATAGACGGTAGGCTTTAGCGTGCACCTAAGATTTTAGCAATCGAGACACTATTTAGGCTCAAGACCCTAGGGAACACACTACTATTCACAAAGACATAGCGTGGAGATGAGGAATTGCCACCTATGGTAATAATTGGGATAAATAAAAATGGTGGAGCTTGATTCTCTAAAAGAAAGCTAGCACCACAATCAGGAGATTCTGGGAACGGAATACTAAGTTCTCTTAGTCTCGTGTTCATTTATAATTATTTTATGAATTACTATCTTATTCTCTAATTACATGTAATTTTATTTAAACCCTAATTAAACATCCATTTAACCCAAAGGCAACAAGTCATAAAATTACATGTAAAAATGCATACAAAAGGCAGTGTCCCTATGTCTAAATTAGATTAATTTTATTAATTAAAGTTAGCAAATTCTACATATTTTATTTACAATAAAATGGACTAAAGATGGGCTTACATTTTAATTGAATTAGTGAGCCTAAATCTACTTGTTTTAATTAACTGAGGAAATGGGCCTATTATCTACAAATTTTAAAGAAGAAATTAGATTATTAAGTGGGCCTAAGTCTAACTTAATTTTCACTCAAAAAACAAAGTCTAAGTTTGTTTATTATACAAGAAATGAAATTAATGGGTTGAGCAAAAACTAAATTAATTTTAATTAACTAGAAATTGGCCTAAGGTCTAATTAATTTTAAAAATACATTAGTGGGCCTAAATCTAATAAACATAAATGGGCCTAATTTAATTTTAAATAAATTAAAACCTAAAAACCTTTTTTAAGTCTATTTATCAAATGAGTTAGAACCTAACGTGGGCTTGGGGCCCAAAAGACATGAGAACCAAAAACAAAACCCAATTCAACAAACATACAAAAAATAAATCAAAACAATAATTTTTACATGATTTTTCTGAGAAACCTAATTCAATTTCATGCAACCCTAAAATTAATCTACTACCATCATTAATTTAAATTCAATTTTACCAAATTAAGCCTAGATTACTAATCAATTTTTAGTACAAAGAATTAAAATTCCAATAATGTCCCTCTATCAAGGCTATTATAAACTACAGTGCAAGACTACAACCCAGTAAAAGCAATGAACAAAATATCGTAGAAAATAATAAACCCTAAATTTTATGGGAATTTCACAAAATTTAATCTATGGCATCCCATGGATTCTTCAATGTAGCCACTGCCAAAATCTACATCACCAACCTCACATCCAAAGCACCACAAAACACCAATTGAAAAAAATAATAAAATAATAAAAGATTTAATTAGTAATAACTATTAATAAATAAAACAAAAAAATCAAATCAAATATAAAAAAACAGAAAATGAGTAGGGATGTTGTGCAAATGCTATTTGAATTCCCTTTAAATTGGGATTGTCACCGTTTTGAGATTGACTCTATTATTTTTTTTCTTGATTTTCTGGACTTTAAAAGCAAATAACGTATTGTTGTTGATTTCTCGAAGGTTCTGAAAATGAAAAAATGAAGAGCTAAGGTGTGTGGCTTTATGCACAGTAAAGAAAATAAGTAGGTTTTTTTTTGCAGCTCTTTTTTTCATCCCCTTTCATAGACTCTACCTCTCAGCTTTTAAAGCCTAGCATAGTAACCTCCAACCCCTACGATCACATAAGGAAGTTACATGATATTGGGAGTGGAAGGAGGAGTTTCAGGAGTCCAGTTTTTTGTTTAACTTTCAAAATCAAGATAAAAAGATGACTGATAGAGTTTTGAAAAAATAAAAAACTCACATATGCAAGGACACGTGGTGTCCTGAACCAATGAAAAAATTAAAAAATGACAAAAAAAATCAATTTTTAGCATAAAAAATTAATTTTTAGCAAAAATCAGCATTCTGGAATGCCGACTGACATCCGTAATGATGACTGGCATTACTTAATGCCGACTGGCATTACGTAATGTCGATCGGCATTATATATTGCCAATTGGTATTACACAATGCCAGTCGGCATTAAATGTCAACCAATTACCTTTTTTAATTAAATTACAAAAAAGGTCCTTAAAAGTTTCTAATTTTTGCAATTAAATCTCTAAAAAACTAATTTTGCGATTAAATCCATAAAATGTAGCAATTTAGTCCTTTAAATTACAAAACTCGACACCAGATCAATTCTTGATTAGATTTTCATCATAGGGCTTTCGTCGTACACATGCACAATTGCATCCCGAAATTGGGTGCTTACATCAACTTATCCAGAAATTAAACCTATTAAACAGAAACTACATAGGCTAAGACTAGAGTGGACAGAAAAGATAAGAGAAAAATTGCTAAACAAATCCAGGCTAATTTTTTAGAAGTGGTAGATTATCTTCAATGGTTGGCAAACATAGTACTCGTACCTAAGAAAGATGGTAAAGTACGTATATGTGTGGATTTCAAGGATGTAACAAAGCATGACCAAAAGATGATTTTCCTTTACCTCACATTAATGTGATAGTGGACAGTGCGGCATCGAGCACAATGTATTCTTTTATGTATGGGCTTTTAGGATATAATCAAATAATGATGGCAATCATGGACAAGATCAATATAGCTTTCATTATAAAATAGGGGATGTATTGTTATAAGGTTATGCCTTTTGGATTAAAGAATGCAGGTTCAATATATCAAAGGGCAGCTACTACTCTTTTCCATGACATAATGCATAAAGAAGTAGAAGTATATGTAGATGACATGATGGTTAAGTCAGAGACAAGAGAGGGATACTTTAAAGCTTTAAATAAGTTCTTGGCTCGAATTGAGAGGTACAATATGAGGCTCAACCCAAAGAAATGCATTTTTAGGGTTACTTCAGGAAAACTTCTAGGACATATAGTTAGTAGTAAAAGAATTGAAGTAGATCTAGATAAAGTGAAAGCTATCCAGGAAATGTTGGTACCAAAGATAGAGAAAGAAGTAAAAGGATTCATTGGTAGGTTGCAGTATATTAGTAGGTTCATTGCAAAGCTTACTAATATTTGTGATCCTATCTTCAAGCTTTTAAGGAAAGATCAACCTGTGAAGTGGAACAATGGTTGTCAAAAGGCTTTTAATAGGATTAAGGAATATCTTACAAATCCACCTATATTAAAGCCGCCAAGGCAAGGTAAGCCATTGATCCTATCCTTAGCTCTAGAGGAAATGCAATGGGGGCAATGCTAGCACAAGAAGGACTGGATTGAGTAAAATATGCAGTGCATTACCTTAGCAAAAAGTTTCTACCATATGAATCCTTTAAGATATGTATTTCAAGCATCTACTTTAATTGGAAAAATGTCTCGATGGCTGATACTCCTAATTGAATTTGATATAAATTACATTACCATAAAACTTATCAAAGGAAGGGCAGTAGCAGAATTCCTAGCTCAGAATGCAGTAGAAGGTGATGAATAGTGGAATTTAGAGTTTCCAGATGAGAACTTAGCAGTCGTAGAGCATTAGGAGTGGAAGCTTTACTTCGATGGGGCTGTAAACAACAAAGGAGCCAAATTAGGAGTGATTCTTATTATGCCAAAATGAGAAACCATACCAATGACCAAGAAGTTAGATTTGAAGATAACAAATAATATGGCTAAGTATAAGGCATGCATTCATGGAGTAGAGGCAGTAATAGCAGCTAGAGCAAAAGAGTTATTTGTATATTGGGATTCAATGTTGGTCATCAGTCAGGCTAATGAAGAATGGGAGGTGAAAGAGAAAAAGCTGAAGCCTTATATCTGCTATTTGAAAACTTTAATAAGGAACTTCACTAAATGTCTCTTCATCCATTTGTCAAAAGACGATAATTAGATGGCAGATGCACTGGCAATAATTTCTTCGATGTGGGATAATATGACTCGATTGACTATGAAGCCTTTGGTAATCATAAAATCAAAAGCTCCATGTTATAGGGGAGAGCAAACTATGGGTATTCAAATAAGGCCTAAAGAGAAGCCGTGGTTTTATGACATTCAGAGGTTTATTGAGGAAGGAAAGTATCCAGATGAAGCGACTTCAAAAGAGAAATATGCTTTTTGTGTTCTCACATGTAATTATATGAGTCATGATAGAGTATTACATAAAAGAATGTTGAATGGAATACAACTCAGATGTCTCAAAAAAAATGAAGCTGAAGAGGTGATAAAAGAGATTCATATAGGAGCTTGCGGTTCTTACATGAATGGAATGATCTTAGCTAAGAAGATAATCAGACAGAGGTATTATTGGATGAGTTTAGAAAAGAATTATATTAGAACAGTAAGACAGTGCCATCAGTGCTAGATCTATAGGAATCTTAACTATCTTCCTCCTATGGTACTAAATAGTTTATTATCTCCTTAGCCCTTTGTAGCATGGGGGATTGATATCATAGGAGAAATAGGGCTGACAACATCTAATGGGCATAAGTATATAGTTGTAATAATAGATTACTTTTTCAGATGGGTAGAGGTTAAGTCCTTCAACACTCTAAAAGTGAAACAAATGGCACGGTTTATTGAGAAGAGTCTTATTTGTAGGTATGGGGTCCACCACCATGTTATGATAGATAATGGTATCCAATTTCAGGCATAAATGACAAAGTTATTATAGAAGTATAGGATTGACCATCATAAGTCTTCACCTTATCACCCTAAGGCTAATGGAGTAGTAGAAGTAGGTAATAAAAATGTTAAGAAGATTCTCTCTAAAATGGTTAAAATTTACAAGGATTAGTATGAGTTTCTTCCTTTTTCTTTGTGGGGGTATAGGACTACAATTGGAACTGCCATAGGCCAAATGTCATTCTCTTTAATATATGGTTGTGAAGCAATTTTGCCTATAGAAACTGAGATCAAATCTTTAAGAGTGGTTATGGAAGCTAAACTACTTGAGAATGAATGGGCATGAAAGAGATATGATCATATGGTATCTCTGGATGAAAAGAGGATGAATGCTTTGTTTCATACTCAGATATATCAAAGAAGGATAGCAAGATCATTCAACAAGAAAGTTAAGCCTGGAAAGATAAAGGCTAGAGACATGGTGTTAAAATAGTCTAGAGCAGTAGTATTTGATCCAAGAGGAAAGTTCAGACCAAATTGAGAAGGACCATATTTAGTTAAGTCGATTCTACATAAGGGAGCTATAAAAATATCAAATCTTGAAGGGAATGAGTTCATTGAGCCAATCATCCTAGATTGTCTTAAGAAATACTATCTTTAAAAAGGAGAAAATAATAATAGTATAAAAGAGATAAAAGTTCATTGGCTAGAAAACCTAAAAAGGCTAGTCAGGTAAAAATTAGGACATTCCCATTGTTCAGAAAACCTGCAAAGGGCTAGCAGGAAAAAACTAGGGAATAAAAGAAAAGAGGTGATCCTGCTGATTAGAAAACTTGTAAAGGATTGGTTAGGCATAAATTAGGGAAATAAAAGTGAGAGAAAAATATTTAGTTAGAAAATATGAAAGGACTAGCTGATAACAGGAGTTATATCATATGATATAATAAATGTACTCATTTTGGCCCTAATTAATGAAGCAAATTGAAATGAAATTTTTGTTTGAATTTTGCATATCCTATCTTTATTATAAGGCATAAGTACTTAAAGGAAAAAATAAAGCAAGAAAAGCTTAAAATACTAAATCTATGTGATCATTACTCTAAATATATCTTGGTTTCTTCTTTTGTGATTCATCCTGCAACACTCTTGAGTCCTCTTGTACTTAGCAAATCTGGGTGGCTCTATTGTTTACATAATAACCCAAGCTTTTTAGTTACATCAGTAGTCGCATTGGCACTCAAATGCATATTTCGCTCAAAGTTCCTACGAGGCCATAGGCTCCTAACCTTGTCTAGAAAGTCCTATCTTAAAGGGAAGCCTTCAAAGTTAGTAAGAACAGTGACAATGAACTGTGGGCAACCATACTGATGATAAAGACGTAAAGGGGAGAAAAAGGTAGAGAAACGTAGCCCAGGAATAGGAATACTATGATCATATAGCTCAATGGTCATGAACTTCAATTTCCACCAAAGGCAGACCTATGTGATCTCAGCATCTACAATGCCCCTTAACCAGTCAACCTTTTGGTTTATAGTAAGTGTATCCTTCATCTTCAATGGATGAGACTGTAGCTGATGAGGTTAATAAGTTAAAGGTTGGTCGAAACAATAAGTAAACTCAACTTTTCTTGTAGCCAGAATTTAAAAAAATGAGCCCGTTAAGTTGAAAACCCAAAAAGGGTAGCTTAAGCAAAAGTTAAGGCAAGCCTACTAAGTTAAAAATTCAAAAGGGTGACTTAGGCAAAAGTTAAGGCAAATAAAAGAGAAAGAAAATAATAAGGATTCTAGTTACAAACCTGAAGGAGATGTAAACTACCTGAAAGACGATTTTGAGTTCTAAAGTTGTCCAATCCTATGATAGTTTCAGCAAGAATAATGGGCATAGGGTTGACTCCAGCTTGTACCTACCCTAAAATACTCACAATCTATGTGTCAACATTTCCATGAGAAAAAACTAATAAAAATTGTGCATAAAGACAAAAAGCAATGGTTCTGGTCCAAGTAGTACTGTTCTTATCTTTAGTTTCACAGATAGTAATCAAAGAAGATAGATCGATGGTCCTAGGGTTGTGAGCATACATATAGATGTCATTTGGGGGCAAATTAAAGAATGCTATTAGCTTATCAGAAAACTGCATGGTTAGATCAGGAAAAGCAATCATGGCAATTGAGTTTAATGAGCACCCCAAGATAGCATCAAATTCTTCAATCATTGGCATAAATTTTGCCCATTAAGTCTTTAGTATCCCAAAAAGTTGTAGTAGCATGCAAAAAGTTGTTGTTGGTATTCAAATACTAAAGGGATTTTAGTGACTTGCAATGAAAAAGGAGAAAGTTGTTCTATTTATTTCTATTAATTCTCTAAAGGAATTTCTTCATCAATTGGAGAGATGCTTGTGTCATGATTGAAAGTGTAGAGAAGGAAGAATAATGCCCCTTGTGTGTTCTTTATATAGAGAAGGAAATAAGTCCATATGAGAAAAGGATTCTATTTGCTCAAGGAATATGGATCAGATGAGGTGATAGAATCTAAAAGAGATAAGGATAAATAAACAATTATTAAAGGGATAATATTCATTATTTATGTTTTTAATTAATTAGTTATTTATTTAATTATTCAGCATTATCCATTGTTAGAAGGATTTTAATGGAAGAAGTTTACTCAAAAGCAGCTACCAGTTCAAGTGATACATAACAGTACTTAGAATAGTGCAGAATCCATAAAGTAATAGTACTACAGAAATAGTTAAATTCAAGCACGCTGAGAGTCAAAAATAAAAATGGTACTAATCAGTCATTATGAGCTCTCAAATCGGGCCAAGGCCTCCATCCTCCAGTCAGATTATCCTACTGATAAGTATCTGAAGGTCTAGCAAATAAAGTACTAACACTATGAGGATCAATGCCCAAGTCTACAAGCTGCCAGTGAAGTATCTCATTCTCGCACTCTAGACCATTGGAATAACTCTACATATATGGGAAATGTCATATCATATGCATTTCATACATAACATGCATACACTTTGCATTTTTTAGTGTATATACTTACTCGCTAACTATCTGTGACCTACATAGTAAATAACCTCTGAGATGAGGCTAGACCATGTAAATACTCTACCTGTGTCCAAGGAACCTATTTTGTAAAATTTTCTATTAATATCTATGTCAAGTGTATAGATCATGCAGGAAATAAGTCAGATAAACTCATATGAGAAGTATCTGTCGAAGAAAAGCTAGGAAGCTGAGCATCGCTCAAGTGCATATAATGCTCAACCGGAGTCTAAATAGTAAGAGCCCAATAAAGCATAGACTTGTCTAAAAGAGAGACATCACCAAAGATAGCACCAATAAAAGCCCGCTCACAACTAGCCCTAACATGCTGAGTATAGTGTGTATGACTAGGTATGGGCTCAGATCTCTCAGTATCAGGAGCAGTCTCAGTCCTTTGAGCAGTTTTAATCTCTTCCCCCATCGCCTCAGTAGTAGGAGAACCAATCTCCTCAAACTATGAAAAAGAATGAGTAATTTATGGGTTCTAAAATAATAAATGAAATGATCAAAAGTTACCTTAGCATGGTCAGTAAGAATCTACTCCAGGAGGTTCTCATGAATGAACTGTCGGTAATGGTGAGATCGCTCAAGTCAAGTTGAGGTAGCATATCCCTGTAGTGCCTCTCTTAGCTTTGAACCCATCAGGTGCAAGCTATGTAACATCGAAGGAGGGATATCAAAAGGAATACGATGTTGTGAAGGTCCAAAAGACTAGCAATATACTCATTCCCCCAGATACCACATCTGATAACCATATCCAAGGAGTAAAATCCTTATGGACTCAAGATGTACTACTCCAACCATAAAATCGTATCTCTGGATGTCATCAACTCCCTCTAGCCAATCAAAATTAATTTGCAAATTATGTTAATTAAGTTTAAACTTGCATTATAAAATACTGATGATTTTATTTTCTTTCCAAGTGCCACTCAATGGAGTTTATCTGATCACGATAGGTCTAAAGAATATTTTGATGCTAGCCAAATGGGAAGATCCCCATCTCTACATCAGAGGGAGACTATTATCAAAGTTGATAGCATCAAAACCCCGGATCAGCTCATTCTCTATACTATAAATCTGGAAAAGAAAAAAATAAATTAGTAAATCATGTAAAAAAAGAACGTACATGCAGGACGTGCCAAAAGCCACACATTGTGATAGCACCTCTACAGACGGTATCCAGTATGTAGTAAAGATAGGCTAATGCAATAGATCCCCAATCAAGGGTAGCAACTCGACCTAAGTCACGAAAGGGGCTAAATAAAGCATTGTTGACCTCATGACCAGTCTCACAGAAAAGAGTCATGCCTAGCAGTATAAGGAGGAGACACCTCACCTTCTAACCAATCTGATGGGGAGTAGCAATGGGCAGACGTCTAAATCCCTCGACTAGAGAAGAAAGGAGAACATTTTTTCGATTCTTCCACATCGGGATGAACCCAATCAAGTTTCACACGTACTAACTCCATGCTTTTTTAAGAAGACTACAATAACTAATGTCAAAAGGAATAGGAGTTCCTCTGAAGGCAACCCAGTGATGGTAGAAAAGCTCATAGGAGAAATAGTCAGTTCCCCTATGCGACTGTGAAAAGTGTGGCTGGTATCCATCCACCTCTCAATCAAAGCAAACAGAGAATAGCGATCATATCAGCCCTAAACTGTTGGAAGCACAGTAATGGATTATCTAAAACCTTAGGCCTAGATCAACTGTGCCATATTCACTGGCAACCCGTGAAATAATTCTTGAGCGATATGAAAATAGCCCATGAATTTCATCAGTCAATGGATGAAATTTAAGAAAAAAATGAATATAAAAATAAATAAATAAATTTTTTGATCAGCAAAATGGAATGTTGATCGACATTGAGCAATACTGACTGGAAATTAGGATGGTGATTGAAAATCTAGACTTTTGATCAAGATTCCAGACATTCGATCGGACATATAGGAAACTCGAGCAAAAATTTCATATTCTCAGGGTTTAATTTCAAAATTTCATGCATTTTTTACCAATTTTTAATTTAATTTGAATAATGTTCATACTAATTTGCATTCTGAAATTAATTATGATTACTAACTTTATAAATAATTTTTTGCAGAAATAAATAGAAATGAGGAAATATTGCCTCATTACCCACATTTGTACACCTATGGAGATGTAGGTAAGTCAAAGGGAGGATGGTGGAGCCTTCTTAAAGTCCAAGACTATTCTGAGGAAAATGGGGAGATAGAATAATTGGATCTATTGGAATTTTTTCTCCCCTATGTGGTCTGTATCATGGCACAACCATAGGATTTAACGGATTGCAAATCAGACGTCATATGATTAAGTAATCAAAGAAAGAAAAAATCAATGCAAAGAGAAAATGAAAGGAAAAGAAAATGAAGATGAAATGAGAAATGGAATGTGACATGTAAAAGTGAAGTATATAGGATGGAAAATATTCATTTTGATTGACCAAAACTTGCTTGCATTCAAGTCAAAATTTCTTCCTTACAATTTGGTCCATTCATAATTAACTTATGAAATTCATATCATTAATTAATAATTCACAAAATTATTAATTACATAGTTAGTTTGTATTAAAATTTTGAATCCTTTTTCAAGTATAGAATGTAGAATATAATTACAGAATTCAATTTTTGCATTTTACATGCATCATCATTTTTGTCAAGGATTTTAAATCTGTTTTGTAACAAAAATCTGTTTTATATGCTACACAGTAGTTGTAACAAAAATTTTAGATTATTTCGTTATGCACTACCCAGTAGTCATAACAGAAATTTCAAAATTCAATATGTTATATGCTACAAAGTAGTTATAACATGAATCTTCAAATCTTTTGATTTACCAGACACTACATAGTAGTTATGGTATTATTGCTAGACGTTCCATAGGAGCTATAGCATGTTCTCAAATCATAAATCGCTAAATGACCCATAGGGAATATAGCGAGAATCATTACATATATTTCATTAAACGTCTCACAGGGAATATAATGAAATCCATTATCACAAAACGTCCTAAAGGGAATATAGTGTAGTTTACCAGACATTACACAGTAGTTATGGTATTATTGCTAAACGTTCCATAGGAACTATAACATGTTTTTAAATCATAAATTGCCAAAAATCCCACATGGAATATAGCAAGAATCATTACATATATTTCATTAAATTTCTCATAGGGAATATAACAAAATCCATTGTCATTAGATGTCTCAAAGGGAATAGAGTGCAGTTCACCAGACACTACACAGTAGTTATGATATTATTACTAGACGTTCCACAGGAACTATAGCATGTTCTCAAATCAATAAATGCTAAATGTCCCATAGGGAATATAGCAAAACTCATTTACATATATCTCACTAGACGTTCTATAGGAAATATAATGAAGCATGCTAAACATAGCATCTTGCTTAAAAGTTGCACAATAATTTAAGCATCAATCCATCAATTAGGATACAATTCAGTACCCTAATTCTTTCTTTCAAAATTGTGTGTTTCTATTGCTTTATCACAATTTGTCAAGTAAATAGCAATAAAGGGGGGCAACTGGAAGCACCCAAGTCAAGATGCAATTATGCATGATCGAGATGAAAGCCTCTATGATGACAATTTAATCAAAAATTGACCTTTAGTGTTAAGTTTCATGATTTTAAGGACTAAATTGCAACCTTTTTTGGGTTTAATTGTAAAAAATTGACTTTTACAGGGGTATATTTGGAATTGTGAAACCAACATTATGTAATGTCAATCAACATTACATAATGTTGATCGGCATTATGCAGTGCCAATCGGCATTACGTACTGCCAATCGGCATTACACAATGTCAATCAGCATTACACAATGCCAATTAATATTCTGGAATGTCGAGGCACTAAAATTTCAATAGAAAAAATTATCTTTCTCAACTTTTTTTAAATATGATTAGTCCAAATTTAATTTATTTTTAATAAATAATTAATTTTGATATTTATCTGTAAGGGTTTTACGTCCATTACATGTCTCTTATGCGTATAATTTTCTTAAATTAAAATCCTTATCTTAGCTTTGTTTTCAAATAAAAGGGAGGATTAGAGCTGCCTCTCCAAGGATCATGTGAGTGGTTAGCTTAGGAACTAGATATAAAAAGAAAAGATTGGCAGAAAAAAAGAGGAAAAAGACAAAAAAAAACCTTAATCAACTGTTGAGTAAAAAGAGAGGAGACCTATCCTGATACTGTCATTTTTAAAAAAAGAAACAAAGTACATTTTTTTATAAAGTCCATTTATCAAGAAAGCGCAAAGTCAATTTTCTCAAAACAGTGATATCCCATTCTGAGGGGTATTCAAACAACATCTGCATAACATTTCTCATCTTCTACTCCTTTTTTTATTAGTTCTTTTTCTTTTATATCATTATTTTCTTTTTATTATTTTTTATTCTATTATTTTTGTGTTTTTATTTAGGTTTTATTTTCATTCTTTTTTTTTCTTTATTCATTGATTCTAATCTTATTTTATTTTTTTTTTCTATTCTTTGTGTTTCATGATTTTAGTGATGAATACATTATTGAACCAAGGAAACTTAGAGTATCCATGAATGAAAGCCAAGAGTCAAGATCCCAATTTAATTTTATTTTGCTATGATTAGTTTAATTTAATTTATTTAGGTTTTGAATTTGTCTAATTTGTCTTCTTAAGGGTTTTATTTTATTCTTTATTATTTTGGTAGATTTTGTAATAGCCCTAATAGTAGGAATGATGAAAATTTAGTTCTCTTGTTCTTAAAAATTAATAAGTAAATTAGGTTCAAATTAGTAAACCCTAATTAAAATCAATGGAGGTAGTAGATTAATCTAGGTTGCATGTTAATTAAAATTAGTGTTTTTTTGGAAGAAATAATTTAATTGCATGGTTGATCTTTTTTATTTTGTTGTTTTGATTTTCTATGTTTTTGGGTTTTTTTGTTTATTTTTGTGTGTTTTGTCCCTAAACCCACATTTAGGCTCTAACTCATTTAATAAATAGGCATTTAATTGGATTTTTAGGTTTAATTTTAAAATCAATTTAGGCCCACTAATTTAAATACTTCATAATTTGTAGATTTAGACCCACTTTTAGAATTAAAATAAATAGACTCAGGTTTACTTAATTAAAATTAAATAAGAATTAGGAAATTAGTCTTTAGGCTCACTTATAAATTAAAACATATAGATTTAGCTCATTTAATTAAAATTAATGTAGATTAGGCTAACCTAGGGATTGTAATTTAAATGAATGCATTATTTACTTGTCTATTTCATGGCTAGTTTGCCTGGAGTTGATTGTTTTAATAAGGGTTTATATGAAATTACATGTAAATAGAGACTATGATAGTAATTCATAAAATAATTCTAAAAGAATACAAGATTGAAATAAGTTAGCATTCTATACCCAGAATCTTCTAATTGTGGTGTTGGCATTGTTTTGGGAATCAAATACCACCATTTTCGATTTGTCCCAGTTATTACCTTGGGTGGCAACTCCTCATCTCCACGCTATGTCTTTATGATAGTGATTAATGTGTTCTCTAGAGCCCTGAGCTTAAACAGTGCCACGGTTACTAAAATCTTGGGCGCGCGCTAAACTCCATTGTTTACAACACTGTCGATGTTGTATGGGGAGAAAAGAAGAAGAAGAAGAAGAAGAAAAGAAAAGGAGGGGGAAAAAGAAAAAAAAATCATTTTGTACTTTTTTATATAATTATACAAAATAATTGTTATTATTTTAAAAATAATAATAATATTCTAATATTTTAAAAATTTGAATTCCTCCCAAAATATTTATACACTTAACAATTAATCAAAATTTAATAAAACTACACAAATAATAATAATCTCATAAATATTTAAATAATAATTAACATTAATTAATTCCATATTTAAATTTAATAATTAATTTAAAATTCAGGCTATAACAATCTTCCCCCTTATAAAAATTCATCCTCGAATTTTAATAAATAAAAAGGAATATAAGGTTTATCGAGGAAATAGATAAGGATCTTTACTTTAGTCTCCCACGCATACTCTTCCGCATTATTGGTCCTCTATAAGACTTTGATCATCGAAATCTACTTAAAGCGCAATTGTCGAACTTGATAGTGAACAATGGCTACTGGTTCTTTCTCGTACGTCAGATTTCATTCACTTTCATACTCTAGGGCTGCAAAATTTATGAACGATCCGAAATATACTTACTGAGCATCAACACATGGAACACTAGATGCACCTAGGATAAATTTGGAGGCAAAGCCAACCAATATGCCATCATGCCAACTCCCTCAAATATCTCAAAAGGTCCTATGTATCTCGATGCCAACTTTTCCTTCTTGCCAAATCTCATAACACCCTTCATTGGTGACACCTTCAAGAATACATTATCTCCAACTTGAAATTCCACATCCTTATGCTTTGGCTCTACATAACTCTTCTGCCTTCTAGTTGCTTTTTCCAATCTCCTTTTGATCAAAGTGACCTTCTTGGATACGTCCTGGATAATTTTTGATCCAGTCAATTCTCTTTCCTCGACTTCATTCCAACACAGAGGAGATTTACACTTCCTTCCATACAATGCTTCATATGGTGCCATCTCAATATTATTATGGTAGCTGTTATTATAAGCAAACTCTACCAATGGTAGATGATCATCCTAGCTGCCTCCAAGGTCCATTACACACATTCTCAACATATCTTCAAGTGTTTGGATTGTTCTCTCAAACTGACCATCTATGTTAAGAACCTCCAAGGGTTAGAACCACGAACCCTAATGATTATGAACCCGTGAATTACTATCTTGAAAACCCCAAGAATAAATTGAGTTTCAAAACCCAAGAATCGCTTAAATCAGATTGCAAGGTTTGGTTGATCAAGATTAGAACTTAAAGAAAACTAAGTTCTTTAAACCCTAACCCTTAACACGCCACAAGGATAGATCAATTCCTTGATAAGTGGTTTATGCATTCCACAAGAATTCAAGAATTCAAGCAAATATGCAAAAAGGACTAATTTTCATTCAAATTTCCAATGTGTCTAAAACACACCATAAAGAGGGTTTTTATAATATCCTAACATGAGAAACCCTAATAAAACTATTAAGCATAATAGCAAATAATATAGTTCTGAACTTAAATAAGGGATTTGAGCCCACATGCTAGCCCACATTAGTCTTCATGTATTTGGACTCACCAAACATTAAATAAAGCCCATTCAATTATGTCTTCACTTGGGCCAAACCTAGCATGACCAATTGAACTTCCTTGACTAGCCCAATCTTGCATATAGCCAATTAAGGCTTCTTGTAGCTTCTTGGACCTTGACCTTGTAATTGGGCCTTGTGGCATGTTTAATGGATCCTTAGCTTTATCTTTGGTTTTCTTGTTGTCCTCTCCATCAAGCCCATCTTTAGCTTTATCTCTAGAAATGCTGCCACCATTACCATTCTTAAGCTTGGCCATGTCCGTATCATTCCCTCCGTCTTTAGGATGATTCATCCTCGAATCAAGCTCATCACCTACATCAAAAGGACTTAAATCAGCAACATTAAATGTACCACTCACATTATACTCACCTTTCAAATCAATCTTGTAGGCATTTTCATTGATCCTATCAAGGACTTGAAATGGACCATCACCCCCTTGGACTTAGCTTAGACCTTCATTGATTTGGGAACCTTTCCTTTCAAAAATGAACCCAAAACCAATCTCCAGGTTGGAACACCATTGGAATTTGTCCTTTGTTAACCCTCTCAGCCACTTTTGCATTTTACTTCTCAATTCTCTCTTTAACTTGCTTGTGTAGCTTTTTAACCAAATCTGCCTTAGAAGAACCTTCAACACTAACAAGCTTATTAACGGGTAAAGGAATCAAATCAATAGGAGTTAAAGGATTAAAGCCATATACAATTTCAAATGGTGAAGTGTGTGTAGTGCTATGAACAGCCCTATTGTATGCAAATTCAACAAATGGCAACAAATCCTCCCAAGATTTTAAATTCTAGAAATCAAAGCACGAAGCAATTGAACCAAAGTCCTATTCACAACTTCGGTTTGTCCATCTGTTAGTGGATGGCAAGTAGTAGAAAAGAGCAATTTTGTGCCTAACTTACCCCATAGCACACGCCAAAAGTGACTTAGAAATTTAACATCTTTATCACTAACAATGGTCCTAGGTACTCCATACAAACACACAACTTCCCTAAGAAACAAATCAGTAATATGAATAGCATCATCACTTTTATGGCATGGTATAAAGTGAGCCATCTTACTAAACCTATCCACAACAACAAAGATACTATCTTTACCTTTCCTAGATCTAGGCAAACCAAGCATAAATTCCATAGACAAATCTCTCCAAGGAACATCAGGAATAGGTAAAGGTGTATATAACCCATGGGGTTGCAATTTGGACTTAACTTTCAAACATACAATGAATTGACCACAAATCTTATGCACATCACGTTTCATGCATGGCCAAAAAAAATGCTCAATTAAAGTATCATAAGTGTTTTGTATCCTAAAATGACCCATTAAACCACCCCCATATGCTTCTCTAACTAGTACAACCCGCAAAGAACAGTTAGGAATACAAAGGCGATTTTTCTTGAAAAGAAAACCCTCAAACATATAAAAATCATTAAAAACAGTCCCATTTGCACAAGTTGTAAACACATTGCTAAAATCATTATCACTTACTTACAACTCTTTTATGAACTCAAAGCCTAAAAATTTAGAATCAAGAGTAGTAAGTAAAGCATACCTGCGAGAGAGTGCATCAGCAACCATATTTTCCTTACCTTTCTTGTACTTGATTACATATGGGAATGTCTCAATGAACTCCATCCACTTGGCATGTCTTCGGTTCAGCTTGTCTTACCCTTTGAAATGCTTCAAACTCTCATGATCTGTGTGTGTGACAAATTCCTTGGGCCATAAATAGTGTTGCCATGTTTGCAAGGCCCGAACCAAAGCATAGAGTTCTTTGTCATAGGTTGGGTACCGAAGGGCTGCTCCATTTAGCTTTTAAAATAGCATATAGGTCTATCCCCTTTCATCAAAACAACCCTAATTCCAAAGCCACTAGCATCACACTCAATCTTAAAGGTTTTGTCAAAGTTAGGTAAAACCAACAAAGGAGCATTACATAACTTATCTTTAAGCATATTAAAAGCATGTTCTTGTGCATCAGCCCAAGTAAACCCAAAATTTTTCTTGACAATTTCACTCAAGGGTGTAGCTATAGTACTAAAGTCTCTAATGAACCTCCTATAGAAATTAGCTAACCCATGAAAGTTCCTAACTTGGCTAATGGTTTTAGGTGTTGGCCACTCCCTAATTGCTTCTACCTTCTCCACATCAACCTCTAGACCCTTTGAACTAACAATAAAACTAAGGAAATTAGCTCTTTCCATGCAAAAACTACACTTTTTCAAATTGGCATACAATTTTTCTATCCTAAGAATTTCAAAAACCCTTCGCACATGCATGACATGATTATTAATGGACTTGGAATAAATTAAGTTATCATCAAAATACACAACCACAAATTTACCAAGACACTCTCGCAAGACATGGTTCATCAACCTCATAAAAGTACTGGGTGCATTTGTAAGCCCAAACGGCATGACTAACCACTCATACAGACCATACTTAGTCTTAAAAGCCATTTTCCACTCATCCCCATTTTTCATGCGGATTTGATAATAACCAGAACACAAATCAATCTTAGTAAACAAACATGCACCATGTAACTCATCAAGCATATCATCTAACCTAGGGATAGGATGATGATACTTTACCATTATTTTGTTGATTGCATGGCAGTCCACACACAATCTCCATGTGCCATCCTTCTTTGGAACCAAAATCACTGGAACTACACAAGGACTTAAGCTCTCACGCACATACCCTTTTGACATCAGTTCTTCCACTTGCCTTTAAAGCTCTTTTGTCTCCTTGGGATTACTTCTATAGGCTGGTCTATTTAGTATGGCAGCTCTGGGTATGAAATCTATTTGATGTTCTATCCCTCTTTGAGGAGGTAATCCTCTTGGCATTTCCTCAGGAAAGACATCAGCAAACTCCTACAAAAGATTAGCAAACACACTCGGCAAGGAAAGATCAAGTTCAGTAGTGTTCAAGTATGCAACTTTAAAAGTAACAACAAATAACATCTGACTTGAATGCAATGCATGCCTAACTTCACTTTCCCTAGCCAAAAAACTACCCTTTGCCTTTGTTTTCTCTTTAGGCCGAATCTCACCCTTTAGGTTTTCACTCTCCTTTTTGTTATTTTCAACCTGACTCCTCTCTTTTTCCAGCTTACATTGGTTATCATACACTTCCTTAGGAGAAAGACGTGTTAAGGTTACTTTTCTCCCATCCTTCATAAATGAGTACCTATTTAGAAAGCCATCATGGATAGCCTTTGTATCAAATTGCCATGGCCTACCTAATAAGATATGGCCAGCATGCATTGGCACGACATCACATAGCACCTCATCTGAATACCTACCAATTGTGAAAGGTACAATAACCTGCCTATTGACTTTGATATCACCATAATTATTTAACCATAACAATCTATAAGGCCTAGGATGTGGAATCAGATTTAAATCCAATTTTTCAACCATTAAAGTGCTAGTAACATTTATACAACTACCACCATCAATAATAACAAGACAAGTCTTACCTTGTACATGGCATCCTGTGTGGAAAATGTTGTCTCTTTGCTGCTCCAAGGCATCTTCTTCCTTTAATTGAATACTTAGTGTGTGCCTTGCCACCAAAAGCTCACCTCCCATAGGACCTTCAATGCAATCATCGTTGTTATCTTCTAATTATGGTATCTTATAATCATTGTCACTCTCCTCACTTGCTGTTTCAATCTCCCCATGCTCTCTAGCCACCATTATCCGCTTATTTGGACATTATAAAGCAATATGGCCATGCCCTAAGCATTTGAAACACTTAATATCTCTATTCTTTTCTTTGTTGATTTCAGGTTTAGTTGTGCCTTTGCTGCCCGAAATGCTTTTCCCTTTGTTCTCATTGAAAATAAACTTCTCATCACCTTTCTTGCCTTCGTTCCATGAATTAGACCAATGTGGCCTACCACTCGAAGTACCCTTGTATTCAAACTTAGTTGCTCCTCTAGATTTTAGTTGCTTTTCCACCTTAATTGCAAGGTGAACTAACTCCTCAAGCTCCACATAATGTTGCAACTCTACCCTATCAACAATCTCCTTATTAAGCCCACCAATGAATCGTGCCATGGTAGCTTCCCTATCCTCATCCAAATCAGCCCTAGTCATGAGCATCTCCATCTCCTTGTAATAATCCTCAACACTCTTTGTACCTTGCCTCAAAGATTGGAGTCTTTGATGTAACTCCTTATGGTAATGTCTAGGTACAAAATGTCTCCTCATGATAGTTTTAAGTGCAATCCAACTATTAATAGGTTCTTCCATGTTCCTCCTCCTACTGACCACCAATTGATCCCACCAAACTATAACATACTCACTAAATTGGGTAAGCACCAATTTCACCTTTTTCTCTTCTGAAAAGTTATGGCAATCAAAGATAAGGTCAACTCGCTTTTCCCACTCCAAATATGCCTCCGGATTAGTTTTGCCCAAAAAAATAAGAATCCTAAGTTTGATGCTACCCAAGTTCCTATCAACATCATCATAGTTCCCATAGCCACCAAAATATCCTCTACCTCTACCACAATTTTGGTACCTCCTAGCTCCTCTACCCATGCCTCTACCAACCCCACCATAGGCTACATTATCATATTCCTCAAAGCCTTCACCAAAATCATCCTCATTCATCCCAATTTGTTGCCCATAATTGCCTTGCGCATTCACCCCTTCATTCGGCCTATTTCCCATACCTTGGGCAAGTGCATTAATTTGGTCTAGAATGGCTTATTGATTGGCTGCCATTTCAAGTTGCAACCTCTCCATTTGCTCATTCATATTCCTTCTGCTTCATTGCACCCTCTCGTTTTCATGCATTTGTGCCGCAGGTATGCCGGTAGTTGGCATATTATCACCTCCATTAGAACCACTTGACATGCTGTAATAAGAGTTAGTATGCAATAAAAAAAATAAAAAGAATTAAGGACCTCACTATCACTCCCTTACGTGTTTACTCTCAATTAATTGGGATGGTCACTCGTGTTTCACACAATCAAGAATGATCATACAAGGCTGCAAAACTCACACCACTCAGCTTGTTTTCAAGGATTCATATGTGAATCAATAACCACACATCAAGTTATTTCACTATACTTGCAAAGCACTGAGAATTATGATCTAAAAAGCTTAGTTGAGGCAAAACGCAAGAATCAAGAAAAAAAATCAACAAATAGCCACGCTTTCAATAAAATTAGGAAGGAAAAAGCACAAGAAAACTTTAAAAGGATGAAAATGACATATAAAGAAACAATCTAGATGCAAGAAACACAAAAATTAGATGAAGAAACAAGAAAGATGCAATTCAGCTTGAAATAAGAAAAAGGGGGAAACAACAATAAAAATAAATGCTTAATGAATCAAGAATAATGAAAAACTCAAATAAAGCAATGTTCATGTAAAAGGAACAAAAATAAGGTGCAAGAAATAAGGAATTAAATTCAAGAACCAGGAAATCAAGTTTAAGCCTGAATAGAAAGTTCTAACTAAACAGCAATAGAAACTTGATTTTAGAGCTCAAGAATGAATTAAAAACTTCAAATTGATGTAGAAGACATGTAAGGATCAGATTAGGAAGCAAAAAAACACAAAGAAAGTTTATCAAGAAGGAAGGTTACCTCTGTATGCCTTAAATGTGTCAATTCTGCCCAGACTT
This sequence comes from Mallotus nudiflorus, assembly GCA_947683625.1. Lineage (NCBI taxonomy): Eukaryota > Viridiplantae > Streptophyta > Magnoliopsida > Malpighiales > Euphorbiaceae > Mallotus > Mallotus nudiflorus. The sequence continues at coordinate 404,247 of CANTUR010000239.1, forward strand.
AAAAAATATGCAAAAAAGAGAATATTTGAAGGAGAAAGACGAATTTAAGACTGAAATAATTCAAATAAGATGGTATATATAGGGTTCAAGTCAATGGAATTCAATGTCCCTTTCAATCTTCCTAAATAGCCACCTAATCCTTATTTGTGAATGATTGAAAAAATCTTCTTAATTTCCTCTTGAGTTTAGGAAACTTTTAAGGCTAGCTGTAATAGGAACCTTTTAACAACCCTAATATCTATATAAACACACCAAAAACAAGGATTAACACATCAAACACGTTTTCAAGCCAATTAAGGCACAATCAAACCAATCAGACCTATTCCTTGATCTCTTTTTTTTTTGGATATTTCATATCTGATTTTGTTTTTTTTTCTTCTTCTTCTCTTTTTTTTCTCTTTATTTTTTTGTACTTTCTTTTTTCTTTTTCTTTTTCTTTTTTTTCTTTTTTTTTTTACTAAATCAGAATAAAAAAATTAGAAGAATAAAAAACTAAACAATGTAGAATGTAAAGAAACAAGCAAATAACGTAAAGAAAAGGATAGATAACCTGATTTAAGAGCCAAAGCTCTGATACCAAAAGCTAAGAACCTCTAAGGGTTAGAACCACGAACCCTAATGATTATGAACCCGTGAAGTACTATCTTGAAAACCCCAAGAACAAATTGAGTTTCAAAACCCAAGAATTGCTTAAATCAGATTGCAAGGTTTGGTTGATCAAGATTAGAACTTAAAGAAAACTAAGTTCTTTAAACTCTAACCCTTAACACGCCACAAGGATAGATCAATTCCTTAATAAGTGGTTTATGCATTCCACAAGAATTCAAGAATTCAAGCAAATATGCAAAAAGGACTAATTTTCATTCAAATTTCCAATGTGTCTAAAACACACCATAAGGAGGGTTTTTATAACATCCTAACATGAGAAACCCTAATAAAACTATTAAGCATAATAGCAAATAATATAGTTCTAAACTTAAATAAGGGATTTGAGCCCACATGCTAGCCCACATTAGTCTTCATGTATTTGGACTTACCAAGCATTAAACAAAGCCCATTCAATTGTGTCTTCACTTGGGCCAAACTTAGCATGACCAATTGAACTTCCTTGACTAGCCCAATCTTGCATATAGCCAATTAAGGCTTCTTGTAGCTTCTTGGACCTTGACCTTGTAATTAGGCCTTGTGGCATGCTTAATGGATCCTTAGCTTTATCTTTGGTTTTCTTGATGTCCTCTCCATCAAGCCCATCCTTAGCTTTATCTCTAGAAATGCTGCCACCATTACTATTCTCAAGCTTGGCCATGTCCATATCAATCTGTCTGAGGATGAAAAGTAATACTGAAATCAATCTTGCTACTCATCGCTCCCTATAACTTTTACCGAGGTAAACACCAAACCTCTATAAGAAATAATGGAAATAGGCACCCCATGAAGACACATAATACTCTTGATGTATAGCCTAGCTAACTTGGCCACTAAAAAAGCAACTTTAATTGGCAAAAAATGAGCTGACTTGGTCAACCTGTCCACTATCACCCAAATGGAATCATAACCATCCTATGAATGAGGTAATCCTATCACAAAATCCGTGATGACTCTCTCCCATTTCTACTTAGGAAGTAGAAGAGATTGAAGCTTTCTATAAGACTTCTGATGCTTTGCTTTCATTTTCTGACAAGTCAAGCACTTAGAAACAAATTTAGTTACATCTTTCTTCATTTCATTCCACCAGTAAAGATCCTTAATATTGTGGTACATCTTAGTGGAACTAGGATGTACACTGTAGGCTGCAAAATGAGCTTCTTCCAATATCTCTTCCCTAAAATTATCCACATCAAGAACACACAACTTCCCACTAATCCTTAGCATAACTTCATCATTGAGATTAAAATTAGTGAACTTCCTTTTATGAACTTTCTCCATAAGCTCAACCAAATTAAGATCTCAACTCTAAGTTGCTTTAATCCTATCTTTCAATACTAATCTAACTTTAAACTGAGCTAATAATCCTTTTGACCTACTTATCTTTATCATCAACCCTTGATCCACCAACTTGTGCATCTCTTAGATCAACAGTCTCCTCTCTACACTGATGTGAGCAAGACTACTTAAGGACTTCCTACTTAAGGCATCTGTTACCACATTAGCCTTGCTCAAATGGTATAAGATATCACAGTGATAATCCTTCAGAAGTTTGAGCCATCTTCTCTGTTTGGGATTCAAATCTCTCTGCTGAAAGATATTTTTTAGACTCTCATAGTCAGTGTAGATTTTGCATGTTACCCCATATAGATAATGTCTCTAAATCTTAAAAGTAAAGATTACAATGACCATCTCTAGGTCATAAGTATGATAGTTCTGCTTGTGCTTCATCAATTACCTAGAAGTATAAGACACTACCCTTTCATTCTGCATCTGCACACAACCTAGGCCAACTCTGAAAGCATCACAGTACACAGTAAACTTATCTACTCCATTGGGCAAAATCAACACTGGAGCTGTAGTTAACTTCTCCTTTAATAGTTGGAAGTCATTCTCATATGCGTCTGACCATATAAACTTCACATTCTTATGAGTCAGGTAGGTTATAGGTGCTATAATTCTTGAAAAATCCTAGACAAACTATAGACGGTGAGGTTTAGCACACCCCCAAGATTTTAGCAACCGTGATACTGTTTAAGCTCAAGGCTCTAAAGAACACACTAACCACCGTCATAATGACATGGTGTGGAGATAAGGAGTCGCCACCTAGGGTAATAATTAGGATAAATAAAAAAATGGTGGTACTCGATTCCCTAAAAAAAAGCTAGCACCACTACTAGGAGATTCTGGGTAAGGAATACCACCTTCTTTCAATCTTGTGTTCTTTTAGAATTACTTTATGAATTATTATTTTATCCTTTATTTACATGCAATTTCACATAAACCCTTAAAAAATAATCAACTCTAAGCAAACTAGTCATGAAATATACTAGTAAACAATGCATGCATCACAATCCCTAGGTTAGTCTAATCTACATTGATTTTAATTAAATGAGTTAAATCTGTATATTTTAATTTACAAGTCTAAAGACTAATGGACATAATTCCTTTTAATTAAATGATCCTACATCTATTTATTTTAATTCTAAAAATGGGCCTAGATCTACAAATTATGAAGTATTTAATTTAGTGGGCCTAATTCTACATGTTTTAATTCTAAAATGATCTTAAATCTATAAATTATGAAAAGGCTTAAATTAAATGGGCTAATTCTAAATTAACTTAATTAAAATAGGTGGGCCTATATTTAATTATTTAAGTGGGCCTAAGTTATCTCTACCCTAAATCAAATTAATTATGGGCTTAAAGATGCATTTTCATTAATTAAACCTAAAAAAACCTAAATTTAAATAGGTTAAAGCCTAATGTGGGCCTAGGGCCCAAAACATATAAACATAAGCAAATAAGTCCAAAAATAATAAAAAAATATATCAAAATGAAAAAATAAAAGCTCAAACAAGTAATTTAACTTTTTCTAAAAACCCTAATTTAATTAAAGTGACCATAAATAAATAAAACAAAGCAATTAATAGGCAACCCTAATTCTAACCACTTAAATCAAATTCAATTTTAATTAAACAACCCAATGATTTCTATAGCCATTAATTTTAACTAATTACCCAATTAAAATGCTAATTTTACTAACCAATTAATTAAAATAAAATACACAAGCACACATACCAAATTTCATTATTCTCACTATTGGGGCTATTACAATCAACTATTGAGAATAATAAAAAAGAAATTAATACAACCCTAGAAATAAATAAAAATAAGACAATTAAATAAAAAAACCTAGAAACTACATCTAGCTAAAAAGTTCCATCCATGGCATTCCATGGATCTCTATGGACTTGATTCTCTAATATGATCATCATGTAATCTCCTCCATAATCACCATCACAAAAGGATGAAATAATGATTAGTGAAGAAAATTGTAACAAATATTAAATAAAATTGAAATTTAATAAAATCAAAAGAATAAAAAAAGAATAAAAGAAAGTAAAGAGAAGATAATGCTTATGGATGCTGAATAAATTACTCCTCAGACTAGTAAGATCATCATTATTTTTAGTAGGCCTTCAAAACTTGTTATTCTTTTTCTAAAAAAATTTCAAATGAATAAATCACTAAGATTTTTTTTCTAGAAAACAATGGTCAGTATTGATAATTGAGAGTTCTGTCCCTCCTCCAGGAACTTAAGCTCTCATATTATAGGGAAAAAACCAAAAAACCCTAAGTTCTACATACTAAGAGTTCCAATTTTAAAAGGACTTTATTTCCTGAAGAGTTAGATAAATACAAAAAATAAATTTAAGAAAATTTTTTAACCAATCAAAACTCAAGAAAAAAATATTTTTATTTTCTGAAAAAATACAAAAAGCAAACGAAAACACATAATTCCAACCGGAATTGCGTAATTCCAATTGGAATTATGGAATTCTGATCGAAATTGCGTAATTCCAATTGGAATTCTATAATTCTTATTTTTTTAACTTTTAATTACAAAAAGACCCCTAAAAGAAATTAAACTTTACAATTAGGTCTTAAAAAGTATTACAATTAAGTTCTTAAAAAATAATGAAACTCTTTTTGAAAACAAATTCAAACTTTTGAGGTTTCAAACATCAAGTGTTGAAGACCTACTTATAACATTTTCATCATTGGAGTCCTTTGTCGCATTCATATTTTATTATCCTAAAATATGGTGTTTATAGTTGCCCCCTTTATCGCTGTTTGCTTGACAAATTGTAGCAAAGCAAATAAACACTCAATTTCTTAAGAACAGAAGTTTGGGTACTTACTTGTGCTCTTTGAGGTTTATCTTTGTAAGCAATTGTTGATTTACAATAAATGCTTACATTGCCATACAACACTAGGCATAATCCTAAAACATTTTAGGAAACACTATACTCGGACGTATAATGTTGGTTTGGATGGATACATCACACTCGATTGTATGATGTTGACTATACTTGGTCATATAGTCTGGATTGGAAGGATGCATTGTACTCGGTCGTACAATGTCGACTACACTTAGTCGTATAGTCTAAATGGAAGGATATATTGTACTCGGTCGTACAATGTCAACTACACTCGGTCATATAGTCTGAATGGAAGGATACATTGTACTTGGTCATACAATGTCGACTATACTCAGTTGTATAGTCTGAATTGAAAGGATGCATTGTACTCGGTCGTATAGTCTGAATTGAAAGGGTACATTGTACTCGATCGTACAATGTCGACTATACTCGGTCGTCTATTCTAATTGAAAGGATGCATTGCACTCAGTCGTATAATGTTGACTACACTCGGTTGTATAGTCTAATTTGAAAGGATATATTGCACTCAGCCATACAATGTCAACTACACCTGGTCGTATAGTTTGAATTTAAATGACATATTACACTCAGTCGTACAATGTCAACTACACTCAATCGTATAGTCTGAATTGAAATGACATATTGCACTCGGTCATACAATGTCGACTACACTCGATCATATAGCCTGAATTGAAATGACACATTGCACTCGGTCGTACAATGTTGACTACACTCAGTTGTATAGTCTGATTTGAAATGACACATTACACTCGATTGTACAATGTCAACTACACTTGATCATATAGTATGATTTGAAATAACACATTGCACTTAATCGTACAATGTCAACTACACTCAGTCGTATAGTCTGATTTGAAATGACACTTTGCACTCATTCGTACAATGTTAACTACACTCGGTTGTATAGTCTGATTTAAAATGACACATTGCACTCAGGCATATAATGTCAACTACACTCAATCATATGGTCTGAATTGAATTGATACAATGCACTCGATCGTATAATGTCAACTACATTGGGCCATATAGTTTGAATTAATTTGGCACATTGCACTTGGTCGTATAATGTCGACTATACTCGATCATATAGTCTGAATTTATTTGTCATATTGCACTCGATCATACAATGTCGACTATATTCAGCCATATAGTCTGAATTGAAATGACACACAGCACTCAGTTGTACAATATTGACTACACTTGGTTGTATAGTCTGGATAGGAATACACTACACTCAGTCGTGTAGTGTTGATTTCATTTATGTTGACAATTTAATAATTTAAGGAATTATCAAATCATGTAGCTTTGCAATTTAGGACTAAATTGCAAGAAAAGCTTTAGACTTGAATGCAAATGAAGTTAAGAGACTAAAATGGACATTTGCCACTTTAATATATACTTTGCATTTTGCCGATTCATTTCGTCATTTCCCATCCTTTTCATTCTTTTTTTTTTCTTTTGATTTTAAAATCTTACTTCTTCAATTATTCTTTCATTTGATCTCCAATTTGGAATCCGTCTAATCCTATGGCTCAGCCAAGACACAGGCTACGTGGAAGTACCTCTAAGTAATTAGATCTAGTCTTATCTTAACTATATTGTCCTCAAAACAGTACGGGGCTTTATGAAAGGGAAGAGGTGTTCCCTTTGACTTGCTTACACCTTCACAGATTCTAACAGGCTGGAGATGAGGTAAATTTCTCTTCTGTTTTTAATTTTGCAAAAAAATATATTTTTATTAACACATTAATTTATTTATGCGTGCAATTATAGAACATCTCTTATACAAATTAGACAAAATTGCACGAAATTGTCAATTTTAAAGTAAAATTTTACAAAATTGGCTTTAACATGTCAAAGGACTAACAGAATTTAGTAAGATTTTTGAATTTTTGGTCAACAAAATAAATTTTGAATCAAAATTTTCAAATTTTTGATCAAAAATTTAGAAATACCGATCAAAAATCAAGATTTTTTATCATAAATCTAGAAATCCGATCGGAATTCTGGATTTTTTATCAAAAATCCAGTCTTCTGATCTTTTTTTTTAAGATAGAAATGAAAATAGAAAAAAATCAAAAGTTAGTAAGGAAGGTTTAAACACCCAATTTCGGGATGATATGTTATGGATGCAGCAAAGGACTCTAGTGATGAAAATGTCTTCGATACTTAATCTTTAAAAAATTCTAAAAGCTTTTAAAGGAAGGATTCAATGTTTTCAGGGACTAAATTGCAAAGTTCTTTTTAGGACCTAATTGTAAAATTTAAATTTTTTCGAGGGCCTTTTTGTAATTAAATGTTAAAAAAAAGTGTGTCGGAATTCCATAATTTTGACTAGAATTACAATAATTCTGATTGGGATTGTATAATTCTGATCAGAATTACACAATTCCGATCAAAATTGAATTCTTCCATTTTTTCCTATTTCTATTTATTTCCAATTCAGTGTTTTAATTGGTTTAAACTTCCTAATTAACTCAATCTTACCCGGTTTAAAATTCCTAAATACACTTTAGGAATAAGAATCACATTAGGATTAGGGTTAGGCTTCCTGGTTCTACTATAAAAAGAAAGGAAGGGAAGCAGTAGAGGGGAAAAAAAAGAAAAAAGCGTAGGAAAAGAAGGTAGGAAAGGAGGCCGGGTGAGAAAGAAAAAGAAGAGGAAAAGAAGAAGAAAAAATAGTGATTTTCTTTTGAATGTTTTACAAAAATTCCTTTTGATTCATCAATTAATTCAAGACTCGTGAAGAATTTTTGAAGAAAAGATTCGAAGATTTATCAAGAACGGTGAACTACCAATCTGAGGAACACCCTAAATCATCCATAAGCATATCATCTTCTTCTATTCTTTATTTATTTATTTGATTATTTTACATTATTATTTTTATTATTATTCTTTCGAGTTATAATCATAATTTCTTCATTAATTATTGTTTTATCTTATTTTTTATGGTGATTATGGAGGAAAACGCATGATGATCATGTGGTAGGGATGAATTTCATGAGAAGTCCGTGGAAGACCATGCATAAAGCCTTGTAGAGACTTAGTTTCTAGGGTTTTTTCTATTTTATTTTACTTATTACTGTATTTTTATTTTATTAATTTTTTTATGAATTAATGTAATAGCCCCAATATTGGGAATAATAAAATTATGTGTGTGGTTACATGTTTATTTTAATTAAATTGGTTACTAAATTTAGGTTTTAATTTGGTAATTATTTAAAATCAATAGGGGAGGTAGATTAATTCAGGTTGCATGTTAATAAAGTTAGGGTTTTAGTAGGGAATAATTTAATTATTTGTTTGATCTTCTTTAATTGTTTTTTTATATTTTTATTTGTTTTTGGGTTTATTTATTATTTTTGTGTGTTTAGGCCTCAAACCCACTTTAGGTCTTGATTTATTTATTTAAGTTTAGGTAATTCTTTTAGCCCATCTCACTTAATAATTAATTAGGTTTAATTAATTAAAATATATTTTTAGGTCCATAATTAATTAGATTTTAGGTTAGAAATAGCCCTAGGCCCATTTAGTTAATTAGACATAGGCCCACCTATTTTAATTTAATTAACTTAGACTTAGCCCACTTAATTTAAGCTCTTTTTCATAATTTGTACATTTAAGATCACCATTTAATTAAAACATGTAGAATTAGGCCCACTAATTTAAATATTCCATAATTTATAGAATTAGGCCCATTTTTATTAAAATTAGTAGACTTAGGTTCATTTAATTAAAATCCAAAGGAATTAGGTCTTTAGGTTTTAAAACATGTAGACTTTAACTCATTTATTTAAAATCCATGTAGATTAGACTAACTTAGGGATTGTGTGATTTATTGAATGCATTACTTACTTGTATATTTCATGACTAGTTTGCCTTAGAGTTTATTGTTTTGGGTTTATATGAAATTGCATGTAAATAGAGAATAAGATAGTAATTCATAAAGTATTTCTAAATGAACACAAGATTGAAAGAAGTTGGTATTCCATATCCAGAATCTCCTGATTGTGATGCTAGCTTTCTTTTAAGGAATCGAGCACCACCTTTTCGATTTATCCCAGTTATTACCCTGGGTGGCGACTCTTAATCTCCATGCCATGTCTTTGTGATAATGGTTAGTATGTTCTCTAGAGCCCTGAGCTTAAACAGTGACCCGGTTGCTAAAATCTTGGACGCACACTGAACCCCGCCATCTACAAAGGTCATCTTGTCATTTTTTGAATTTTATTCAGAAACCACTAAAATTCTCAAGTTGCTTTCACTTGGCTCGAGAACTCTTCCATTATTTATCGGGAGAGGTAGTATAGCATATTTGGGTGTCGGCTTTTGACACTTTATTACTGCCTTGACAACTACTCAAGGTAGGTCAGATCACTATTCACTTTTTTCTCTTATCGAAAGGTGGATGGATACTACTCACACCTTCCACACATGAGTGGCTGAGCTGACTATTTCTCCTACAAGCTTCTCTGCTATCATTGGGATCACCTTTAGGGGTACCTTGGTTCTTTTTTATATCCATTACTGCACTCTTCTTAAGGATGTTAGGAGTCATTATGTTCACGACTTACTCGAGTTTGTAACAACATGAAAGAATCAAAAGAACTTGCTTCTTTCTTCTTTTGTTCAGGGTTTCCAAAAATTACCCACTACCATACCTCGCTAGATCCTTCAGAAGGTGAGATGCTTCTTATTGATACTGCTAGGCACTACCCTCTTTTGTGAGACCAGACATGAGGTTAGCATTGTGCTTCTTAGTCCCTTTCAGGATCTTTCTAGAGTCGCTACTTTCAAATGGGGATCAACAACTCTTGCCTATCTCTACTATAGACTAGATACTATCTGTAGAGGTGTTATGATGATGTGTGGCTTTTGGCACATTTTACATGTACACCTCCTTTGTGTCTTCTACCCTTTTTTAATTTTTGCTCTTTTACAACTTTTTTTCATTTTAACTATCTTTTCCTTTTTACATCTGGGGTATTGAGATCGGGGTGATTTGAGGCTTTAGCGCTATTAGCTCTGACAGGAGTCTTCCATTGATGCAAAGATGGGGTTCTTCTCATCTTGCTAGTGTCAAGTGTGACTTACAAATTTATCAGGACCAGCTGAATTCTTTAGAGTGGGACTTGGTAAGATAAATTTAACTATTAGCATCTGATTAGTTGTAAAAGTTAAATAAAATTTATTTAAATGAATTTGCAGGTCATATCTGATTGGTTGATTGGTGCTAAAGACGTCCAATGATATAGTTTCATGATTGCTATTGTGAGGCTTGAGACTATAAGGATCTTACTTCCTAGTTATGGTTGCCAAATGTGGTATCTAAGTGTGTGTGTTTATCATTGGCATATAGGACCATCCAGGAGGCATGTTCCTTCTTTTATTCCCTCTTCTATGTTAAGGAGTTACAACTTGACTAGTCTTAAGCTCATAGTAGCTTTTAAGGGACATAACGCTTCGACACTGCTCAAGTGTTCTCGCCACTATCAGGAGTATATTCAAGAGAATCTCCTAGAGCAGGTTCCTATAGATCCAGCTGAGGTATGCTTTGTGCCACCATTCCTCCTTATCATTATCTTACTTCATTCTCTTCCATCGCTGAGGATGACATTTATTCTTTATGTAGGTTGAAGATGCTACTGATGTTGCTATGGAGGAGGAGACTGAGGGTGACACTGAGAGGACTGAGCAAGAGGTTAAGCCTACTCAGCATAATGGAGCTACTCGAGGTGATACTTCCTCTAGTACCATTCTGGGCGATATTCCCCTGCTTGATAGGGCTATGTATTATTGGGCTCTTGCAGTACAGACTCCCATAGACCAACACATGTACCTTGATACAATTCAGATTCTTAGCTTTTCTCCTCCTGATGTTTCACATGTAAGTGTGTTTTTTCATTTCCAATCCTATATAAATTGACACTTATTGCTAAATTAGTATATGTCATTTTACAAATCCCTCAGACACAGGCAGAGTATCTGTATGGACTCGCCTCATCCCAAAGATTATTTACTATGCAGATCACTAATAGTTAGAGGGTTAGTATTTACATTAAGTATGAGAGGCTTCACAAATAGCTTGCTAGTCTTAGCTTTAACGGTCATGATACTGAGACTTCTATGCCCCTAAATCAAAGTAACGATCCTGTTAAAGGATGGAGTCCTTGGCCAGGCATTGGAGCTCAGGATGACTGATCTTTCATCTTTAGGACTTATGCTTTCATGACTATATTTTCCTTTTTACTGTGAACTATTCTCCCTTTTCTGAATGGATTACGAACTTTTATTTTGGATCAAACCCTAGAATTTAATGAACTCTCTCTTTTTTTTTACTTAAGCTGCCCTTTCAGGTTTTCAACTTATCTCTTTTTTTGTTAAGATTTGGCTAAAGGAGAAATTGAGTCTACTTAATCCCCCCACTAATGCCTTATTTTATTAACCTCATTATCTATAGTCTCATTCGTTGAAGGTTAAGGACAAGCGTACTATAGGTCAATGGATTGATTGGATGAAAGAGATTACATGGATCTGTCCTTGGTGGAAGTTAAATTTTGTGACCATCAACCTATATGACCACTTGTTCCTATTCCTAGGTTAAACTTTTTGACCTTCTTTTCCTCGTTACACCTTTGCCACTAGTACGATCATCCATAATTTATTGTGATTGTTATACCTACCTTCAAAGGCTTCCCACTAAGGCAAGATTTCTTAGATAACATGAAGAACCTATGGCCTCATAGAGCATTAGAGCATAACATGCATTTGGATGCTGATATAACTACTAATGACAATTACAAGGCTTGGGTTATCATGCAACCAATAGAATCACCAGGATTTGCTAAGTACAAAAGGACTCAAGTATTGCTAGATGAGTCACAGAAGAAGAAACAAAAACAAAAATAGTATAATGATCTTATAAGTCTGGTCTTTTAGGCTCTCATGTTTTATTTTTCCTTTAAGTCTTTATGCTTTTTAATGAAGATAAAACATGCAATATTCAAAAAAAAATTCATTTCAATTTTATTTATTAACTAGGGCTAAAATGAGTACATTTATTACATCACAAGACATAACTCATGTTATCAGCTAGTCCTTTCAGATTTTCTAACTGAACATATTTCTCTTACTTTTATTACCCTAATTTCTGCCTATCAGCCATTTGCGGGTTTTCTGATCAGTGGGATTACTTCTTTTACCTTATTCCTTAATTTTTACCCGTCAACCCTTTTTGGGTTTTCTGAACAGCGAGAATGTCCTACTTTTTTCTTGACTAGCCTTTTGAGGTTTTCTAGCCAATGGACTTTTTTTTAAAGATAGTATTTCTTAAGGTGATCCAAGTTGATTGGCTCAGTGAACTCATTTGCTTCTAAATTTGATATCTTTGTAGCTCCCTTTGGTAGGATTGTCTTGACTAAATATGGCCCTTCCTAATTTGGTCTAAATTTTCCTCTTGGATCAAACACCATTGCCCTTGACTGCTTTAGCATCATATCTCCAACCTTTATCTTTCTAAGTTTAACCTTCTTATTAAAGGCTCTTGCTGTCCTTCTCTGATAAATCTGTCACGACCCAAAACAGGAGCCATGACCGGCGCTAGGGAACGGGAATTCTTTCGAATCCGGAACCCGTAGCAAGCCTAAAAAATAAAATAAAAATGCAATAATAACCATAAAAATATAATATGCAGCGGAAAATAAAATCATAAATATTACAATATCATCCATAACAACTGGATATAATTCAAAACTCATCACATCACATATATAATCTCATAAATGTATAATCTTTATACAAATCCAGTTTCAACATAATACATCTCTTTAAAACAAATACATAAAATCCAATACTTTAATTTACAACTACTGAAAATCACAACTACTGCAGTGTCTAGATAAAATAAATAAGACTCAAGTAGACGATTTACATAAAGAAGCCGGGGCGGAAGAAATCCGGCGTATCGACCTGCTACTGAGGTCTGAGGAAGTTGACTCTCCTGAAAAATAGTCAACGGAGGGGAGTCAGACCTCACTGAGTGAATTACTATAGTATATATACATACACTCTAAGTGATAATGCATACAGTCAACAGTATATGAGTAATATGTATATATACAGGCAATTTCATACAGATGCAGAAAAATCATTTTATATATTTTGTCTGAAAATCAACTTTTATGAAGGATCACATAGAACCCTAGAATATCGCAACCTCAGAAAAATAGTGTTAAACAACACTCTAGCCATACAGGCTCACAAATTCCAAATATATCCACTTAATCCATATGGACAGTAGACTGGCCCCGAGACACTAAGTCAACCGAGCTCCAGCAGTCTGACTGCCAGTGTGATTGGCCCCGAGACACTTGGTCAACCGAGCTCCAGCAATCACACCCAAACCACATCTCACATATATCAATAATCATAATCAAATCGATATCCACAAATAAGTTAGTAATAAAGCCTAAAACCATAGGCGCACCGGTACGTACTCGGTCCTAGTGCTGCCCACTAGGTAGCACGTTCTATTGATATCCTTCAGTGATAAATAATAAAACATTCATTCACAAATACATGATGCATGAATTTAAATAAATCAACAATATAAACCATATATATACCGAAAATATACCAAACATAAACCAAGTATATTTTGAGTATATATACGTCAAATAAATTCAATCAAATCATGAATTAAACTAAAAATATATTTAAAAACATTTTAAATATATTTTATTAATAAAACATGTATATAATTTATTATATACCAAAAATATACCAAAAATATACTTGAATATAAATCATATTATTTATGCATAATTAGTCAAAATAAAACATGCATTTTCTAAATCATGCATCCTAAGCATATATATATAATATAGTAACTCACCTAATGCGCTCCACGAGACAGGTCCGACGGGCCTGGTCCACTAACCCTCGGTCTCGGCGCAACTAAACAAGAAATAATTAATCGACATCAGAATAACCCTAACAGAAATCCTAGAATTAAATCTAGAGTATTCAACACAGAATCGGAAATTAGGGTTCGACTGGATATCACGTTTTACGAGAATTCTACCAGAAATTCGGCAGAACCTCCCCTGTAAAACGGACATCTCTCTACTCAAAAGAGTAGAGCCGACCCTGCAAAGAAAATACACTTCAAAAATAAACACCACAATCTATCACAACCCCTCGGTCGGACTCCAGACTACAATCTGTCGACCGGGGTCCACAACACAGAATATATATTCAAATATACCAAAAATATCCTTAAATCATAAAAATACATTTCATACGTAGAAATTACATAATAAATCTTGAAACACTGTAAAAATCGATTAAAATTCATTTTATTAGAAAAACCGTATATTATATATATAATTGAAAATAATTCCCGGAAAATAGTTTTAATTAGTTAAAAATACCAAATAATTTGTAGAAATCATTTTTATACCTTAAATAAATATTAAAACCAATTAAATTACATTTTTAGACAATTTAGGGTAAAATTACCAAAATACCCCTATATATATATATATACCTAAATTACTTCAAAAATTCACCAAAAATCATACAATTATCCAAAATTAATTTTCTCAACATATTTATCAATAATATCAATAATTAAACTCAATTAACCAATTAAATTCAAATAAAAACACAATTAACTTAATTTTACAAAATCACATAAACTTCAATAATTAAAAATAAATACTTAGAAATTCATAAAAATTCCAAATAAATTCCTATAATTCATTTCAACACCTAATTCGACCATAAACTCCAATTTCATAATTTAAATAATTAATTTCCGAAAATTCGAAAATAATATTAAAATATTCAAAAATACCCAAAAATCCAAACAATCTCCAAAAATTCTACAAAAATTCATACATGAAGATTAAACTACCAGGAACAACATTTGTGAAGGAAGTTTCCATGAATCATCCAAATTGAAGCTCAAAAAAATCGAAAACCAAAAGTGGCCGAAATATTCAACTCAAAACCTAAGCAATTCTAGACCGTTTTAGCTCAAACAAAAGCTAGAATAACACTCACCGGAGCTCAAGGAGAAGATAGAGACCGGCGGTGTCGAAAACGGTGGCCGGAGGAGGGAGAAACCATGTGAGGAAGATTGGGTGGTCCGGCGGGTGTCTACGGGAAGAAGAAGAAGAAGAAGAAAAAGAAAAAGAAAGAAAAGGAAAGAGAAAGGAAAAGAAAAAGAAAGAAAAAGGAAAAGAAAAAGAAAAAAAAAGAAAAAAGAAAAAAAATAATAAATTTTAATAATTTAATAATAAATAAAATAATCAAATAATAATAAATAAATAATAAAATATTAGGGTAATAATAAACCCTAATTAAATAAATATACACACACAAGCTTTATTTAATAATTTAAAAATATGTATGAGTTCATGCAAACCCGTAAATACATTTAAAATAATTAATAATACATTGTTTACGTGAAAATTTCCCCGAAAATGAAAGTCCCGGGAAAATTTTACGTAAAATACTGAAAATAATAAACAGTAATTAAAATAGGTTTAAAATACATATTAACTCATAAAAATATCATATAAAATACAAAAATCACTGACACTGCATATCCCGGTACAGTGTAAAAATATTTTTAAAATTACGGGATATTACAGTCTTCCCCCCTTACAGGAATTCGTCCCCGAATTCTAAAAACAAGATTACAGAATCAGGAAGGAAAGAGATACGGGTAAGAAGCTCGCATCTCAGCTTCAGTCTCCCACGTATGCTCTTCAACTCTGTCGCTACGCCACAAAACCTTGACCATCGGAATCTGCTTCGATCGCAACTGTCGAACTTGAAAATCAACGATCGCCACAGGTTCTTCCACAAACGTCAAATCTTCACTCACTTCCACACTATCAGGTTGCAACACATGTGAAGGATCTGAGATATACTTCCTCAACATCGAGATATGAAATACTGGATGCACCTGCGACATACTCGGAGGCAAATCCAACCGATATGCAACAGTGCCAATTCTCTCCAGAATCTCAAACGGTCCAATATATCTCGGTGCTAACTTACCCTTCCTGCCAAATCTCATCACACCCTTCATCGGAGATACTTTCAGAAAAACGAAATCTCCAACCTGAAACTCCACATCTCTGCGCCTAGGATCCGCATAACTCTTCTGTCTGCTAACTGCGGTCTCTAATCTACGCTTAATCACGGCGACTTTCTCTGCAGCATCTTGAACCATCTCTGGTCCAGTCAAAGCTCTCTCACCAATCTCATCCCAACTCAACGGGGATCTACACTTCCTTCCATACAACGCCTCATATGGTGCCATGCCAATACTACTATGGTAGCTGTTATTATATGCAAACTCCACAAGCGACAAATGATCATCCCAGCTACCTCCCAAATCCAAGACACACATCCTCAACATATCTTCCAGTGTCTGGATCGTCCTCTCAGACTGACCGTCTGTCTGAGGATGAAAAGCAGTACTGAAATCCAACCTAGTGCCCATCGCTTCCTGCAACTTCTGCCAAAAATGAGAAGTAAACACCGAACCTCTGTCTGACACAATGGACACAGGTACTCCATGAAGGCACACAATATGCTTCACGTACAACTTCGCCAATCTAGCAACTGAATATGTGGCTTTCACAGGCAAGAAATGTGCAGACTTCGTCAATCTGTCTACAATCACCCAGATGGAATCGTATCCATCCTTCGAACGAGGTAAACCGACTACAAAATCCATAGCTATCTTTTCCCACTTCCACTCGGGAATAGGAAGAGGCTGAAGCTTCCCAGAAGGCTTCTGATGTTCGGCTTTCACTTGCTGACACGTCAAGCACTTAGCAACATAATCAGCAACATCCTTCTTCAATCCATCCCACCAGTATAGATCTCTGATACTGTGGTACATCTTAGTAACACCAGGATGAACGCTGTAGGCTGTAGAATGTGCTTCCTCTAAAATCTCTTCTCTCAAATCATCCACATCAGGAACACACAATCTACCACTGATCCACAACACACCATCATCATCGAGTGTGAAATCAGTGAACTTCCCTGCTCTGACATTCTCTGCAAGCTCTTCCAGAATAGGATCTCGGCTCTGAGCTGCTTTAATCCTATCCCTTAGTACAGATCGTACTTTAAACTGAGCTAACAGTCCACCTGATCTACTGATCTTCATCATCAGACCTTGATCCACCATCAGATGCAATTCCTGGATCAATGGTCTCCTCTCCACACCGATGTGAGCAAGACTACCTGAGGACTTCCTACTCAAGGCATCTGCTACCACATTAGCTTTACCCGGATGGTAAAGAATCTCGCAATCATAATCCTTCAACAGTTCCAACCATCTTCTCTGCCTCAAATTCAAATCTCGCTGCTGGAAAATGTACTTAAGGCTCTTGTGATCAGTAAATATCTCACAAGTCACCCCGTACAAATAATGTCTCTAAATCTTCAAAGCAAAGATCACTGCAGCCATCTCTAGATCATGTGTAGGATAGTTCTGCTCATGCTTCTTCAACTGCCTCGAAGCATAGGCTATCACCCTTCCATTCTACATCAACACACAACCAAGACCAATTCTAGAGGCATCACAGTAAACTGTGAACTTATCCACACTATTAGGCAAAGCTAATACTGGCGCTGTGGTCAACTTCTCCTTCAACAACTGAAAACTATTCTCACAAGCTTCTGACCACTCAAATCTAACATTCTTCTGAGTCAAGCGAGTCATAGGGGCTGCAATCCTGGAAAAATCCTGCACAAACCGCCTATAATACCCGGCTAAACCCAGAAAACTCCGAATCTCAGTAACTGAAGTAGGTCTAGGCCACTCAGATACTGCTTCAATCTTCTATGGATCAACCTGAATACCTTCTTTAGACACTACGTGTCCAAGAAAAGAAACACTCTCCATCCAGAAATCACACTTCGAGAAGTTAGCATAAAGTTGATGATCTCTCAGTGTCTGTAGTACAATCCTCAAGTGATATACATGCTCTTCCATACTCCTCGAATATACCAGTATATCATCAATGAAGACTACCACAAACTGATCCACATACGGTCGGAATACTCTGTTCATCAGGTCCATAAAAGCTGCTGGTGCATTAGTCAAACCAAAAGACATCACCAGAAACTCATAATGACCATAACGAGTGCGGAACGCTGTCTTAGGAATATCAGCTTCACTAATCCGCAGCTGATGATAACCTGACCTCAAGTCAACCTTAGAAAAGAATTGTGCACCCTGGAGCTGATCAAACAAGTCATCTATCCTCGGGAGAGGATACTTGTTCTTCACTGTCACCTTATTCAGCTCTCTGTAGTCAATGCACAGTCTCAGGGTACCATCCTTCTTCTTCACAAACAAGACTGGTGCACCCCAAGGAGAAACACTAGGTCTGATAAAACCCTTATCCAACAACTCTTGCAATTGCTCCTTCAACTCTCTCAACTCTGCAGGAGCCATACGATAGGGTGGCATAGATATAGGAGTAATACCTGGAACCACATCAATACAGAACTCAATCTCTCTATGAGGCGGTAAACCTGGCAATTCCTCGGGAAAAACATCAGGAAACTCACAAGCAACAGGAACATCTGTGAGTGACAACTTCTCCACTGACGTATCCTTAACCAATGCCAAAAACCCCTGACAACCTTTCCTCAACAACTTCCTAGCTGAAATAACAGAAATAAGATTCTGAGGTGCTGAACTCCTGTCACCAACAAACTTAAATTCTACTTCACCAGGAATTCTGAAAATCACCTCCTTATTCCTGCAATCAACCACGGCAAAGTGCTGAGACAACCAATCCATTCCCAAAATAACATCGAACTCCATCACATCCAACAAAATCAAATCGGCGGATAATTCTCTATCTCCCACGAGAACTGGACAACCAGAAAGAACAATATCGGTGTCCAAAGAATCACTCAGAGGAGTGGCAACAGACAAAGGAAAAGCCATCCTCGAAGCTTGCCAACAAGATTTAGAAGCAAAAATAGGAGAAACAAAGGAATGCGTGGCACCCGGATCAAACAAAACCAAAGCATCCAGGTAACAAACAGAAAGAATACCTGCCACGACTGCATTAGATGCCTGAGCATCCTGCTGAGTCAGATGAAAAACTCTGGCCTGGCCTCGACCTCCCTGCTGACTGGTAGAAGCCTGGCCAACACCTCGGGTACCTCCTCTCGTACCTCTACCACGACTCTGCTGTGGAACAAACTGAGTAGAACTCTGATGCTGAGCTGGTGGTAACTGAAATGGCACGGGTGCTGCACTAGCAATCGACTGCTGTGGGAATCGCGGAATCTGCTGCTGCTGATATCCAGAATAAGGACACGATCTGGCAAAATGTCCTGTCTGTCCGCATCTGAAGCATGTCAGTGGTGTCAGATAACACGGTCCCTGATGGACTCTACCACAAGTCTGACAAACACTGGTCGCTGATCCAGAACTACGACCACTGCTGCTGCTCGAAGCACCTGACCCAAATCTGAATGATCTACGCTGACCTCCACGACCATGTCTACTGCTCCGATGCACTCGCTGCTGCTGTCTCTGACTCTGCTGAGTCGAACCTCGCTGCTGACTACTCGAACCAACATGAAAACTCGAATACGGAGTAGCCTGCAATCCACTCGACTGAACTCCCAACTGGTAATAATCAGGCATCGCTCCCTGCCTAACTAACCTCAGCTCAATCTCCTTAGCTAGCTCAATCACCGACTCGAGAGTAAGACCTGCTGTAGGCATACCAGCAAAAGCTGAACCCAAACCAGTAACATAGGTAGTAACAGCGAAATACTGATCTCGCATCAGATCCTCAGCATATCTACCCAGACGAAGGAACTCTCGGGTATACTCCTCTACTGATCGATCTCCACGAGAAATGCTGGTCAATCGAAGACGATAGCTCAAACGAAGAGGCTCTGGACAAAATCTCCTCATGAATCGCTCTCGAAACTGAGCCCATGTCATCGTCATCATATAAGGCTGGATCATCTGAATAAACCAATCCAAGGCTGGTCCCTCGACAGACAACTCAACGATCATGATCCTCTGGTACTCGGTATGAGCAGTCCGAGTCCTAGTCTCAATCGCATGCAGAAAATCTAAAGGATCAGAAGTACCATCAAACGCAATCCTGCCAACTCTGGCATAGAACAAAGCTGCCTCAGGGTCAGACATACCCTGCTGATAGGCAGGCTGAACAACTGGAGGAACAGGAACATCAAACTCAGGCTCAACAGGCTCCTCGTCCTGTAACTCTCTCTGCCTACGGCGACTTGCCGCTCCTCGAGGTCTACCTCTGCCACGACCTCTACGCCTAACTGGCTGCTCAGGAGGTAAAACCTCGTCCTGAAAAGACTCATCATCCTCGGCCTCAACGACCGGTGGAGCGACACGCGCTTGCCTCCTCATTCTGAAAAGACAAACGGAAAGATTCAGACAAAACAGACAACGGAGGAATAACGCTGAAAACTACAGCAAGGAATACTCATCAAGACATACTCGAACCTAATACACTGCAGTAGTCCAACAGAAAACACAACTTTAAAACTAGGGCCACAACTCACAAAACTAAGCCCTGACACAGAACTCCACTCAGAAACGAACTTCGCTCTGATACCAACTTTGTCACGACCCAAAACAGGAGCCATGACCGGCGCTAGGGAACGGGAATTCTTTCGAATCCGGAACCCGTAGCAAGCCTAAAAAATAAAATAAAAATGCAATAATAACCATAAAAATATAATATGCAGCGGAAAATAAAATCATAAATATTACAATATCATCCATAACAACTGGATATAATTCAAAACTCATCACATCACATATATAATCTCATAAATGTATAATCTTTATACAAATCCAGTTTCAACATAATACATCTCTTTAAAACAAATACATAAAATCCAATACTTTAATTTACAACTACTGAAAATCACAACTACTGCAGTGTCTAGATAAAATAAATAAGACTCAAGTAGACGATTTACATAAAGAAGCCGGGGCGGAAGAAATCCGGCGTATCGACCTGCTACTGAGGTCTGAGGAAGTTGACTCTCCTGAAAAATAGTCAACGGAGGGGAGTCAGACCTCACTGAGTGAATTACTATAGTATATATACATACACTCTAAGTGATAATGCATACAGTCAACAGTATATGAGTAATATGTATATATACAGGCAATTTCATACAGATGCAGAAAAATCATTTTATATATTTTGTCTGAAAATCAACTTTTATGAAGGATCACATAGAACCCTAGAATATCGCAACCTCAGAAAAATAGTGTTAAACAACACTCTAGCCATACAGGCTCACAAATTCCAAATATATCCACTTAATCCATATGGACAGTAGACTGGCCCCGAGACACTAAGTCAACCGAGCTCCAGCAGTCTGACTGCCAGTGTGATTGGCCCCGAGACACTTGGTCAACCGAGCTCCAGCAATCACACCCAAACCACATCTCACATATATCAATAATCAT
Source organism: Mallotus nudiflorus (assembly GCA_947683625.1). Classification (NCBI taxonomy): domain Eukaryota; kingdom Viridiplantae; phylum Streptophyta; class Magnoliopsida; order Malpighiales; family Euphorbiaceae; genus Mallotus; species Mallotus nudiflorus. The sequence continues at coordinate 425,670 of CANTUR010000239.1, forward strand.
AATCAAATCGATATCCACAAATAAGTTAGTAATAAAGCCTAAAACCATAGGCGCACCGGTACGTACTCGGTCCTAGTGCTGCCCACTAGGTAGCACGTTCTATTGATATCCTTCAGTGATAAATAATAAAACATTCATTCACAAATACATGATGCATGAATTTAAATAAATCAACAATATAAACCATATATATACCGAAAATATACCAAACATAAACCAAGTATATTTTGAGTATATATACGTCAAATAAATTCAATCAAATCATGAATTAAACTAAAAATATATTTAAAAACATTTTAAATATATTTTATTAATAAAACATGTATATAATTTATTATATACCAAAAATATACCAAAAATATACTTGAATATAAATCATATTATTTATGCATAATTAGTCAAAATAAAACATGCATTTTCTAAATCATGCATCCTAAGCATATATATATAATATAGTAACTCACCTAATGCGCTCCACGAGACAGGTCCGACGGGCCTGGTCCACTAACCCTCGGTCTCGGCGCAACTAAACAAGAAATAATTAATCGACATCAGAATAACCCTAACAGAAATCCTAGAATTAAATCTAGAGTATTCAACACAGAATCGGAAATTAGGGTTCGACTGGATATCACGTTTTACGAGAATTCTACCAGAAATTCGGCAGAACCTCCCCTGTAAAACGGACATCTCTCTACTCAAAAGAGTAGAGCCGACCCTGCAAAGAAAATACACTTCAAAAATAAACACCACAATCTATCACAACCCCTCGGTCGGACTCCAGACTACAATCTGTCGACCGGGGTCCACAACACAGAATATATATTCAAATATACCAAAAATATCCTTAAATCATAAAAATACATTTCATACGTAGAAATTACATAATAAATCTTGAAACACTGTAAAAATCGATTAAAATTCATTTTATTAGAAAAACCGTATATTATATATATAATTGAAAATAATTCCCGGAAAATAGTTTTAATTAGTTAAAAATACCAAATAATTTGTAGAAATCATTTTTATACCTTAAATAAATATTAAAACCAATTAAATTACATTTTTAGACAATTTAGGGTAAAATTACCAAAATACCCCTATATATATATATATACCTAAATTACTTCAAAAATTCACCAAAAATCATACAATTATCCAAAATTAATTTTCTCAACATATTTATCAATAATATCAATAATTAAACTCAATTAACCAATTAAATTCAAATAAAAACACAATTAACTTAATTTTACAAAATCACATAAACTTCAATAATTAAAAATAAATACTTAGAAATTCATAAAAATTCCAAATAAATTCCTATAATTCATTTCAACACCTAATTCAACCATAAACTCCAATTTCATAATTTAAATAATTAATTTCCGAAAATTCGAAAATAATATTAAAATATTCAAAAATACCCAAAAATCCAAACAATCTCCAAAAATTCTACAAAAATTCATACATGAAGATTAAACTACCAGGAACAACATTTGTGAAGGAAGTTTCCATGAATCATCCAAATTGAAGCTCAAAAAAATCGAAAACCAAAAGTGGCCGAAATATTCAACTCAAAACCTAAGCAATTCTAGACCGTTTTAGCTCAAACAAAAGCTAGAATAACACTCACCGGAGCTCAAGGAGAAGATAGAGACCGGCGGTGTCGAAAACGGTGGCCGGAGGAGGGAGAAACCATGTGAGGAAGATTGGGTGGTCCGGCGGGTGTCTACGGGAAGAAGAAGAAGAAGAAGAAAAAGAAAAAGAAAGAAAAGGAAAGAGAAAGGAAAAGAAAAAGAAAGAAAAAGGAAAAGAAAAAGAAAAAAAAAGAAAAAAGAAAAAAAATAATAAATTTTAATAATTTAATAATAAATAAAATAATCAAATAATAATAAATAAATAATAAAATATTAGGGTAATAATAAACCCTAATTAAATAAATATACACACACAAGCTTTATTTAATAATTTAAAAATATGTATGAGTTCATGCAAACCCGTAAATACATTTAAAATAATTAATAATACATTGTTTACGTGAAAATTTCCCCGAAAATGAAAGTCCCGGGAAAATTTTACGTAAAATACTGAAAATAATAAACAGTAATTAAAATAGGTTTAAAATACATATTAACTCATAAAAATATCATATAAAATACAAAAATCACTGACACTGCATATCCCGGTACAGTGTAAAAATATTTTTAAAATTACGGGATATTACAAAATCTGAGTATGAAACAAAGCCTCCATCCTTTTCTCATCTAGATACACAAGGTGGTTGTATCTCTTTTGCATCCATTCACTCTCATGGACTTTCGCTTCCATAACAACCCTCAAAGATTTAATTTCCATCTCTATAGGCAAAAATGCTTCACAACCGTATACTAATAAGAACGGTGTATGTCCTATAGCAGTATGCATTGTAGTTCTATATCCCCACAAGGAAAAAGGAAGATACTTGGACCAATCTTTATGCATTTTCACCATCTTGGAGAGGATTCTCTTTATATTCTTATTAGCCGCTTCAACTGCACCATTAGCCTAAGGTCGATAAGGTGAGGATTTATGATGCTCGATCTTGTATCTTTACAATAATTTAGTTGTCTTTGTATGAAACTAAACACCATTGTCCATCACAACGTGATGCGGGATCCTGTACCTACAAATAAGATTCTAATCGACAAATCTTGCCATCTGTCTAGCTTTTAAAGTACTAAAAGATTTTGCTTTTATCCATTTAGAGAAATAGTCAATCACCACCACTACATATTTATGCCCATTCAAGGAAATTAGTCTTATCTCCCCTATTATCTCTATCCCCCATGCTGCAAAGGGCCATGGAGATATTAGACTGTTTAGCATGGTTGAGGTTCCCATGTATCTGGCATTGATGACATTGTCTTACTATTTGGATACAGTCTTTTTCCATGCTCATCCAATAGCACCCCTATCAAATTATTTTCTTCATCAGAATCATCCCATTCATATGAGATCCATAAACCACTACATGAATTTCTCTCATCACTTGTTCTGCTTCATCCTTTTTAAGACATCTCAACTGTATTCCATTCGATATTCTTCTATATAATACCCCATCATAACTTGCATAATGATATGCAAGAACATGAAGGGCATATCTTTCTTTGGAAGTTACCTTATTTGGGTATTTCCTTTCCTCGATGAATCTCTAGATGTCATAAAACCATGGCTTTTCTTCTGGGCCTATTTGAATGCTCATAATTAATTCTTCACTAAAACATGGACTTTTCATTTTCATTATCACCGAAGGTTTATCATCAACCCCATTGATTTATCCCATATTAAAGAGAGCGTTGCCAAAGCATCCGCCATTTGATTCTCAGCACTTGGTAAATGCATGAAGAGACATTTAGTGAAATTTCTCATTAGCTTCATCAAATAACAGATGTAAGGTTTCAACCTCTCTTCTTTTACTTCCCATTCCTCATTAGCCTGGCTAATGACTAACATGGAATCTTTGTAAACTAGTAGGTCTTTAATTCTCATTGCTAGTGCTGCTTCTAGCCTATAGATGCATGACTCGTACTTAATCATGTTGTTTGTAACCTTGAAGTCCAATTTCTTAGCCATTGGGATGGTTTCTCATCCTAATGTGACATAAATCACTTTTAGCTCTGCTCCTTTACTATTCATAGCCCCATCAAAATAAAGCTTCCATTCGCGTTGCTCTATTACTACTAAGTTCTCATCTGGAAACTCTAAATTCCATTGCTCATTTCCTTCGATTGCATTCTATGCTATGAATTTTGCCACTACCCTCCTTTGATTACCTTAGTATTGACATACTCAATATCAAACTCAGTCAAAAGTACCAACCATGGTGACATCTTTCTAATTAAGGTCAGTGCCCAAAATAAGTACCTTAAAGGATCTATCTTTGAAATGGCTTGTACTTTAAGACTGGAAATAATGCCTTAGCTTCCTTGTAGCCCATATCATAATCAAACATGTCTTCTCCACAAGATCATATTTCTCTTCATATGGTAGGAACTTCTTACTAAGATAATACACTGCATACTCCACCCCTTCTAGTCCTTCTTGTGCTAGCATTACCCCATTGCTTTTTTCTCTAAAGTCAAATATAAGATTAAGGGTTTACCTTGTCTTAGTGGCCTTAACACAGGCAGATTAGTAAGGTATTCTTTAATCTTATTAAAGGCTTTTTGGCATTCTTCGTTCCATTCCACGGGCTGATCCTTCCTCAAGAGTTTGAGAATATGATCGCAAACCATGGTAAGTTTTACAATAAACCTGCTAATATACTATAACTTTCTGATAAATCCTCATACTTCCTTTTCTATTTTTAGTGTTGGCATCTCCTGAATGGCTTTAATCTTGTCTAGATTGACTTTTATTCCCTGATTGTTGACTATGTGCCCTAATAACTTTCCCAAAGTGACCCAAAGATACATTTTTTCGGATTAAGCCTCATATTATATCTTTTTATTCTTGCCAAAAACTTATCTAAAGCCTCAAAATTTCCTTCCCCAGTTCCTGACTTGATCATCATATCATCGATGTACACTTTCACTTTTTTGTGCATCATATCATAGAACAGAGTTGTTGCTGCCCTTTGATAGGTTACTTCTATATTCTTCAATCCAAATGGCATCACTTTGTAGCAATATGTCCCCCATTCCATGATAAAAGCAGTCTTGATCTTTTCCATGACTACCATCATTATCTGATTATAACCTGAGAACCCATCAATGAAATAGTACATTGCACTAGATGTCATGCTGTTGACAATCACATCAATATGGGTAAAGAAAAATCATCCTTCAGGCATGCTTTATTCAAATCCCTGAAATTTAGACACATTTGAACTTTTCCATCTTTTTTAGGAATAGGTACTATGTTTACCAACCATTAAGGATATTCTACCACTTCTAGGAAATTAGCCTAGATTTGTTTAGCAATTTCTTCCTTTATCTTTTCCGCCCACTTTGGCCTTAACCTACAAAATTTTTGCTTAACAAGTTTAGCCTCTGTATATATCGGAATGTGATGCTCAAAAATTTCTCTGTCTAGACCTGGCATGTCTTCATAGGACCAAGAAAATATTACCTTTCTTTTTATTAATATTCTCTCTAATTCTTCCCTCTCTTCAGGAGTTAAATCATATGATATAAAAATATGCTTTAGTTGTTCCTTTGTACCCATATTTAATGAATCTAATTGAATAGAATTAATGTTAAACATGCATGAACGATCATTATTAAAGTGCAGAAGACCATCAAAATCAATATTACACAAGTAAGCAAAACCAGATTTTATATCATTGATCATAAAAAGAATAGCGTTTTCGTCCTCAAATAGACCAGATGTTATTACATCAGTTTCTTTATAAAAAAATCATTAAAACTATTATTAATAATGCTAGCTAAATCCTATGGTGGTTCTTCGTTAGGTGGTAGACAAAGCAGCTCTTCAATGGCCTCAGTCCCCATCTTCTCAACAACTTTCTTCATCACCTTGTCTTTGTTGTCTTACACCAGACCCTCAACTATCTACTTCTTAAAGATTTCAAACCTAGGAACATTCACTCCAGCTATTTGGACAGGCTCTTTTTTACCCAAGTAGAACTTCTTCTTTCTTTCTTTGACAAAGTTATCCTATATTCTTTGAGAAGTTATTCTCATCAAAAATCCTTCTTCTAGCTCCTTTAATGCCAAGCCCAACTCCTATATAGCCCAATCCTCTGGTATTATTTTGTCCTTTGAAATCCAAGAACTTTGCACCTTCTTGCTCATTCTTTCCTAATCATTGTCCAGGCCGATAATTCATCTTTTTGATTATGCTCATAACCCTTGGATCCATCTCAATACCATAAAAAATCATGGCTATTTAGAAATCATGAGGGGTGAATACCTGCTTTTAACCATCCATAACTATAGACACAGTCTTGCCACACTAGCATCTAAAGTCACAACTTCTTCATCCAATAGGAATTTTACCTTTTGATGCACAGTTGAAGGAACTCCTCCCAAAGTATAATACTAGGGCCTACCCAAAAGCAAAGCATAAGTGATAAGGATATCCAGCACAGTGAACTCCACTATTGCCTCTATAGGTCTGATATTTACAGGAGCCATAAATGTTCCTTCTACATTCCTTATACTGTCATCATAAGCTCTTATTATAAGGTTGAATTTTGTTAAATCCTCCACCTTCACCCCTAGATTAGGCAGAATCTGTAGTGGGCAAACATTAATTGCAGACCCATCATCCACCATCACATAATTAGTCTTCTTCCCTCTGACTTTAGCTGGGATGAACAAAGCTTTATTATGATTCCTCCCTTCCACATGTAAATCCTCATCCAAAAAGGTGATAACACTATGCTTCTTCTTAGTAACCTTGCCACTATAGCTTTAAGGGTTATAGTAGTGTCAATGTTCATCTTGGTTAAAGCCTTAACCAGAGCTTTCCTGTGGCTACTTGAGTGCATCAAGAGCTCCCAAATACTCATATTTATTTTTTCCTTCTTAAGCTATTCAAGGATCAAGCCATCATTATGTTCATTTAAGTCTTTTCTTTCAACAACCTCCTCCTTCTTTGTGGTCTTCTTCATTGGTTTAAAACCCTTACCACTTCTAGTGACATGACTAACTTCTGGATAATCAACCTATACATTATAGCCTTCAATGCCTTCTTCATCAGAGTTATACCAAATGTCTATAACCCCAATGGCCTACTCCTTCTTTCCATCTTTCTCTGGCATCTTCTTATCATCAAAATCATCACCCCTTCCTGTAGGCGTGATCGACTCAATAGGTATATAAAAAGAAGGTGGTTTGGAATAACATACCTTATAGTCGAATTTGCTTAAAGGCTGTCCCACTAAGTCTTTTATTCTTTTCTAATATTTGGGGGCATTAAGGGGTTTCTCATTGGTTTTAAAGTTTAGATCCTCAAAGGAGTTAAGCACTTCTTCTTTACTAACTCCTGAGTTAATCATCATGGTAATTAGGGGTGGCATGTTTCGATAATTTGGGAAAGAGTTATTTTTGGTGTTTAGGTTTGGATTGGATTTCTCAGGGGTCCATGATTTTTCTAGAGTCTATGAGGTTTTGAATTTCATGTTTAAGGCACATGTAAGAGTTAGTAAAATGACCAACAACTTAGTGAAATTTACAGTAACCGTTTGGGTCAAAGCCAAGGAGATTTAGGTTTGGTGTTCTAGAGGAGGTTAAAGGTTTAAAAAGGCCTTTTTAGATCAATCGGTATAGGACTTTAGATAAGGGCTGATTAAAATTTGAGAATTTCCTTAGTTGTTGAATACCATAGACTCCTATAACCTAACTAGCATTTCCTTGTTGTATGCCCCCAGTTAGGTAATTTCTCACTCTGGTGCTTCTAGTGATCTTCTTCTTCTCACTTTCGATCTCTTTAGCTTGCAACCCATCATCATAAAGGTCTATAAATGTCTTGGGGTTCATCATCTATAACCTCTCAACTAGATTGGGTGACACAATTCAAACTATCATTATAACCTGATCCTTTTCAAATAGCTTGTTCTTCATTAATCTCGCCTTATTCATGAGCCTGGTCAGAAAATCTGAGAATGATTCATTAGGCTTCTACTTGGTCAATTCTAGATCCCTGATGGACACTTCGAACCTGGTGTTGTAGTCATATTACTTCAGAAAAGTGGTACATAATTCCCTCCAGTTTGCTCGGATAGACTTTTCTAACCCATGATACTAATTAACAGTCATACCCTCCAAGGATAGCACAAACAACTTGGTAACCATAGATAAAGGAGCCTTAGTGGTGTTCATGGTAGTTGTGTATTGACCAAGGTAGATCCTCAGGTCTCCAGTACCATCAAACTTCTGTACCTATGGCATCTTGAATTTATCAGGCAACTTATCCGCCTCAAATTACATCACATCATCAAAGTCAAATGAGTATCCAATGCCCTGTCCTCTCATTAACTCCTCAATCTAGGACATCTTCTGAGTTAATGCTTTTAACTACTTGGATTCTAGCTCTTAAACTTGCTCAAGTGATTCCCTTTTTGCCTTTTTAACCATGTAACTCTCAACATTCTCCAACTTTGTTTCCACAGCAGGTATGTTCCTAACAACATTATCATTATTAGTGGGTAGTGTACCCACAACAAGTGGATTGGCCGTAATAGGAGGTGCAATAGCAGTAGGAGGTGCAACAGCAGTAGGAGGTGGCATCGATCCAGCCAAAGCTTGTTTTAACTCATCTTGCATCATCACTCTTATGTCATCTATCAATGCTCCTTTAACATCCTTTAGGGTCTAGTTTCCTCCCTCTTGTTGTTCCATTTCGTCGACTTATTTAAGCTATGCAGCTTCTAAGTAGAGTGGATTGATAGGACTCCTTTCCAGTCTACTAAGGATCTCTTTCACAATTGATTACAGACTTGAATCAGTTCTCACTAGTCTGTCACCTTTCCGACTCTAAACATAGGAAGACCCAGATGAATATATGATGGCTGAAATACAAATTGTTAGTATAATGCATGTAATTCATGTATGCATGTATATATAATGCATGTGATATGCAACAAGTAACAAGTAACAATCAAGTCAAGTATATACATCCTTCCAACCTTATTCCTCCCACACACGTATTCAATGGTGAGTCTCTTTTCCTAGGATTTTTGGTCTTGGCCTTACTATCAAGGGGGGATATCAAGAACCAACGCGCATGTCATATCTCTCAAAGCAGTAAAGCATAGAAATAGTATTTCTAAGTATAAAAGCATAGCCCAATCTTTGTTAGTCATTATGGGCTTCTAAAGTATAGGCTTAGGTCTTTATAGATAGAAATACCTCATGGTAACATTCACAAGCAATTTAGGTAATCCTAAAGGAAATTACTAAGCCATTACATGAGCTGAGTCCGGTAAAAAAGGTCAAGGTTCCCTTAGCAAAATGCCCTCCTTTAAAACTTAAGTCACAGGCCAAGGTTAGAGGGGCCCAGCATCCTTTGCAAACTCTAGAGAAGACTACCCCCTTTAGGACTTAGGTTATAGACTCTAGTCAAATGAGCCCGGCAATCTCTCTTAAACCGAGTTAAGGCTAAAAGTGATGGTTAACTAATTTACAATCCCATGAAGCTAGTGGAATCATGGAACTATTAACCAATGCCATCGGTTAATAGGGATATGCAGAATGAAATTCAAGAATAAAATAATTCTAAAGAACACAAGTAGAATCAGTATCTATTATCCCCATTGGAGTCGCCACTATAGACGGTAGGATTTAGCGCGCATCCAAGATTTTAGCAACTGCGACACTGTTTCAACTCAGGGCTCTAGAGAACACACTAACCACTATCATAAAGAGATGGCGTGAAGATAAGGAGTAGCCACCCAAGGTAATAACTGGGATAAATAGAAAAATGGTGGTACTCGATTCCCTAAAAGAAAGCTAGCACCACGACCAGGAGATTCTATATATAGAATACCAACTTCTTTCAATCTTGTGTTCTTTTAGAATTACTTTATAAATTATTATTTTATCCTCATTTACATGCAATTTCACATAAACCCTTAAAAAATAATCAACTCCAGGCAAACTAGTCATGAAATATACAAGTAAACAATGCATTCATCACACTCCCTAGGTTATTCTAATCTATATTGATTTTAATTAAATGAGTTAAATCTATATATTTTAATTTACAAGTGAGTCTAAAGACTAATGGACCTAATTCATTTTAATTAAATGATCCTACGTCTATTTATTTTAATTCTAAAAATGGGCCTAGATTTACAAATTATAAAGTATTTGATTTAGTGGGCCCAATTCTACATGTTTTAATTCTAGAATGATCTTAAATCTATAAATTATGAAAAGGCTTAAATTAAATGGGCTAATTCTAAATTAATTTAATTAAATTACATGGGCCTATGTCTAATTAACTAAATGGGCCTAAGTTATCTCTACCCTAAATCAAATTAATTATGGGCCTAAAAATGCATTTTCATTAATTAAACCTAAAAAAAACTAAATTTAAATGGGTTAAAGCCTAATGTGGGCCTAGGGCCCAAAACACATAAACATAAGCAAAAAAGCCCAAAAATAATAAAAAAAATCAAAATAAAAAAATAAAAGATCAAATAAGTAATTTAACTTTTTCTAAAAACACTAATTTAATTAAAGTGACCATAAACAAATAAAACAAAATAATTAATAGGCAACCATAATTCTAACCACTTAAATCTAATTCAATTTTAATTAAATAGCCTAATGATTTCTATATCCATTAATTTTAATTAATTACTCAATTAAAACCTTAATTTTGCTAACCAATAAATTAAAATAAAACACACAAGCGCACACACCAAATTTCATTATTTCCACTATTGGGGCTATTACAATCAACTATTGAGAATAATAAAAAAAAGAAATTAATACAGTCCCAAAAATAAATAAAAATAAGACAATTAAATTAAGAAAAACCTAGAAACTACATCTAGCTACAAGGTTCCATCCATGGATATCTATAGACTTGGTTCTCCAAGTATGATTATCATGTAATCTCCTTCATAATCACCATCACAAAAGGATAAAATAATGATTAATGAATAAAATTGCAATAAAAATTCAATAAAATCAAAATAATAAAAAAAAGAATAAAAGAAAGTAAAGAGAAGATAAAGCTTATGGATGTTGAATAAATTACTCCTCCGACTAGTAAGATCACCGTTGTTTTTAGTAGGCCTTCATTTTCTCAAAAATCTCTGAATGAATAAATCATCAAGTTTTTTTTTTTTTGTGGAAAAGAATGCTCAGTATTGAGAATTGAGAGTTATGTCCCCCCTCCATGAGCCTAAACTCTCCTTTTATGAGGAAAAAACCAAAAAACCTTAAGTTCTATGTACTAAGAGTTCTAATTTTAAAATGACTTTATTTCCAGAAGAATTAGATAAATACCAAAAATAAATTTAAGAAAATTTTTAACCAATCAAAACTCAGGAAAAAATATTATTTTCTGAAAAAATACAAAAAACAGATAAAAAACACGTAATTCCAACCATAATTACGTAATTTTAATTTTTTTTAACTTTTAATTATAAAAAGACCCCTAAAAGAAATTAAACTTTTCAATTAGGTCTTAAAAAGTATTACAATTAAGTCCTTAAAAAATAATGAAACTATTTCAGAAAACATATTTAAACTTTTGAGGTTTCAAACTTTAAGTGTTAAAGACCTACTTATAACATTTTCATCATTAAAGTCCTTTGTCACATCCATATTTTATTATCCTGAAATTGGGTGTTTACACAAACCTCCTATAATACTCGCGAAACCCAAGAAACTCTAAATCTCAATAACTATTATCGATCTAGGTCGCTCGGACACTACTTTAATCTTCTATGGATAAACCTGAATGCCATCCTTAGACACCACATTACTAGGGAATGCAACATTTTCTAGCCAAAAATCACACTTTGAGAACTTAGCATAAAGTTGATGCTCCCTTAGTGTCTGTAGTACAATTCTCAAGTGATACACATGCTCTTCCATACTCTTCGAATACACCAGTAAATCATTAATGAATACCACTATAAACTAATCCACAAATGGTCTGAACACCCTATTCATCATATCCATAAAAGCTTATGGTGCATTGGTTAATTTAAAGGACATCACCATAAACTCATAGTGGGAAAATCTAATATGTAATTTTGTTTTAAGAACATCAGCTTTACTGATCCATAACTGATGATAGCCTGAGCTTAACTCAATCTTAGAAAAGAACTGTGCACCCTGAAACTAATCAAACAAATCATCTATCCTCAAAAGAGGATACTTATTCTTAGTAGTCACTTTGTTCAATTCTCTATAATAAATGTATAGTCTTAGAGTACCATCCTTCTTCTTCACAAACAAGACTAGTGCACCCCAAAGAGAAGTACTGGGTCTTATGAAAGTCCAACAAATCTTATAACTGCTCCTTTAACTCTTTCAACTCCACAGGAGCCATCCTATAAGGCGATATAGAGATAAGAGTTGTGCTTGGAACCACATCAATACAGAATTCAATCTCCTTGTGAGGTGGTAAACTCGGTAATTCATCAAGGAAGACATCTGAAAACTCATATGCTACTAAAACATATGAGATGGATATCAATTCTGCTATAGTATCCCTGACCAATACCAAATATCCCTGACACCCTATTCTCAGCATCTTCTTTGCCGTAATATTAGAAATAAGATTCTGAGGTGCTGAACTCTTATCACCCATAAACTTGAATTTCTTTACGCCTGGAATTATGAAAATCACCTTCTTACTATAACAATCCATAATAGCATGATGCTTAGACAACCAATCCATACCCAAGCTTATATTAAAATCCATTATATCCAGTAACACCAAATCTATAGGTAGTTCTCTGCCTTCTACCAATATAAGACACCTAAGAAGAATCATGTCGATGTCCAACGAATCACTTAGAGGTGTGGCAACTGATAAAGGAATTTCCATCCTCATAGCATGCCAACCCGATTTTAAAGCAAATATAGGGGACACAAAAGAATGGGTAGCACCTGGATCAATCAAAACTCAAGCATCATTAAAACATACCGAGAGTGTACTTACTACCACCGCATTGGATGCCTGAGCATCCTATTGAGTAAGAGTAAAGACTCTGGCCTATCCTCTGCCTCCTTACTGGCTAGTAGAAGCCTCTCCAAATCCTCTAGCACTGCCTCTACCCTTTACCTCACCCCTACTAGGCAACAAACTGAAAAGGGTGTTTAGACTGGAATGGCAACGGCTAAAACTGTGCTGGAGCTATGTTAGCTAAAGATGATTGGGGAAACTACTATTGAAAACCTAAATAAGGATAAGATCTAGAAAAATGTCCCATCCATCTACATCAAAAACATGCCCTCGAAGCCATATAACATGGTCCCGGATAGTCTTCCATAAGTTTAGCATGCACTAACTACAAATCATGTGCTACCATATCCAGAACTTTGCCCACTATTACTACTGGTAGCACTTTAACTGAATTTAATAGGTCTATGGGTCCCACTATGGCCATGTCTACCGCTCTTGTAGAGTCTCTACTGAGGTCTCTAGCCTTACTAAGTAGATCCTCTAGATTGACTACTGGAGCTAATTTGAACTATCGAATATGGAGTATCCTGATATCCCCCTACTCTAGTACCTCCCATCTAATAGAAATCAAGCATAACTCCTTGCCTGATAAGCCTAAGCTCGATCTCCTTAGCTAGCTTAATCATCAACTCGAGAGTTAAGCTCGCAGTAGGCATCCCAGCAAATGCAGAATCCAATCCAATAACATAGGTGGTGATAATAAAATACTGATCCTTTATTATGTCCTTGGCATATCTAGACAACTGAAGAAACTCTCTAGTATACTCCTCTACCGACTTATTCCCTATGGAAATATTTATCAATTAGAGTCTTTAACTCATTTGCATCGGCTCTAGTTAAAATCATCTCATGAATTGCTCTTTGAACTGAGCCCATGTGAGTGTAGTCATATAGGGTTGGATCACCTGAACAAACTAATCTAACACTGACCCCTCAATAGAAAACTTAATAATCAGAATTTGCTAATACTCGGTGCATGCAGTCTGAGTCCTTGACTCAATCACGTGAAGAAAATCAAGTGGGTTTGAAGTCCCATCAAAGGATATCATGTCGACTCTAGCGTAGAACAAAGTTGCCTCTGGGTCTAACATACCTTGAACTCCTTGCTAATAAAGAGGCTACATAGGTGGTATAGCTTGGGGTATTGTTGTTGTACCTTCATGAACTCATGGAATAAAAGCATCTTCCTCAAAATCCTGGCCTGCAAGTTCCTCATCCTATAACTCTCGCTGTCTATGGTGACTTGCCGCTCCTCTAGGTCTACCTCTACCTTTACTCTTACGCCTAACTAGCAACTCAAGAGGGTAGAATCTCATCTTGGAAGGACTTCTCATCCTCGGCATCGTCAGCCAGTGGAGTAGTTTGCACTTCCTCCTTATTTTGAAAGAACATAAACAAACACTATTCAAATAAAAATAGACATCCTAACGGTTATGCAAAATTATAATGCAAGGAAGACTTTCAAAGATATAATCAAACCTAATTGCTATAGTAGTTTCAAAGAAAACTCAAACTCTAGTAACCTAGGTCCAACCATACTAAACCTAGGCTCTAATATCAACTTTGTCATGACTGGTGCTAGGGAATAAGAATTCGAAAGAATCCGAAACCAGTAGCAAGCCTAAAATATAATAACTCAACAAATACATAAATATAAATATGCCTCATAATTAAAACTTTTTAAAATAAAAATAAATCTTTATATTATATTATAATAAAATATGCTCATACAATTATTCAAATACAAAACCTTCGACAATAACAATATAAAATACTACAACAAGACATACTACTATTGTAGCGTCTAATAATATAAAGAGTGATAGTTCAAAATTTACATAAGTCAGCTGGTGAAGAAAGGGTCAAGCGAAGAGGACTACTATGAGAGGTCTAATGAAAAGGATCCTGAAAAATAATTAAGGGGGGTCAGACCTTACTAAGTGAATTATTATTATACATATACATGTAACCTAAGCATACAAGTAAGCAAGCAATAATATAATATTTATATATTTATATTTATGTAATTTATACACGCACTTTAAGCAGATGATTAAAAATAATTTTCATATCAGCACACTAATAGAAGTTAACTGGATGATCATACCAAAACCCTAAAATATTCCGCAACCTCAAACACTAAACCTCACTAGCCAACAGGCTTACTTAAATCCAAAATATTTCTCTTCTCAAATTTAACAGTGGACTAGCCCTGAGACACTAAGTCAACTGAGCTCCCTCAGTTTTATTGTTGGCATGATTGGCCCCGAGACATTAGGAACCAAGCTTTCACCGTTACACCACTCTTGTAATGACCCAATATTTTAAATAATATAAAATTATTTTGAGATATACAGTGTTAATAATATTTTAAATTTTATTTATTTATTATCACTATTTGTGAATAATATTTGTTTATTTTACGTTAAATATTTTATTAAGTGTAAAGAAATTTATTTGGAAGTTTTATTATTTAAAAATATTAAAGTTATTATTATTATTATTATTATTATTATTATTTTCAGACATGTGTTAAGTGGTATATATATATATATATAAAGGGTCAAAAAGTAAATTTTTTGGGTCAACTATTCCCTCCCCCACTTTTTCTTTTTCTTCTTTTTCTTTTCCTTCACTGCCTTCCGCCATTGCCGAATCACGCAGCACCGTCTAAGCTCCACCAGCACCGCTTCATACCACCATGAAGTTCGTTGTCGTCCTCTCTTCTTCCCCTCAGTTTCCTATCGCCGCTTAAAGCCTTGGAGTCACCGGATTTCGCATGAGACCGTGAAGAGCTACATTAGATCTAATGAGAAATCGATCATTTCAGCTTGAGTTTTTAAGCTCATTCAACTTCTCTTGACGCGTATTTCTTGATTCTCAACTCTACGACATCCGGTTAGTTAGATATCTTCAAGTTTTAGTTTATGCTATTTAGGATTTTTATTTTTTTAAGCTTGAATTTGATTGTTTCTTGATTATTTCTTTTGGAAATGTTGAAGTATGCATCTTAAGCTTCTCAAATATATTTTTATTTTATTTTTCTGAATTTATTTGAATTATGTATAATTATTGTATTTTTTTATAATTAAAATGAATTTTTATTAATTACGTGTTTTATGTGTTTATTATGGAAATTTAGGTTAATTAGTATAGTTAATTTAAATTATTAATTTTAGAAGAGAGAAAATAATTTTTAGTAATTTTTTAATAATATTTAGTATTATGTGATTTTTGGATTTATGGGAAAAATATGTATTTTTACTAAAATTATAGTTAAATTATATGTTTTAAATAATTTTGAAATAATAAATAGTATTAAAATCATTTTTACGAATTATTTACTATTTTTAACTAATTAATAATAATTTTTGAAAATATATTCAAATAATAAATTTATTGACTAATTTGTGATTAAATGAATTTTAAACTATTTTTAATATATATTTGGACTTTATATGTAATTAATTGTGAATTTTACTATTTTTATGTCGAATATTTGAAAAATCAGATTTTTATTAATATTATATCATTTATTTGAGATTTTGTTCAATTAATGTGAAAATAATTATATTTAATGTTTTTTATATTTAAATATATTATATTGTGGTTGATTATTGATGATTATGGATTTTTAATGATTTTATTATTTTATTATTAAACATTAATTTTATTGTGAATTGTGAATCTCGATTGAGAATTATATAGTTTGGGGTCCCAACTCGAGGTGGTGAATAATTGTGTCATTAGATGTAATATCCCGTGTTTTTAAAATATTTTTACACTGTACCGGGATATACAGTGTTAATAATTTTTGTGTATATATTACGACATTTTCATGAGTTGATATATATTTAAAACCTATTTTTAATATTGTGTATTATTTACAGTGTTTTACGTAAAATTTTCCCGGGACTTGCATTTTCGGGGAAATTTTCACGTAAACAATGTATTATTAATTATTTTAAATGTATTTTCGGACTTGCATGAACTCATACGTATTTTTAAAATACTAAATAAAGCCTATGTGTGTGTATATTTATTTAATTAGGGTTTAATGTATTACCCTAATATTGTATTATTTATTTATTAATTTATTGTTATTTAATTATTTTATTTATTATTAAATTATTAAAATTATTTTATTATTATTTTTTTTTCTTTTTCTTTTTTCTTTTTTCTTTTTTTTCTCTTTTTTCTTTTTATTTTCTTTTTCTTTTCTTTCTTTTTCTTTTTTTTTTCTTCTTCTTCTTCTTCTTCTTTCCCTCCCGCGCCCAACTCCCTTCCCTCCCGCTGTAACTTCGGTCACCTACCGTCGGTGTGCCTCCCGGCTTGCCACCGTCGTTCCCAGCCGTCCCCCGCCGCCAGCAGCTCCCTTCCCCGGCGCCGGCAGCCCCTGTTTTCCTTTTTGGCCAAAAATCTTCCCTTTACCGTTTCTCCCATTTTCGGCCACCGTTTTCGACACCGCCAGTCTCTTTCTTCTCCTTGAGCTCCGGTGAGTGTGATTCTAGCTTTAGTTTGAGCTAAAATGGTTTAGATTTGCTTAGGTTTCGATTTTTCGAATTCGGCCATATTAGGGTTTTTTATTTTTTTGAGCTTTGAATTGGTTGATTCATGGAAACTCCCTTCACAAATGTTGTTTCTAGTAGCTTAATATACATGTATGAATTTTTTTAGAATTTTTGGAGATTTTTTGGATTTTTGGGTATTTTTGAATATTTTAATATTATTTTCTAATTTTCGGAAATTAATTATTTAAATTATTAAATTGGAGTTTATGGTTAAATTAGGTGTTGAAATGAATTATAGGAATTTATTTGGAATTTTTATGAATTTCTAAGTATTTATTTTGAAATATTGAAGTTTATGGAATTTTGGAAAATTAGGGTTAAATGTGCTTTTATTTGAATTTAATTGGTTAATTGAGTTTAATTATTGATATTATTGATAAATATTTTGAGAAAATTAATTTTGGATAATTTTATAATTTTTGGTGAATTTTTGAAGTAATTTAAGTATATTTATATATATAGGGGTATTTTGGTAATTTTACCCTAAATTGTCTAAAAATGTAATTTAATTGGTTTTAATAGTTATTTAAGGTATAAAAATGATTTTTACAAATTATTTGGTATTTTTAACTAATTAAAACTATTTTTCGTGAATTATTTTCAATTATATATATAATATACGGTTTTACTAATAAAATGAGTTTTTATCGGTTTTTACAGTGTTTTAAGGTTAATTATATAATTTCTACCTATAAAATGTATTTTTAGGTTTTAAGGGCATTTTTGGTATTTTCGGAATTATTCTATATTTGTGGACCCCGGTCGGTGGACTGTAGTTTGGAGTCCGACCATGGGATTTTGATTGTGCTTTGTGTAGTATTTCGAAGTGTATTTCTTTGCAGGGTCGGCTCTACTCTTTTGAGTAGAGAGATGTCCGTTTTACAGGGGAGGTTCTGCCGGATTTTCAATAGAATTCTCGTAAAACGTGATATCCAGTCGAACCCTAATTTTGTTTCTGTGTTTAATACTCTAGATCGAATTCTATGATTTTTATTAGGATTATTCTGATGTCGGTTATTTATTGCTTGTTTAGTTGCACCGAGACCGAGGGCTAGTGGACCAGGCCCGTCGGATTCGTCTTGTGGAGCGCACTAGGTGAGTTACTATACTATATATATATGCTTAGGATGCATGATTTAGAAATGCATGTTTTATGTTGATTAAATATGCATAAATAATTTGATTATTTCTTAAGTTTATATTAAGTATATTTTTGGTTTATTTTTTGTATATAATAAATTATATACATGTTTTGTTAATAAATTAATTTAAAAATGATTTTAAATATATTTTTAGTTTAATTTATGATTTGACTGAATTTATTTGACGTATATATACTCGAAATATACCTGGTTTACTTTTGGTATATTTCTGGTATATATATGTGGGTTATATTGTTATTTCATTTACATTCATGCATCATTTATTTTTGTGAATGAATGTTTTACATTATTAATGATGAAGGATATCAATAGAACGTGCTACCTAGTGGGCAGCACTAGGACCAAGTACGTACCGGTACGCCTATAGTATTTAGGCTATAATACTAACTTATTTGTGGATATTGATTTGATTATGATTATCGATATGTGAGATGTGGTTTGTGGGTGTGATTGCTGGAGCTCGGTTGACCAAGTGTCTCGGGGTCAATCACACTGACAGTCAGACTGCTGGAGCTCGATTGACTTAGTGTCTCGGGGCCAGTCTACTGTCCAAATGGATTAAGTGGATATATTTGGAATAAGTGAGCCTATATGGCTAGAGTGTTGTTTAACACTATTTCTGAGGTTGCGATATTCTAGGGTTCTATGTGATCCTTCATAAAAGATGATTTTCAATAAAATATATATAAAAATGATTTTTCTGCATCTGTGTGAAATTCGCATGTATATATTTACCTATTATATATATACTGTTGACTGTATGCATTATCACTTAGTGTGTATGTATATATATTATAGTAATTCACTCAGTGAGGTCTGACTCCCCTCCGTTGATAATTTTTTAAGAGAGTCAACATCTTCAGACCTCAGTAGCAGGTCGATACGCCAGATTTCTTTCGCCCCGGCTTCTTTGTGTAAATTATCTACTTGAGTCTTATTTTTTATAATCTAGACACTGCAGTAGTTGTGAATTAAAGTGTGGGATTTCATGTATTTTATTTAAAGAAATGTATTATATTGAAACTGGATTTGTTCTGAAAGATTTTATATATATGCGATGAGATGAGACTTGATTTAAATCCAGTGGTGAAAATGTTATCATTATATTTATGATTTTTATTTTCGCTGCATATAATATGGTTATTGTTATTATTGCATGATTTATTTTATTTTTAGGCTTGCTACGGGTTCCGGATTCGAAAGAATTCCCGTTCCCTAGCGCCGGTCATGGCCCCTGTTCTGGGTCGTGACATTAGAAGTGTGTTTGCTTGCAGAATTGGCTCTACTTTCAGCAAAGAGATGTTCATTTTACAGAGGAGATTCTATCGAATTTTCAATAGTATTTTCATAAAATATGACGTCGGGTCGATCCTAAGTTTTTGGTTATGTGGTTAAGTCGTGTCTAGATTGAGTCTTCCTTTAGAATTCTTAGAAGTGTAAATTAGGTATTTGATTCTGATATTTGTTATTATTTATTTTTCTATAGTTACGCCGAAACCGAGGCCTATCAGATCAGACCCGTCAAGTCTATTTCGAGGAGCGCACACTTATGAGTTATTATTTTGTATATGCATTGCATATAGGATACATGATTATGAGCATTTATGTTTTTAATATGTATTTAAACATGAATTATTTTATTAAATGATTTAGTATATGTTTGGTATACTTTCAATATTTTTTTGTATATTTCGATATATATGCGACGTATATATTTGATATAATCTTAATATGCACTTGGTATATTTTTGGTATATTCATGATTTATTTTGGTATATATGTGGCATATATATCTGAGATATTTTTAGTATATATTTAGTATATATATATATTTGGGATATAAATGATATATTCTTCTATAATGGATGCCATTATATTTTAATTGTGCATTTTATTATTTTTCATAAATATGTGATTTAGATGAAGGATATCAATAGAACATGCTACCTAGTGGGCTACGCTAGAACTATTGCGCAACAGTATGGTAAAATTAGGTTAGAAATTTGATATTTGTTTATCGAGATGTTGGTTATTGGAAAGGATGGTTGTAGATCCTCAATTGACCTAGTGTATTCGGGGTCAGTCCACTACTTTGAGTTGAATAAATGAATACTTGGAGTTCTGGATAAGTCAATTGGCTATTGATTTTATGATTGAGGTTGCAATTATGTTAAGATTCTATTTGATCCTTCATTTAAATAAACATTTTTTATGCATTTAATTTATATATAAAAAGCGCATTTTAGCATCTATGTAAAATGTCTGTAAATATATATATATATATTGATGCTTAATTGCATATGACTTTAGGTTGCATGTATATATATTATAATAATTTACCAAGTGAGGTTTGATCCCCTTCAACATTTTTTTTTACAGAAAATTCTTCTTCTTTAGACCTCGGTAGCAAACCTCTTCACCGGTCTTCTTCAGCACCGACTAGACTATGTAAATTTATTATCTTACTCTTATTGTACTCTAGAGACTGCAGTAGTAATGTTATTGTATCAATAGTGTGTTGTTTTGATTTTGAGATTTGTATCAAAATACTGTATGAATATTTTTGTTATGATATAACATTTAAGTATTTATTTTTATATTAATTAAAGTTTTAATTCTATCATATTTTTATTTATTTATTGCATGTGTTTTTATTTTTAAAGTTTGCTACAGGTTTCGGATTCGAAAGAATCCCTATTCCTTAGCACCGGTCATGATTTCTGGTTTGGGTCGTGACAACTCTCTAACCATAAATCTCAATAATCAATTTAACCATATCTTATATCAATAAAAATTTCATAGCCTAGTATCTAGTGTACTGCTGCACAACAATTCTAATGTAGCATACTAGGTAGTATGTTCTATAGCTATCCTCCAAATAACATTTCATAAATAAAATAATAAAATCATATAAACTATGAACAACATCCAAATTACACAAATAAATATTCACTTTATAAATATGCAAACATATATAAACTAAAAATAACAATTAACATTTAATGCAACATAGTATAAATAAATTCATATTTATTAAAAATATGGATGCTAATAATATTTTCTATATGCAATGCATATATATAATAATAACTCATATGCGAAATGTGCTCCTATAAGATAACTCGACTAGCCCTGTCCTATAGGTCTTGGTCTTGGTCTTGGCGTGGATATAGAAAAATAATAATAATAAAAGAATAAATAGGATAAAAATCCTAATCTTATATATTACAAATTTCTAAGAAAAGACTCAATTTAAGATATGACTCTAATAACACAAAACTAAACATATACCCGATGTCACATTTTAAGAAAAATCTACCAAAAATTTGACAGAGTTTCCTTTATAAAATAGACATCTCTCTATTAAAAGTAGAGTCATTTCTGCACAAAAACACACTTCAAAATATTCTCAAACTCAACATCTCAGATTGGGTCCTCGAACTACAATTCACGCCCAACCGAGAACCAACATCACAAAATATACAATAAAATAATGTAATTTCTCAAATCACCAAAATATATCATAAAAATATTAAAGAATTTATTTTCCAAATAAATAATAAAATTCTAGTTCACAAATAATAATTGCCAATAAAATCCATTAATGGAATAAAATTTCCATTTTACAAATAAATTAGAATAAATTGTAATTAATTATTAAAATCACTTATTATTATCATAAAAATAATAAAATGCCCATTTAGGCTCAAAAGATAGTAAATAAATTTAATTTTCCTATATTTTCCAAAATAACTACTAAATAATTAATAATTGGTAAATAATTATAAAAATTATTTTTACACTTTTATTAAACAAAATAGTCTAAAACAGAATAACTAACAATAGTTTTACTTAAAATTAAATAATTTATTAATTTTCAACAATTTCTCAAAAATACATTTTTATACATAACCTTAAAAAATGTATATCTCAAATTCTATTTATGGTTTCACAAAGTTTAATCTACATAATTAATAGAATTTATTAAAAATATAAAATTTTTTGGACCAAAACAATTACGTGAACAGTAACCCAAACCGAAAAATTTGAAAAAAAAACATAAAAATAAATAAAAATCACCATTAGCAAGATCACAACGTCAATTGCATTTAATCTCAAAGCAATTATATCTAATTAAATTATATTCAAACTCAATTTAAACAAATTAAACAAAAAAACCTAAAAATCAAATCCTCAAAATCAAAGTTGTTACTGGCTTGGATTGAAACAATTAATAGAGGAATTTAGAAGCCCAGAGGGAGGGGAGTCGTTTGAGACCAACGACAGCGACTAGAGTGGCCATAATCATTGCCGGCAAGCCTCTCCCTAAACTGACAACAATGGAAACAAGAGGAAGAAGAAGAAAGGAAGGTCGTCGATGGCTAGAGGTGTTGGCGGCGACATTGAGTGGAGGTGGCAACGTGGTGGCTGACCGACGTAGTGATGGTGGTGGTGGTGGTGGTTAGCACTGTTGGTGTTGTGTGGGGAGAAGGGAAGAAGAAGAAAGAAAAAAAAAAGGAAGAAAAGAAAGGGAGGGGGAAAAAGAAAAAAATTCATTTGTACTTTATTATATAATTATACAAAATAATAATTATTATTATTTTTAAAATAATAATTATTATTATTTTAAAAATAATAATAATATTCTAATATTTTAAAAATCTAAATTTCTCCCAAAATATTTATACACTTAACAATTAATCAAAATTTTATAAAACTACACAAATAATAATAATCTCATAAATATTCAAATAATTATTAGCACTAACTAGTTTCATATTTAAATTTAATAATTAATTGAAAATTCAGGTTATAACAATTTTCTTATTGTTAGTGTTGATCTTGTTAAGTATAAATCTTTTGTGGTTGTTGACGTTAGTGTTGGTGCTACTGTTGTTGTGGTAGTTTTTGCCGAGTGAGTGTGAAAGAGAGAGGATGTAGAAAGAGGAAAATTAAGTTAAAGAGACTAAAATTATATTATTTTCACTTAAAATTTACAATTTAGTTATCAAAACTACCATGTACATATTAATCAATTTAGGGTAATTTTAGAATTTCATATAATTATTAACATTTTGACCATTGATTATTTGTTTATCTAACATAATATTCGGTTATGGAATTAAATCGCATGTGTGTGTTTTAACTAACTTTTAAAAATTGAGGGATGAAATAGTGAATTACGACAAATCTAAGGAGTGTTAGTAAATTACCCTTAATTATGAAATGTACATAACATAAAATAGTTTAACCGATTACTAGAGTGACAATAGTCTTGTTATATCTAATATAATGCAACTAAGGCTCCGTTTGTTTATAGAAAATATTTTATCTTTGAAAAATATTTTCAAATGTTTGGCTACAACACTAAAAGACAATAAATAAGGAGATAAGACATTGAAAAATAAAAGAGAAGATAATAAATGAGGAGAAAAAATATTAGAAAAAGTATTGGAAAATAATTTCCCATATTTAGAATAAAAAATTATTTTCCCTTGTTTTGAAGTTATTTTCCTTTGACTAACAAGTTATTTTTTTTGACTTATTTTTATTTTCCACAAACAAACTGAGTTTGAGTATACCAAATGAATGCCCACAGTTATTCATAATTATTTTCTTATTTAATTGTAAAAGGGATAAATACATAAATGGTGTCCAAACATTTTCGTTTTTGCTAAATGGTGTCTAAACCTATAATTTTTTTTAAAATAGTGTATTTAGTAGGTTTTACATGTAGAAGCACTTCTATGTCTTATTTTAAGCAGTAAATTGACTTAAATGTCATTTTTTTTATATTAGATTCATTTTTATTTTTAATTTAAAAATTTATTTTCACTTATGTATATTAAATTTGAAGAAAAATATACTGAATATTATTAAAATAAAATAAAAAAAATTAAACTACTATTATTGAAAAATAAAAATAAAATATTAAATTTATTTTTAAATTTAATTGAAAGAGTGAAAAAATACAATGTAGCTAAAATAAAAATACAAGTTACATTTTATTTACTATAATTTAAAAGCTAAAATATTTTTGATGAATTAAAATTTTATTTAACTAAAATTATGAATAAAAAATAAAATTCAACCACTATAATTAATAAAATAAAAAGAAAAAATATTTATTTTTCTAGTTTAATGTGATAAATAAAACATACTTTTTTTTATTTATGATAATTTTAAAAAATAATTAGAATGAAAAAATAAATTTTAATATAAAAGAATGGTATTTAAGTCAATTTACTATTTAAAGTAAGACACATAAGCACTTAAACATATAAAATCTATTAGAGACACAATCTTAAAAAAATTTTACAGATTCATACACAAAATTATAAAAACATTAAAATAGAAAAAGTGGAAAAAATTTGAACACTATTTATACAACGGCATGGATAATTATCCTTCATTTTTTTTATTTTGAACAATTGAAAGGTTAAGGGGAGTAAAAGATTAAACTCATAACATTATCTTATAGTGTCTATCATTTAAACCATTAAGTTACAAAAGAAATTCCTCATTTAGTCATTGAAATAACTATATATGTTATCCCTTCAATTTTCTTAAATACTTTGAAATAAACACGAAATGAGGTAGTTATTTTCTTATCATTCGAGATAAATTAACCATGATTTGCATAATATGAGATTGTTATCCTATTATTAATTACATAAATCCAACAAATTTTTATAAATATTGGTAGATGGTCAAATTCAATATCTATATAATTCTTAAACATATTAATTAGTACATCTCGATTTGTTTTTAATTTTTATTATTTTAAGTCAATTTATAAGTGTATTTCCCTATTTACATATTAGACTTTTTATTCTTTTAAACTCTACCACAACCTCTCAATATTTCTTTATGTGCAAATAAGGAATATGAACAAGGTGACCTGTGTCTCCATTTTAAATCATGTTATTTTTATGCTGAAAGTTTAGTAATTTAGAGGTATAACTTTATTTAAAATATTAATAAATCAGTGTTCAATTCTTTCTTCTCTATTCTCCAATAACAATAAAAATAAATTTTTTAATAATAAAGTTTAAATTTGTCGTGAATTAAATTTATAATTATGATATTTTACATTCATAGATAAATGGACAATTTTTTTTCTAATATTAACGATTAATGGTTATAATTTTTTTTATGGAGTTCCTAATAGGCAGGCCACACTGTTAATAAACGTATGAACAGAATCCAATGACTCAACGAATGTGACTCTTCTTTTTTAAAAAAAAAAAGAAAGAAAGAAATCTCCTGAGGCTATCAATATTGTATTGGAGTAATCTTGCTCCATTGCAATTATTGGTGTCTAATCTTTTGGGGGTCTTGAATTGTTGACTTGAGCACAAATTTGGCAATATTTGAATGTTAACTATCATAGAATGCAATGCCTAAACCAATTATGTAACATCTAATGTTTGTTGAGATTCCCCTAAAACATATTTGTTATTTTTTAGCTATTAAGTGTAAAATAAAACAACATTTTCTATATATATTTATATTAGAGTTGAGTTTTATCTAATTGGAACTTAATTTATATTTATCATATCAAGTCCTAGGAAAATGGTTAAAAAAATCGAATTTAAATAAATTTAAAAATATATACTAAAAGCTTAGAATTAATTATCAGTAAATTTGAAAAATGAAACTATATATATATATATATATATAATGGTGTTTTCTTAAAGAAAATGTATAGAGATGACATCTCGATAATAAATGAGCATGCCCAACATAAGATTGATGATGGGTTTTATCCACCCAAAAAAGGAAGGATTAGCTTTGACCCTCAGTGGCTCTTAACGAATGGTGGTGGATCAGGGACGATAGCTCCTCTTCTGGTGAATACCCACAGTCACAGTAAGAATCGACATTAGCTTTTTCACCTCATCATTGACGAAATATATGATCATAATTCTTCTTCTTCGCCTACAATGTTCTTTCTTTTTCATTTCATTAAAGACAACTAATATATATTTCCACCTATCTTAAGACCTCTTAATCTCTAGATTATAAAAATATATATTTTAAAGTTTATTATACTTAGATTTCTTTAAACTATGTAATTATTTTTTGGGATAAATGCATAAATGGTTTTTGAATTTTCATTTTTACAATTTTGGCATGCGAACAATTTTTTTTGTTTTTACAATTAGTTATATGAACAACAAAAAATTTTTAAAATGGTGTTTCTAGTAAATTTTATAGGTTAAAATATTTATGTCTCATATTCTAAACAATAAATTGACTTAAATATCATTTTTTTTATATTAAACTTTATTTTTTCATTCTAATTATTTTATAAAATTATTATAATTCAAAAAAGTATTTCTTTATTTATCATATTAAACAGAAAAAAATAAATATTTTTTTATTTTATTAATTATGGTGATTGAATTTAATTATTTATTGATGATTTTAGTCATATAAATTTTTATTTTATTAAAATTATTTATTTTATTTTTAATTATAATAAATAAAATTTTATTTTTATTTTTATTTTAGTTAAATTATATTTTTCTTTTTATTCTTTTAGGTAAATTGAAAAATAAATTTAATATATATTTTTTATTTTTTAATAATAATTAATTATTTTATTGTAATAATATTGAATATATTTTTATTTAAAATTTAATATATACATGAAAAATAAATTTTAAATTAAAAATAAAAAATAAATATAATGTAAAAAAATATTTAAATTAATTTACTATTTAAAATAAGATATATAAACATTCTAACCTATAAAATATGTTAAAAGATACAATTTTTAAAAAATTTTACAAATTTAAATATTTAAATGTAAAAAAAATTGTTCAGACTTAATGATTTTTATATAATATTTGTCTGCTTTTTTATTATTTTTTTTAAATAGTAAAGCCAATCAAGATTAAATTTTGGGAATTGATTGTTAAAATAAAAGCAAAACTCAAAGTAAAAACGACGTAGTTTGAGATGGAAAATACATAACACTAACATGTCCAGCTAAGACTGTGTTGGCGACATCATTATCAGTATTATATTACCATTGGCCCGTTGTCTTAAAGTGGGACCATCCTCACCTTCCAACCATCAGATACGGCCACTGATTTTCTGCATGGTTAACACGTGTATTCACTTGCAGCAGTGACCTTCACCCTGCACTACACCCATCATATATGTCATATTATATCATTAATTACCTTAATTCAATTTCCACCCTTTCTGTTTCAAAAAATAAAATAAAATTTCACCCTTTCAAGAGCCAAGTATATACGCTTCATAAAAGTAGAAATTGGTGAACACAAAATATATATATATATCTGCTTCATATCGTGATATATATAATTATTATTAAAATAAATTTATTATTTTTATAATTCTATTTAGATTAAATTAAATTAATAAAATAATTATAATTGAAAAAAAAGTAATGATATTACATTTGAATCTTGTAATATAATAAATAACTTATAAATCCAATACATATTTTATAATAAATAATTTTTTCTTTACTTAATCAAGAAATTATGCATGTAATAATATTTTACTACTTCAACAATTTTGACTTCGTAAAAAACATTATGAATTTTTTTTATGGATTAAGTCAAATAAATATTATGTAACAAGTCGAAAAAATATTAAATTTGTAACTAAATAAAAAAGAATTAATTGATAGATAATTTATTTATTATAACGGTAATTATATTTTAATTATTTATAAATATATTTATTATTTTAACGTAAAGTATATAATATATTAATTTTTATTTTATACATATCTAGTTGAATAATAATTCAATTCAATTAAATATAATTATAATTATAATGTAATAAATTTATTTTATTAAAATAATTTCATTATCATTTAAAAATATAATTCAAATACTATCACTTTTTACATATTAAATTCACTTTAAATAATTTTTATATAATATACTATCTTACAAATTTAACAAATTATTAACTCAACATCTTAATTCTAAAATTTATTAAAATGAATATATATATATATATATTTTGGTTAACTTTCTGCAAAAAAAAATTAAGAGAGAAAGTCTGTCTGAGGAGTAGACCATTTAGACCTTTTTTAAAAAAAAAAAAGAAAGAAGTTTTTTTTTATATAATTATTATATATATAAGTAATTTTTTTTTTCCTTATTACAAACCCTCCTTTATTGATGGTGTTGTGTTTCTTCTTTTTCTTCTGCAACAACCACAACTAAAGCCCTTTTCTTTTCTTTTCTATTTCATTCTTTTGTTTGTTCAAGGAAAAAAAAAAATTAAACGAACCATCTCTGAGTGAGTTTTTATTTTTATTTTTATTTTTTTAAAAAAGAAAAGATAGCTATGTCAGGTTTGTATAATCCCAACTTCTCACCTGCAAGAGCTGCTTCTCCTCAGATTAGAAGCACTCCTGATGTTGACAGGTAATTTCCTTCAGCTCAGCAAGAATAAAGATTGTTTCTTTTTTCTTTTTGTGATGTGGGTATCTGCTTGAATTGATTCTTTTAAGTTCAGAGTTGTGCTGTTTTTTGATCTGCTTTTTTTTTTTTTTGGGTATTTGTGTTTGTAGTCAGTACTTATCAGAGCTGTTAGCAGAGCATCAGAAGCTTGGACCCTTCATGCAGGTTCTTCCTATATGTAGCCGACTATTAAATCAAGGTCTATTTCTCTGTTTTTTATTTTTGGATCTGGGTTTTTCTTGATTTTCACTGCTTTTTTGTACTGTTCTTTCTTTTGGGTTTCATGTTTCGTGAATGTGCTTCTATGTGTTATTTATATGAGTTTGATCATTACTAACTGATTTCTGTATATTTGTTTCTGATTGCTGTCTGATTGTGGGGCTTTGCTAAATACACTTGCCTTGATCTTGGGCAGTTTCTTCTTGTCATTTTTGCCTGACAGTGGCAATTAGTATCTTAGCATTGTGTTTGAAGTATGATGCCTCACAACCCAGAGCAATTTCTATACAACAACATCATTCTAATTGTAGCGGAAACAGGGCAGTTACGCATTTGCACATGGTTAATTTGCAGCCTACCATAACTTGAACATATATCATAACAGTCTCTGGATTTGTTGTTTCCATTATTCAATATAAAATAAGCATTCTAGACTATTGCCTGGATAAATAGCTCAGTGGTCATGTCAACTCAACTGAGCTTCAGTTTCAAACAAGCTACTTCCCTGTGTAAAATTAATAGTTTAGTGGAGGATAGAGCTTCGCAAACAATCAGGTATACAAGAATTGCATCGTTTTAGGTGTCTCCTCATACTACTAGTGAAATGAATATAACAAATTTAAGTGGATTTAAATTAAGACATTAGATTTCCATTGTAAATTTCAACAGAGTATGGTATTTTTTAGTTTACTTTAATGGCAGAAAATTTAGCAACAGGAAATGCCTGGAGTGGATTTGAAGCAGCTCCATGACTATGTATTTAATTTACAAGCCCCATTATATGTTTGCCTAGATTAAAGTCCCTACGTTGAAGAAGATAGATTTAAAATGTAATGAGCTTGTTTTTAGTTTGCAAAGAAAATGGACGATTGTAAATAAAACATATGAGTAATTATTTTCAATTTAAATAGCCCGCTTGTTTACCAGATGCCTAAAAATCTGAAACCAACTGGTCTTCTGAGATCAGCGTTGTATTTGAGGTACTATGTCTTCATACATTATAAAAGGGGCATGGTAAGTAAGTCCACTTAGTTTGATACAAATGACAATGTGTTTTTTTTTTTTTTTTTTTTCTCAGTGGGTTGGGATTGGGGGCTTTTAACACTTTTTTTTTTTTTGCCTATTCGGGATTTTTTTCCCCTCTAATGTAGTTTATATTCTAGTCTTCTTGCAGTGCTGCCCTTCTTTTTCGTTTGCTGGGGCTGAAATTTTTCTTTATAGTGCTACTTTACTTATCATGATTTCTGATATGTTTCTCAAAATGAAATGCTGTTCTGCATGCAGAAATTTTTCGGGTTTCAGGAATGATGTCCAACCAAGGATTTGGTGATTTTGACAGACTGAGGCATAGAAGCCCAAGTCCCATGGCTTCGTCAAACCTTATGTCTAATGTTGCTGGATCAGGTTTAGGTAGCTGGAATGGCATTCCCCAGGAGGTAAGTAATTTTACTAATTTTTAATTGAGCAATTTAATTTCTGAATTATAGAAGTCCCATTTTTGCTGTCTTTTGTTTTTGGCTATTTACTTGTTAAACTTGGTAAGCCTGCATAGGTCATATATGAGTTGAAAAATACAAAAGTGTGTTGACTTTCATTTTCCCATGTGTATGTTTCAGCATTTAAAAAGCATTGTGAAGTGTTAGAGTGCCACCAACTAGTAGTTATCTTAATATTACTGATTTAACATTTTAAAACCAGTTCTTCAGCTTATAGCACATTCTTTCTTCATTTTGGCAACCTAAGGCATACCTTATTTTGCTCCATTGCCTTGTCTCCCGTACTTTGCCTGCTCAATGTATGGCTGTCGGTACTTTTTTTGACATAATGCAAGATACTTTCACCTTCTTATTTTAATGTTTGTGTGCATATCTTGTGTGCTTCAGATTGGATGTGAACTTAGTACAGAAGAAAAGGGCTAGAGGTGATGGTTTAACTTTTATTGCATTGTTTCATACCTAAAAGCTAGTAAGAGCTCTTTCATTATAATAGGTTCCTTGCTTTATTTACATACTAAAAGAGCTAAGCTTCTTGGACACTTGCTTTATCCGTCTTAGGAAAGGAAAAGACTAGGGCCAGTCTTATAATAAGATTCAGCAGTAGCTGTGAAGTAATCTCAAAACTTTCAACGCCAGGATGGTGTTCTCAAAACTTATCCTAATTTAAAATCATTTCACCTAAATTACTCTTGCATTCAGATTCTGACTAAATAATAAAAATGTAGAATATCAATGGTTCTTGCATAACACTTTGCTGGAGTTTATTCTTAAATAGGACCGAACTCCGGGACTGAAGCAGTTTTGTAAATGAGCAATAATAGTAGTTAATTCTGTAATATTAATACAACTATTGCTTTTGCTTTCCCTTATTTCCTTAGTTTCTAATGAGGTCTGGTAAATGGTGCTATAGTTTCACAAGTGAAAAGATGATGGCAGGTGTATTTTCTTATACCTGTTGTTTGATAATTTTTCCTTTATAGACAATTCTAGAAAATTGATGTGTCTTTCCATTTTTATGTCATACCAATAAAGCTGAATCCTCATGCAGAGATTAAGTGGCCCCCCTGGAATGTCAATGGACTGGCAAGGTGCACCTGCAAGCCCTAGTTCATACACTGTGAAGAGAATTTTGCGTTTGGAAATTCCAGTAGATACTTATCCCAATGTAAATATTTATTTCTTAGTTTAATATTACAGTGTTATGATGCCAAATTTGAATTGATCTTACTGTTCAAAGTTTTCATAAACCTGAATCTTCTAACAAGGTACAAACTCTTTGCTGGCTGTTTCTTCATGGTTGATAGTTCAATTTTGTTGGGAGACTCCTGGGCCCTAGAGGTAACTCACTGAAACGGGTGGAGGCTACAACAGGCTGTCGTGTGTACATCAGAGGAAAAGGATCAATAAAGGACCCAGACAAGGTGGTATATGGCTCATTCTTTTTACTGTTAAAATTAAGTACACTGATTGATAAAACAGATCAAACTTGTGAATGCCTTTTCCTTCTCCAGCAATTGATATTTAAGGTGCAGTCTCTTTTCTTGTTCCTAATATTATTATTTAATTCCATCTTGAAGGAAGAGAAGTTAAGGGGAAGACCAGGCTATGAGCACCTGAATGATCCACTTCACATCTTAATTGAAGCTGATTTACCTGCTAATATTGTTGAAATGAGGCTGAGACAGGCACAGGAAATTATAGGAGAACTTCTCAAACCTGTGGTATCAACTTCTATCTTCTTTGTTATGTTTGGACATGAAATTTTAATATTTCTAATTATCACAGAACTGTTCAATTTTTTCTTGATATTGTAAAGGTTAAAGTTGCTTTTACTTCTATTTGTTTCTACTTGTTGTGGCTGTTTGAAAAGACAACCATCTTGAAATTCTAGGCATCATGTGGTTACATTTGTAGAATATATGCTCTTGCACTTTATGTCTTTACTAAGAATGTGACTAGGAACTATTTTGAAGGCATCGAGTTCCTCAGAAGTTGTGTTTCTTATACTCAGTTCAACCATGCTTAGGATACAGATCACACATTTCATCTTCCTTGCTATACGGACTAGTATGCATGATGAACTTAGGCAATGAAGCAAATCTGTAATTTTTTTTTTGTTTTGGTGACAATGTATTTCCCCATACAGGATGAGTCACAAGACTTTATCAAGAGGCAGCAATTGCGCGAACTAGCTATGCTTAATTCAAATTTCAGAGAAGACAGTCCTGGACCAAGTGGTAGTGTCTCTCCTTTCAATACGAGCGGAATGAAACGTGCAAAAACAGTACGCTGAGAGATGATTCCCACTTCATGTGTCTTGGTTTTCATCCTGCTTCAGGATTTCATGAGTACAGACAACTTCCAGTACACATCTCAATGCAGCACAGCTACAAAAACAATGACTTAACACTTATTGCTGGTGAGCTTTCAGGTGGGGGTTTCTTTATTTTTGTTTATTTTTTCTCCCAAGATAAAGGACAAAAAAAAAAATTTAAGCATTACATAGCTGGTTCTTTAATTTAGGCTTGCTGAGGTCCGTTCTTTTTTTTTTTCATCCTATTTGTAAAACTTAATATTCATTGGATTTATTCTTGTGTTAGCAACTATGAAGAGGAGTGTGGGGAATATATATTTATCAATGCTGCAAGGGTTAGGTATTAAAAACAATTGAATCTTGAGTTTTGTAGTTGTCATCATTTTGCATAGTGTGATAAAAGTATTGAATTAAAATTGGGCACTCTTTGTGGTATTTATACATATTAATGTTCATTATTTTTGTCTTGAGCATTTGAATCTTCTTGGAGACAAGACACCAACCAATTTCATAAATCAATGGAAAAGACTTGAAATGAAAAAAGAACTCTTGTTAGGTGGTGAGAGTGATCAAAAGGATGTAGAGTTTGACTTGGTCCCTTTTAATGGCCAAAAGAGCATGTGCAATACGCTTTAACTACATCCTAAATATGTGTGGGTGTGCTTGTTTGGTCCATCATGAAGGATATTGTTAGGACTGGTTTCTCTGTTTGATGCAAGTGTAATTAATATTGGCTTAGGATGCAACAATAGTACAATTTATTTATTTTTAATGGAGTTTGAACTTGAAACTTCATAAATTTTAATATCATGTGCATAAAATAAATATGATATGTTAAGATGCAACAATTCATTTTCTTTAATGGGGTTTGAACTTGAAATTTTATAAAGTTTAACATGATGTAATACATAAAACAAATTCCATACTCGGAGTTGAAGTTTTAACCATTTTTTATAAATAAAAGGAATAAGAATAATATGCACAAAACCTTTTTCTGTTTTATCACCAGCAGCTTGAATGAGAAAAAAAGGATGAGGTAAATTCTGTTAAAAGTCAATATACCATGATGAAGTTTGGATGCTTGTGAGTTGTGATTATGTGAAAGAATGAACTTTTGTTGGATGAATTGTTGCCTCGCTCTACATTTGTATCGCATGTCTTGGATTGTTAAATGGATTTAAACTCTAGGGCCAACAAAATAAGAACAAAAAAAGTAAATAGGTTATAAAATTCTTTTCAGAATGACAATATGTTTGCATTACTACAATCCTTCAAAACAAAATGACAGCTTTACTAATTCAAGACAAAACATTAACTGTAGTTTTTTTTTTAACAACTAGAAAATATAGGCAAAACACAAGGTAGTAAAATTTTTACTAACAAATACAAATTATAGCAAATAATTTTGCTGTTAAAGGATACATAATAGAAGAGTAGAAGAAGAAAAGAAAGAAAATGGAGCTACAAACAACCGGTATATCAGTGCTGTATAAAGAGCATTTGTATTTTGGCAAACTTTTGTCGTGAAAAAATTTGAATTCCAGAAAGATAGATTGGAATAAAACTTGAAAAAGGTCCTAAAACGAGCAAATTATATTATGAACCCTAACCATATTGCAATCTGAACTGAATCTATCACATATGTGTGAATAAAGAAAAAAATGTGCAATATGGTGTAGCTCAAT
Organism: Mallotus nudiflorus; assembly: GCA_947683625.1. NCBI lineage: Eukaryota > Viridiplantae > Streptophyta > Magnoliopsida > Malpighiales > Euphorbiaceae > Mallotus > Mallotus nudiflorus. Next base: position 460,235 of record CANTUR010000239.1, read on the forward strand.
GCCAAGGACAAGATGGTCCATTGCTGGATTCTTAGTGGCCAAGATGATGCTAGAAGACCCATCAAATAGTAGTTAAACTTAAAATATAACTGATCTCGTGTCGTGTGCAATTGCAAGATGTGGTGACGCTTATTCTTTTTTTTTTTTTTTTCATCGAAGTCAAGAAGTGGAAAAAGAAACAAAAGGAAAGGTCTAGTAGTGACATCATTGATACTATTGTTGTGCCGTGGGAGTGGAGTTTTATTAGTTTTTTAAAGTTATAATTTTAAATTTATGAATAAATGTTTATAAGGTAAAAGTTTTATTTTTTATTGATTGTAAGTTTATTATAATTTTAATATATTATTTATTAATTTTTTTTATTTAATAAATATACATGTTTTATCTTATAAATTTTTATTATTTAAATATTTAACTAAAATAAAAATAAAAATAAAATTAGTTTTTATAATTAAAAAATAAAAAATTAAATAATTTTTAAAGAATAAAAATTTATTTAATTTTTTAATGAGATTGAAAGAAAAATATTAATGAAACTGTAGGTGAAAGTCAATAAATTTGCAAGTTCACTTTGAACATGTAAGTAAAAATCAATAAATTTTTAGGTTTATTGAAAATTAATGAATTTGCAGATTTAAAGGTTAATAAATGTACAACAGGTGAAAATTAATAAATTTATAGGTAAAAATCAATGAATATGTATTATTTAAGTAATGAACTCACATGTTTTATCTTATGAACATATATTATTTAAGTAATAAATTTACATTATTTAACTAAAATAAAAATATAAGTAAATTTCTATTTATTATAATTAAAAATTTTAAAATAAAAAATTTTTTATTTCATTATATATATATATATATATATATATATAAAAGATGGCATGGATTAGAAGAACCAATCCAAAATCCTATAGCTTGATGATCAACAACGTGACTTGCGAGCCAACATATAGCTTTTTGCCTTGTTGCTTTAAGATGGGCAGCTGAGATGAAAAAAAAAATTAGAAATGTGTTTTGTCTGTAATAGATTCTTAATTCATATTATAATATAGATAGGGATTCATGATATAATAATTCCCTAGAACGAGGACGGAAATAGCTAATTAAAATTGTAAAGTAACATTAGGAAGTAATTAAGAAACGAAGAGGAATTTTTAAGAACAAAGTAAAGGTAATTGACACAAGCAATTTAAATAATTTGGTTCCTTGATAAATTTATATCTCCACTTAACTTATTCGTAAGTTAAGATTTTCAATCTCTCACTCTAATCTTATTCAACAAGATTGAGTATAGAAGAGTTTTAATACTCAACTCTAACATTCACAACAATAGAATTTTTTTTGGCTTAGCTCTAACCAAAAACCTAAATTTTCAAGTGTTTTGATGAATAGCACTTCAACCAATTCCTCTAACTTAGATTCCCCACTTCTCTTTACTACCCCAAGAGAGAGATGAAGAAGACCTAACTTTAGAACACATAACCCACACTTAAAAAATTTAATAAAATTAGAAATTACATTTAGAGCTTTAAATGCATAATGAATTCTAAGAAAAATTTGCTCCACCAACTTTTCTAACTACTTAAATGCAGTTTCAGGTGATGTTTTATATAGTTGGTGATTAAAATATAGTTGTTGGAGTGTATTAACTTTGCTTTTAACTTTTTTCAACTTCATTTAATGAAATTTCAGCTTTTTGTAGAGAAATGGATGCTCACGATCGTTAGGGGGATGCTCATGATTGTGAACATTGAAAAACTAACCGTTGGAGACCAGAAGTGTTTGTTGGAGTTGAAGCAAATCAACTTCACAATTGTGAGTCTTTCCTCACGATTGTGATCAAGCTCCTCATGATCGTGAGGAGCACAGAGATTTTGCTTGAAACTTGGTTTAGGGTCTTGCTAGTGAGTGCTTTTAACAATCGTGAGTTCCACTTTGAGTCTCAAAACTTCAATTTCTTGACCTCTAAAAAGTCCTCTTTGATTCATAATTCTTGGTGTGACTTTAACGGACATGAGATGTGATTATAAAGGTTTTGAATGAGCTTCATATGACCTTAATTGGATCATGATCTTTGAGGTACTTTAAGTTGAACTTTAGGAGTATTCAAGACTTAGTAACTTCAAATTTATCTAATAAACACACTTAGAAGCAATCATTAGTAATTTTAAATCGTTTGTTAAAGTTAAAACTAGATATTGATAATGTAAATGATCAACAAAATTTTAGTATTCTCAACAAAATAATAGGTGTAGTAAAACCTATTTTGTAATTATCAAAGAAAATCTTAAATAGTGGGTAAGTTAAATCAAGAATTTCCTCGTCTCCACAAATGCAAGCACAAAAATAATATTTTTTCCCAAATCCAAAATCTCTTATTGAGTGAACAAAATTCTTAACAAAGAAATAAAAAAAAAATAGGAATTTAATCCTAAGGGTGCATTTGTAATGAGATCAAATGTTATCCTTATAATGCGTTAACCCTTTCACACTGTTATCCTTATGTATTTTTGTTAACATAGTTAGGAATAAGATAAAAGCTTATAAAAAATTATTTTATTAAAATTTTCATTTTCTATCATTTTATGTTTATTTATAAATTATTTTTCTTCTCAATTTTTTTACATTAATGAAATATAAATCAAATCTATAAAATATATATGGATTCAATTTATTTCTCTTTATTTCTTTTTTTTTTATATATGTGTAGAAATGTATAAATATATATTATATAATTTTATCTTCATGAAAAATTTCTAATATTTTTTTAAATATTTGATGTTTTATAAATTAATTTTATTGTTCATGAATAATTTAATAATTTATTTATTTTTATTGTTTTAAATATTTCATATATATATATTTTTAATGACCCATGTTTTTAAATTATTTTATTTTAATATAGGATATGCAGTATTAATAAATTTGAAAGTTATATCTATTTATTTTGGTAATTTGTGAATAATTACTATTATTTTATGTTTAATTATAATTTTCTATGTAAATGTGTATATTGAAGCTTATTATTTTGGACAAGTAATTTACGTTATGTACATTTATTATTTTGGATAATATTATTTTAATAATATTTAATTTAGTGCATTATTATTTTAATAAATTACATTATTGTATTGTATTTTATTTGTTATTATATATATATATATATATATATATATATATATTAGGGTTTATTATTAATATTATATGTGCATATATTAATTATTATTGTGTGTTATATATACATATATGTGTGTGTATATATATATATATGTGTGTGTATGTGTGTGTGGTGTGAATTTACTATAACATTATATTATATTATAAAATAAAGTTTTATTAAATTATATAGCACAGTATTATGTACATATATTCATAAAAGAGAAAAGCAAAGTCTTATTCCTTCTCTCCCGCGCGCGACTCGTACCACAACCCTCATTGTGCCTCTCTGGTTAGCATGTCAAATTGCCTCTTGCCGCCACCAACCGCCTCTAACCTCTTCCCCCTTCTTCCCTCTCCCTCCCTATTGTGGTCTGACCACCAAAAGCTCATCGGATTGCCTAAAGTTATAGCGGCAACATATGGAGCTTTTTACTGTCGATCCCTTTTCCGATCGCCATTCTTTGCGTTTCCGGTGCCGTTCGACTCTTAGAGCTCTGGTGAACTCGATTCTAGCCTTGGTTTGAGCTCTAACCCCTTCATTTTTGCTGTTTCTTGATTTCTTTGATTCGACCATTTAGGGTTTCAATTTTTCTTTCGAGTTTTTTTTTTATTCATGAAAAACTCCTTTACAAATGTTGATCCTACTAGCTTAAGCTACTCCCATGAATTTTTGTGTGATTTTTAGAAATTATTTTGATTTTTGTGAATTTTTTAATATTTTATTAATTTTCGTAAATTAATTATATAAATTATGAAATTTTGATTTTTGGTGCAATTAGTAGTTATTATTAATTTTTGAGTTGATAATTTTTGTGATTTTTGTATAATTTTTATAATTATTTTAGGTTTATGTCAATTTTGAAAAATTAGGTTAAATATATATTTTGTTAGAAATAATTGGTTAATTATATGTTTTTGTTGAAATTATTGAGATATATGTTGAGAAAATAATTTTTGTGTATTTATATAATTTTTATTGAATTTTTGAGTATTATTAGTATATTATGTGAATTTTTTAATATTAGGGTTAATTTTGTAATTTGGTGGTAATTTTAGTTAAACACTATGTTTAATTAGTTTTAATATTATTTGGGGTATAAAAATGATTTTTATAAATTATTTACTAATTTAACTAATTAATACTAATTTTTGAAAATTATTTTCAAATAATATATAATATACTATTTTTGTAATAAAATGGATTTTTAGCAATTTTTAATATATATTTGGACTAATTAAGTCATTTGGATTTATAAAATTAATTTTTATTAATATTTGTGTAATTCTTGGAAAAAGGGTTTTTTAATAATATTATATTATTATTTAGGGTTTTTATGTAATTATTAGGAAAATAATTATTTTGATGTTTTTATGATAAATATACTATATTTTGATGTTTCGAGGGTATTTATGGTAATTGTTGATTTTTAATATATTTTATTATATTATGTGAATTTTGGTGAATTGTGGACCTCGGTTGGGGGAATTTTGTAGTTTGGGATCCTAACTGAGGGTTGTGAGAATTTTTATATTAGAAGTGTACTTTTTTGCAGGACCGGCTCTATTTTTTAGTAGAGAGATGTTCGTTTTACAGAGGAGGTTCTACCGCATTTTCAGTAGAATTCTCGTAAAACGTGACATCTGGTCTAATTCCTATTCTGTGTCTATCTGTATTTTATAATTCTAGATTGAGTCTCTAGAAGTTAAGTTAGATGTATTATGATTTCATGATCATTTTTGTTGTTTAATTGCGTCAAAACTGAGGTCTAGTGGATCAGGCCCGTCAGACTTGTCTCGTGGAGCGCATCCCTATGAGTTGTTATTAAATATATACATTGTTTTAGGTTGCATGTTTTAGAATTATATGTTTTAAATGTAACATTTTGCATAATTGTTTTATTAAATGCTTGAGTATATTTTTGGTATATTTTTAGTATATTATAGGTAGATTTTGAAATAAATGCATGTTTTACTTTTGATTTATATTCAAATTATTTTCAAGAATATTATTGGTTTATTTTGAGTATATTTCATGATTTATTTGAGTTTATTTTATATATATATATACTTGAAATTTATTTAGTTTATTCTAGGTATATTTTCGGTATATATATGGTTTATTTGACTATTATGAATGACTTTATACATTATTTGTTACTTAAATGTATGTTTTATTGTAAATGAAGGATATCGATAGAACATGCTTCCTAGTGGGTAGCACTAGGACCAAGTACGTACCGGTGTGATAGATTGTAGGTTGAATTACTAACTTATTTGTGGAAATTTTGACTTGATGGATTTGATTGATGTGAGATGTGATTGATGATGTGATTGTTAGAGCTCGGTTGACCAAGTATCTTGAGGCCAATCACACTGACAGTTAGACTGCTGAAGCTCGGTTGACTTAATATCTCGGGTCAGCCTACTGTCCAGTTGGATTAAGTGAATTTACTGGAAATTAAGTGAGCCAGTATGACTAGAGTGTTTTCTACTGCTAATTGAGGTTGCGATCACTTAGGGTTCTATTTGATCCTTCATAAATTGATATTTTTCAGTATTATACATAAAGTAATTTTCAGCATCTGTATGCATATGCTTATATATATATATTTATTATATACATATGTTTGTTTGCATTTGACATTTAGTAATGCGTATATATATATTATAACAATTTACTGAATGAGGTCTGACTCCCCTCCGTTGATATTTTTACAGGAGAGTTTTCTTCTTCAGACCTCAGCAGTAGATCTATCCGTCGGATTTCTTCCGCCCTGACTTTATTATGTAATTTATTTACTTAATTATTTATTGTTGTACTCTAGAAAACTGCAGTAATTGTATTTATAACGGTAATGAGTTTTATTTATGTTGCTGCAAGAGATTTTAAATCCATAGTTTTTCTCTGAATAGTGTATTAAGATATTATTTTTAGTATATTATGGATTTAAGATTTAAATTATGGCGCATATTGATTTATTTATTGTATGTTTTTATTATTTTAAAACTTGCTATAGGTTTCAGATCCGAAAGAATTCTTATTTCCTAACGCATGGCCGCTGATTTGGGTCATGATAATATTAATAATTTTTTAAAAAATATTAGTTGCACAACATATACATTACCATTTACTTACAACTATTAAAAAAAAAATAGACATCCGACCTGCCGGATTCGAACCAGCGACCTAAGGATGGCTCACAGGTTTTTCACCCACTACAGTCCTCCGCTCTACCAACTGAGCTAAGGTCGGACGATGCAATCTAAGTATCCAAATTAATTTATTAAATAAAAGTTCATTGCTAGGGTTTTACCCCCTGATATGCTGTATACGGGCGAGTGTATAAAGAACATATATATTCCGGCATCAATGGTGCTGCTCAGCTGAGATTGACACGACGCTATAGCGTTCATTCTCCGGCTATTATATTCTATTCCCATTTCTACGGGAGCAATTTCCTGTTTCAATATTCCTGTGATTGATTAGTTATCAGCATTCGCAGATCGGATCCACGATTTTGATCGTTAAACTAATTATAAATAGACCAGTCTTCAGTTGATCGCCCTTACCGACTCCTGCTCTCCATATTTTGTTCGTTTACCACCTTTTGCTTAGTGGGTAATCGACCTTCTTTTCAATCTTGCGTTTGATCTTTACTCTTTTTTTTTTTTGGGTCCTATGCTCTGTTTTTTATGTAATTTTTTTTTTTTGTGTTTCTTAACTCATTTTTATGAATTGCTTTTATTGGTGGTTGGTGATTGATTTGTTATTATTGTTGTTTGTTTGTTTCAGTTGATTTGATCTGTCGAATAAGAGAACAAATGGCAACTGCGGCCCAGCTTCGTTGCTCTGTTTTTGCGAAGCCATTTTCAAGTTCATCTAATTGTTCTTCTTCTTCTTCACAGAATCACCCTCTCTCTAGTTGCCCTTCAGTTGCTTTTCCTTTTTCCAGCTCTCAAAACCCATCTCTTCGCCTTCTTCCTCACCCAAAACTATCCAGTCCTGAGCTTTCAAACGGTGGAGGAGGAAATGGTAACAGTGGCATCGGTCGTGGCTACGGAGGCGGAGGCGGAGGCGGCAGCGGTGATTCCAGTTTCGATAGTTCATCGTCATCGTCCGGGGGAGGATTCGGAGTTCTTGGCCTTTTTCTAAACGGATGGAGATCTAGAGTGGCTGCAGATCCGCAGTTTCCTTTCAAGGTTTTAATGGAGGAATTAGTCGGTGTGTCTGCTTGTGTTCTTGGTGACATGGCTTCACGGCCTAATTTTGGATTGAACGAACTAGACTTTGTTTTCTCAACACTAGTCGTTGGTTCAATATTGAATTTCACTCTTATGTACCTGTTGGCACCAACTGCTGCTGCTACTAGTGCCAGCCTCCCAGCAATCTTCGCAAATTGTCCACCAAGTCATATGTTTGAGCCTGGTGCTTACACTCTAGCGAATAGACTCGGTACTTTTGTGTACAAAGGAACAATCTTTGCAGCTGTTGGTTTTGCTGCAGGGCTAGTAGGAACTGTGCTCTCAAATGGGTTGATTGCAATGAGGAAGAAAATGGATCCAACCTTTGAGACACCAAACAAGCCACCACCAACCGTTCTTAATGCAGTGACATGGGCGTTGCATATGGGTATTAGCAGTAACTTGAGATATCAAACACTTAACGGAATTGAGTTTTTGCTGGAGAAGGGGGTGCCTCCTCTGGTTTTTAAGAGCTCTGTTGTGGTTCTGAGATGCTTGAACAATGTTCTTGGTGGAATGTCATTTGTTATATTGGCAAGGTTAACAGGGTCTCAGAGTGTTGCAGAAGCGAAGCCTGTATCGGCGGAGAAGGAGAAACTGTTAGATGATGGACAGGAGTTGCAGAGCAATCAGTCGACTTGCAAGTGATCTTGAAGATCCTTTTTTTGTTTTCTATGTTATGTACATGTAGTAATAAACAGATCATGATATCAGTCTCGTTCAGGATGTTGCGTTTTAGGCGTTTTATTTTTGCTATTATCACTCTAATTATAAGAGCCTGGAGGTTGAGGATGATGATTGAACCGCTATAACCGCTGATTCCAAGATTTGTCTTTTCGATGATTTTTTTTTTTGGAAAGTGTCTTTTTGATGATCTAATACCATATTTTGCTTCTATCACGAAATGGACGAGAATGGGACATCAATGTAGGTGGTGATGGTGGTGGTTTGGTGAATTGTTGTTAGATTCAATAATTGATTTCTTTGTACGTTGGGACCTTTGTTTGCGTACCAGAAAGGTGTCATAGGGTCGTGAGCTCCAATACTGTGCATCTACTGTTGATAATACATAGGCTGAATATGTGTTTTCCCGCATAATTATTTTTTCAATTATTAGAAATAAAACAGTGAAATAAATCAAAATACAGGATATATCCTGTAAAGAAGCCAATAGTTATACTTCTTTATCTTGAGAGAAACTGAGAAAGAATAATATTAACGAAATCTGTATATAACGGTATCACATGGAAGAAATCATCCTGGGCATATAATTCCTCTATCATCCTCAGCATTTTTTTCTTCTTGGGTCCAAATGATCTATACTACGAGTTTTTCCAGCAAAGTGTGTCTATTACATTTTTAGAAAGGTGAGTCTGGCCTCATCTGACAGCCTCTGGAGCAGAATTACAGTAAGGTGTATGCAAGCAAACCAACTTAGTGCAGGTTAAACACAGAATAGCAAACCCAGCTCCAAATGCAAGACCACAGACACTCTTCCTTGAATCCAACCTTATTGCTCTCCTTATTATCCTTCCAAAGCTTGGGAGTAATCCCCCACATGCTAAAACCATTATGTGATCTAGACCACTGTAATCAATTCCAGCAAGTATTGCTCCAATAGCAGATATAGGACCCACAAATCCAATTAAAGCTGCCGCTGCCAGAGCACTGTGCCAGCTGTCGGTTGCGCCAAAGATGCAGCTAGCAACAGCAGCACCACGAGGAAGTCCATGTAACGAGACAGGAAGAACCATGTGCCTTCCAAGTCCGTAAGCTTCTGGTGCGGCTACTCCTAATGCGAGCCCCTCAGCCAATGCATGAAAGGCGACTGCTCCACAGGCAAGGAATGACTTAAGGGTGTGAATGCTCATTGGAAAGCCAGATACCATGGGCAAACTATTAGCTGATGACCTTTTGCGACCTGTGAAACTCAAAATGCTGGAACTAGAAATATGGACAAACGCTGCTCCCGTTGCAAGCAAAAATAGAAGAGGGAAAAGCCCGATCTTTGAAAACACAAGTAGCTGCAATGGCCGCCAGGCACCAAGGACAAAGGCAATGCCAGACGCTGCACCCATAAGAAGGGCATGTGGAAGTTTGAATGCAAGAGCAAATGCAACAAGTATGATGCCACCGAGCAATGGTCCAAGGCCGAAAAGCAACGAAACAAAAAAGCCAGAAGCATCCTCTGAACTGCAATGTACAAGAACAAAAATTTAGTCGTGAGTGATTTGCAATTAAATTGAATGATCAGTTGTTTATTGCAGTCCTGGCAAGGAAAAAAAATACATCTTTGTTGGAAGGAGAAAGAACAAAACATTTGTAGGAAGAATCAATTGATTCATTTCCTATTAATTTAGAAGGAAATTTCGCCAATCAAGTAAAACCTCAAGCCGGAAGTGCTAAAATATTTGAATGAGAAGCTAAATCCTATAATTAGAGTCATTGGAATAAACATAAACCTAGTGCGACAACATGCAGCACCATAGATTGTAAAAGATAGTTAGGACAAGATGTTACAGAACTATATGATTTAAAAGGTAGATGTCTATAAGCAACTATTTATGTCATTTTCAACTCATGTAAATAACATAATCTCAAGGAAGAAATTGTTCCTAATTACCAGTACCATTTAGCTGTTACTAGTATCAGAAATAACTAGCATCCACATGAGCACGCTGATGAAAATAATGATGCAATAGTGAAACAACAATGCAATGTTGACTTCCAGCCACATCCCAGAAAACTAAAGCTCCATAACAACTCACTTGTAGTCATGGCTGAAATTCTGGAACACGGTGCTTAAAGCTTCCATAAAAGCTACTGAAATTGTAGCTGCTGATGCAACTTGAGAAGATGAGGCTTCCTGTATCATAATTCATAGGGCCAGAGAAAGCTAAAATCATGCACATGATAAACCAAGAACAATTGTAGAAGAATGGGGAATCAAAATCCAGGTTTATGTTCACATTTAAAGCTTTCTGAATTTTAGGTTTCAAAGTACTTTCTGTGCCATTCATAATGAAAATGAGAAATTCTGTTGCATTCCCAAAATATTACCATCTCATTCTATACTCTAATTCCCGGCCTTTCTTCCACTTTTACATCTGCATTCTGCTCAGCCTTGAGATTTACTTCCTCTCTCTAAATTCCATATGTTTTTATCATGTGCTATTCACATGTATCTGCTCTCAGTTACAGTCTCACGTGAAAGATGACAATCAATTAAATTTGCACTTTCAAATATACCATTTTATGTAATATTCAATCAATATATTTAGGAAGCAGGTTGGCAAAAATAACAATTCAAATCATTTTGAATGCTTTGCAAAACTGCATTCTTATATCCATGATGCATTTTAATATATAAAAATTTACTCAGACAGATTACCTTGAAAGCATCAGGAAGAACTTCTGCAACAACCATCCAGATCATACATCCAGCAGCAAAACCCGTGCAAAAAGGCAGGAATTTGTTAAATGCATCAGCACATATGAATGAAGGAACTGCAACAATGGGCTGCAATGAAGTATATAAGAATACATTAACCACTGAGAAGAAAACAAGTCCGGACCACTTGACATAAAGGCAAAGTTAAGAAGAAACTTTCTCAAGAAAATTCTTTTTGGAAAACACAGCCACAGCCCATTTACTATTTTGGGTCAATTTCGTATCTGAGATCTTGTTTAGCTCCTAACTCATATTGCACAGGGCAAAGTGGTCAGTTTGTAGCAAGTTCAACCAAATGGGGAAAAATAAAAGAAGGATGCAACTTGATTTTGTAAATTTTGGGTCAACAAAACCCATAAAATTCTATAACTTCTTGCTGGAGTTACCATTATACCTTAACCAGGCCTTTAGGATGTGCAGGATCTCAGTTCAACATCACCGTTTAGTTAGGTAAATTTCTGTGCCAACCATGCTTTGGCCTCCTCTTTCCAAGATAGAGGATAAAAGTTCCCTTAACTACTGGAAATGAATCAACCAAGGAGTTGGATCTGACTAGACCATTTGAATAGTTTGACACTGCATGACATGAACTATAATTTTATAGGAAACTATGAAGCAATCAAGCTTCAGCCAAGAGAAGTAAATTAGTGTTTACTGCAATACGAATACGGTTTTTACATGCCATGAGATTTGGGTAAATTAGCAGTATGCAAGGATCAACCAAGAAGCTACAGAACAGGAAATGATAGATTCGAAGTAAACAAAAGAATAATTCATCACCTGGGGCAAAGATGTAATTACACTCCATAACATTGCATTCTGCGGAGAAACACCTCTTGATGCAAGAACCATGCTCACAGCTAATCCCTCTGGTATGTTGTGAACAGCAATAGCCAAAGTTACCAAAAGTCCTTGAGAAAAACCTTTTGAGCCAGCAAAGGAGACTCCAACACCAGAGCCCTCTCCAAATGAATGAAGAGTCATAATTCCAATAACAAGAACAACTTTAGTTGCATCAGCACCCTTTATGTCCAGCATAGTTACTTCTCCATATTGTTCAAGAAACTGATACCCATAAATGAGGAACAAAAAATGAAATCTAAGTACAGGAATGCATGCAAGTAAAGCACATGCACAGAAACATAAATGCATTACGTATCATATACTCAATCGAATTAATACAAGGTAAATAGCTTCATTAACTGTCAAAAATATAAAATCAAACCATAAATGAACTTCTGTTTTCTCAATTCACAAACAATAAGAAGTAAAAAAACAAAAAGCATATGCTGAATTTTAGCAGAGGAGTTAGGAACTTGAAAATCAAACGTCGAAGTCAAAAAGTAATTACCTTCTTGCACAGAAAAATGAAAATGCCACCGGATAAAATCCCAATCACAACCCAATTACCAGCACCATGGCTCTGCCCTTCCTGTATGAGGTCAAAGCTAGCTGCCAACATCACTCCAGCAGCCATTCCATTGCATAATCCAGCCCATTGAGGATCTAGCTCTACAAAAAAGAAAGGGACTGCACCTAAACCAGTGGCAGCAGCCATGGCCAATGTAAATAATGCAACAGTAGATATTGAAACTTTGTTGTAACTGCCTTTCTTGTCACCCAGTCCACTACTTGTGCTCTCAAAATCAATGGTATTCTCTTTACCAGTGCCATCTATAATGTTGTTCCTTGCATTTTTATGTGGAGCAGATTGTAGCCTTTCGGAACTTTCATTTTCAGACGAAGCGAAAACACAGCTGAAGATAACTATGGATAGCAGAAAAAATAACAGGGCTTTCTTGAATATGAACTGCCTCATTCTTTGCCTTGCAGTACCAAATAATTTGCTTTTTTTTATAGATGAACCCTCATTTCAATTAAGAATCTCTGCCACAAAATTGCCGCTACAGATGAATCCCAAATAGTAAAAATCAAGTCAAGGGACCCAAATTAGTTGCTCGCATGTGCCTGGATCAATGTCAGCTGCAGGCCAATGTTGAATAAGTAATATCAATACCAGTTCAATCATTTGTCTGACAACTACACTCCCATTCCAATTAGATCACATACCACTTTATAAACCCTTTAGAAGTAGCCAATTCAGTAAAACCCAAAATTTTCTCAATTGTCAATCTTAAACTTTTCTCATTTCTCAAATTTATTCCTAGTCTGAAATCAGTTTAAAATTGAACATGAAATTACAGTACAGAAATAGATATCTAGATCTCCACATCAAAACAAAAACAAAATAAAATTTTACTAAGAGCCCATTTGAATTAAAGGGCATTCATAGGTAAAAGATAATAACTTGAAATTAAAAGAAAAGAAACCGCCTGAATCACCAAAAAAAAAAGCCCATCTCTCAGCAGACAAACATAGCATTAATAAAACCCCAAACTTCAAATTAAAAAAAAAAATCAAACCTAAATTCAGTATCAAACTAAATATAAACCATCAAAAGAACAATAAAAAAAAAAAAGAAGAAAACTTACCAATGAAACAAAAGTGGGCGCAGAGCAATCGATGCATTTACAAAAATACAGAATTTTTTTCCCAAATTCAAGAAAAGAACAAAAATTTAAAGAAGAAGGAGAGAGACAGGTTCCAAAAAGAAAGAATAAAAAACCACTGACTAATGATTCTGAGGGAATAAATAAGAATTGTTTCTTGAAATGTTGACTTGAAGCTGGCACCCTGTTTTCTAATCCCTCAAAACCATCAGCAGCAGCAGCAATATACAAGAAGGAACCTATCCAAACAATACGGGGAAAAAAAAAAGAATAAAACTCAAAATTGGTTTTATAATTACGAAATCGTTGAAATTTGCAAGAAAAGATTTTTTTAAAAAACGGAAATTCTAATTTTTTTTTTGATAAAATATTCGAGCGAAAAGGTGTATTAAGCCAATAAAATTAGTTTATTTTCTGCCATATTTGGACTTTTGCGTGGAAAGGGCATTAATGTTAACCTGCACCACGTTTGGTGGATGTGTAAAATGGAAGAGAGGAGGGAAAGTATAAGTACCTGAAAAATAAAATAAAATTATAATTGTTATGAACATGAAGTTCTCACATCGTTCGCATATGAAATTGTGTGTCTGCTTATAAGTAGGGTCTGAAGTCTTTATTTGTAGACGTATTTTAAAGTCGTGAGGTCCTGAAGTATCAAAGTGGACAATATCTACAACTTATTTATAACACTTTATCAGCATGATGCTCGCGATGGGAGGGTGTGTTGTGAACCTAAAGTTTCCACATCGCTCGCACACGGGATTATGTGCGTACTTATAAGCAGGGCCTGAAGCCTTTACTTATAGACGCGTTTTAAAGTCGTGAGGTCCTGAAGTATTAAAGCGGATAATATCTACAAACTGTTTATAACAGTAATACATTTCTTTATGGCAAAATCAAATGTTTATAAAGTATTTAATTTCAAATTTTTAAATTTCAATAGTATAACGTTAGATTTTATTTTATGTTCTCATCAAATAAGGTATTATAGAATTTTTCAAAATTTTTATTAACATAAATTTATTCATGTAGTTTCCAATAGTAGAGAGTTGATTGAAATCAAAATGATGCCCAAATTGTCAGATATAATATAATTAAGTAGTTGAGGATAATATATTTTATATAAAATAAACATTTTTTTTTAAATTCCATATAATTTTAATTTTTTTTTCTCTTTATAAGTTGATGGTTCATATTATATCAAGAGTTGAATTTCATATATTTATTTCTTAATCCAATAACAAAATTATAATTGCCACGGAAGAAAGATTTGTAAAAAATAGTGAAAGAATATTATTTTAATTTATTAATAATAAATTAAATCAATTAAGACGGGTAGTTAATATTCTCATAGATTTCAAATTTAAATTTTTACGTTGCGATTTATTAATATTGTTGGAAGTTTATAATTTTTATAATAAGTAACACGAGAATTACTAATTTTATTGTGTAACACATAATTCATTAAGCCTTCATTAAGAAAATTAAAATAAAAGAATCAATGAACAAAAATAGGTATTACTTGAAGTGGTCATTTTAGGTTTGTACAATTGTTAAGCAAAGAAAAAATATATATACTTGTTTTTTTTTTTGGGGGGGATCCAAGCTAAGAAGATATTTGAATTAGTATTATTAATGATGACAATCAAACTTAAGACTATTTATTATATTAATGACACAGTCAGAAGCTTCATCTTCTTCCACATGATTAGTGGACTTTGTAAGACATTATTACATTATTACAAAATACAGCTTGTCATTAAAATTATAAGATCCATACATTACAATACATACATTTTTCATCCCTTTCACATGAAATATGAATACCATACTGAATTTACATGTTCAAGTCTTTGCATTCAGTTCTACATATTTCAAAAGACATATCCCACATTGCTAAGATAAGAACTAGTTTAATGGCTTATTATTAAGATTACCTTATTGGGTTTGTGAGTAGCGAAAAGGAAGTTAAATGTGATGAGTTGAGAAATGAGTTTGCATTTTTCTAACTTTATATTGGATGAGCCTATTCTCCTAAGGCACTTCTAATATAGAATTTTGGCTTTAGATTATGTAGTGCAAGCCAATTTTTTTAACACATTAGAATTTACAAACACGTTCTGACTTTAGATTGGATGAGCTTATTTTTCTAACACATTCCTTAGACAAAACTTTTGCTTTAGATTCTGTAGTGCAGTTTTGAGACATATTGGTCTGTTCATCAACAACAATTCATTAACTCAAGAAACAGAACCAGCAAAAGCAGACTTGATGAACTTCATCTTCAATAAACAAAAAAACAAAGCAACTGTTGTTAGTATTTGAAACTGAATAAAACACTTAAAAACTTTTATGAAGGGGTTGGTAATTTTCTTTATTGATCAACTACTATTTATACACAAGAATTCAACAAACAGATCAAAACAAATTCCTGAAAATTAGCTAAACAAAAACATTATCCAAACTGAAATTTAAAAAATTTGAAACAATCAAATACAACAAAAATCTATTGTGATCTTTTATTGTTACGATTTGATGAATTTGACAACAAAAAGATGCATCAAATCCATCACTCCTCCTTGCTTTTTTTGTTGCAAACTCCAATTTTCTTCCTAAGTTCTTGAAATATGGTCTTTGATAAAGCTTTAGTCATGATATCCACAAGTTGCACATCAGTTCTACACTGTACCAAAGCAATTTCCTTGTTTTTTTTGAACATCTCTAATAAAATAAAATTTGATCTTAAAATGCTTAGTTTTTCCATGAAATACAGGATTGTTAGAGATAGCTATGGCAGCTTGATTATCAATAAAAATCTTTGTAGCTTCTTCCTGCACTTGTTTTAAATATGATAATAACTTCCTCAACAATAAAGCTTGATTCATAGTAGCTGTAACAACCACATATTCAGCCTCTATTGTGGATTGAGCCATAATGTCACTGAACATAGAACCTGAAGTGTTTCTCATTTCATCACAAGATCCTGCGCAGTCGATATCAGAATAACCATGAAAATTCAGCATTTTTGACTTCCCAAACATGATACCAAAATTGACAATGCCTTTGACATATCTAAGCACTCATTTTGTAGCTTTAAAATGCACCTTAGTTGCACAATGCATAAATCTGGATAGCAAACTTACAACGAACATAATATCAAGTCTTGTTGATATAAGATACAGAAGACAACCAATGAGACTCTTGTATGAGCCTTCATCAACTTTCTCAGCTCCATCTTTCAGCTTCTCATTCTACATCAGCAGTATGCTTATGGACTTGCAATTCTTTATGTTGAATTTCCTGAGCACTTCTTTTGTATATTTTTCTTAGCTAATGAAAATCCCTTATTATGATTGTTGAATTTCCATGCCAAGAAAATATGACATCTCTCCTAAGTCTGTCATCTCGAAGGCCTTCATCATTTGAGATTTAAATAGTTGAATCATCTCTTCATTATTTCCTATCACAAGAAGATCATCAACATACAAAGAAACAACAATTAGATTTTCACCAACACTCTTAAGATATAAGGTGGATTCACTTGGACTTTTTGTGAAATCATTTGTCAATAGGTGATCATCAATCCCCTTATACTAGGCTCTTGGAGCCTATTTGAGACTGTACAAGGCTTTTTTCAGTAAATACTCCTTGTCTTCATTTTCTTTCTTCACAAAACCTTCAAATTGCTTAATAAAGATCTCCTCCTCTAAATGGCCATTCAGAAATGTTGACTTGACATCAAGTTGATAAATTTTCTACTCCAACTGAGCTGTAAATGCCTAAAGCATTCTGATTGTGTCAAGCCTCACAACCAGTGCAAACGTCTCTAAGAAATCCACTCCAAATTATTGGGCATACTTTTTGACTACCAATGTTGCCTTGTACTTATTGATTGAATTGTCTGCACTTAGCTTTATTCGAAACACCCACTTTACACCAATGGGTTTTTTATGGCTTGGTCTATCTACTAATACCTAAGTCTGATTTTTTTTATCATAATTAACTCCTCCTTCATTGAAGCAACCCACTTTGAATCTTTCATAGCATTTGCATAACCTATGGGGCTCAAGTACAACAACATTACAATTTTGGTAAATGTCAGAAAGTAATATAGTACCTTTAACATGAAAATCATTAATACAATCATCAAATTATTCAATCTGACTTTCAATAGGAGCAATATCTTTGATTCTTTATGCTCCACCTCTTATTTATCCTAATTCCACATAACAAGTTCTTCAAACCTGATGTCCCTTATGATTATGATCTTTTCAGTTAAAGGTTGATAGACCCGATAGCCCTTGGTGGTTTTGTTATAGCCTATGAAGATCCCAACATCAACCTTTTGATTAAGTTTGTCTCTTTTTACATTTGAAACATGAGTGTAACATATGCAACCAAATATCTTCAAATTTTGCACAGATGGTTGTAACCACTCCAGAATTCAAATGGTGTTTTATTTTTTAATTTCTTTGTCGACAACCTATTAAGCAAGTAAACTGAAGTGTTAACTGCTTCAGCCCAGAAATTCTTGTGAAGTTTCTTCTCAAATAAAAGGCACCTGCCCATGTTCATCATCGTTCTATTCTTTCTTTCGCTCACTCTATTTTATTACGGAGTGTAGGTTGCTTTCAACTGATGTTCAATACCTGCATCTTCACAAAACTTATTGAATATGTCAGAATTATATTCAACCACATTATCCGATCTGATTACTGTCACTTTATGCCCACTTTAATTTTCAATCCAAATTTTAAAAGACTGAAAAAATTAGCTACTTCTGATTTTTGTTTCATAAATTAAATCCAACACATCCTACTGAAGTCATTAATACATACTATATAGTACTTACTACCATTCAAGGACGGTGTTCTCATTGGACCACACACATCCATGTGTATTAGCTGTAACCTTTCTGTCTCCTTCCATGTTTTATTCTGCTGAAATGGCAATCTGGATTGTTCCCCCAATTGGCAAATTTCACAAGCTCCAACTTTATCTTCAATAGTGGGAAAATTCTAAACAAATTCATTACTATACATATATTTAAGTGTAGAGTAATAACCTTTTGTGCCAAAGTTTAGACTGATCCAAGGAGCTAGGATATGCATATGCATTTGCTTGCAATAAATTCACTGAAAAACTCTTTGCCTTCATTTTAACTAAAAATAATTCGCTCTTAACAGGATTATAAATCACACAAGTTTTATTTTTAAAAACCACAAAGTAATTCTTTTCAAGCAGTTTTCCCACACTCAAGAAATTTTGGTCAATTTCAGGTACAAACAACACATCTGATATTATTTTAATACCTGAAGCACATTCAATAGCCACTGTTCCTTTACCTCTGACAGCAATATAATCTTAATTTCCAATCCTTACCTTAGAAACATACATTCGATCAAGCACCTTGAACGTGCTCTCATCATGAGTCATATGATGAGTGCAACTATTGTCAATAAGCTACGCATCATTAGTTCTATTGCTGATGAAGCATGTCACCATGAATAGTTGTTCCTCCTTTTGTTGATCAGCTACTTATGTATGATGTCCTATTTGTTGCTTGCTCTTGCACACCTTCTTCATATGACCTGCTTGTTTGCATGACCTGCATTGAATATCAAGTCTAAACCAATAATATCTTTGGAGATGCGATGCCTTTTTGCAGTGTGGACATGGAGGATATTTGCCTTTTTTTCCTCCATCTTGGTTGCTATAAGCTTCCTTCTTATTTTTCTTGTTCCAATTCTGCTTGCCTTTGCCTGCTATATAAGCTTGATCTT
Organism: Mallotus nudiflorus; assembly: GCA_947683625.1. Lineage (NCBI taxonomy): Eukaryota > Viridiplantae > Streptophyta > Magnoliopsida > Malpighiales > Euphorbiaceae > Mallotus > Mallotus nudiflorus. The sequence continues at coordinate 479,385 of CANTUR010000239.1, forward strand.
TGTCTTTCACTTGAAAGGCTCCTTCTATCACTTCTTTTTTAATATCCCTTTTTGGCTTTTGTGCTTGCAAAGCATTGACTCGATTAGTCAAGGAAATCTGAGTAAGATCTATTGACTCTTTAAGGGATGATATCTTGGCTTCGAACCTTTCTGATAGACTCACTAACACCTTCTTCACAATTCTTTTATCAGGTAATTCTTCACTAATTATCCTAATTTTGTTGACTATAGCAAGGAGTCTATTTGAATACTCCTTTATATTTTCTGTTTCTTTCATTTTTAGGAGCTCAAATTCTCTTTGGAGTTTCAGAACTTACATTTGTCTTATTCTGTCATTTCCTTTGAAAGCTTCCTTAAGCAAATCCTAAGCTTGCTTTGCTGTCTCACAAGCCATGATACTTGTGAAAACTTCATTAGATACAACTGAGTGAATGTAGGTCTTGGCCTTTAATCTCTTCTTCAATTCATTCCTTTGATTTTTGATAACTCCAATGTTGGATATTCAGGCAATGGTTGAATTTGATCATTTTCAACCATATCCCGAAGTTCACAGGCTTACAAATAGGACTTCATATTTACTGTCCAAATATAATAATTCACACCTAAGAAAACAGGTGGTGTAGCCATAAAATTGTTTGTTGTCATTGCTTGAAGGTTTGGTGTTTAAGGTTCCTCACGGATTCACTCACAATACAGGTCCCTTAAGAATAAATGAGCTTTGATACTATTTTATTGGTATTTGAAACTAAATAAAACACTCAAAAACTTATATGAAAGGGTTGATAATTTTCTTTATTGATCAACTGCTATTTATACACAAGAATTCAACAAACGAATCAACATAAATTCCTGAAAATCAGCTAAACAAAAATATTATCCAAACTGAAATTTAAAGAACTTGAAACAATTAAACACAACAAAAATCTGTTGTGATCTTTTATTGTTACGATCTAATGAATTTAACAGCAAAAAGATGCATCAAATCCATCAGACATAAATTCAAACCACAAATCTCATTGAAACATGCAAAGTTTCGAAACTAAGCACTCAAATCTCAAAAACAAGCACAAGACATACTCCATCTTCAACAAAAAGAACATGAAAACTCTATTTCACCACAACAAGAACATCATGTTTCAAACCTAGTCTCCCAAACAACTTTCTCAACATAGTTGCAGCTAATAAAAACATGATTTTTGAACTTAAACAGCCCTTAAAGACCATGAAAGCTTTGATACCACTGTTGGAACTGGAAAAGAATATTCATGTCCGATAGCTACAAGATTTCTTCCCTTTTCTTTTGGCTATGTACACCATTGATGTTTAACCAAGAAGGAACTGGAAAATGAAACCCAATTCATAGCTGCCTAAAAACTAAATTTTGAGAGGATTATCTGTAAAGGATTGAGCATATGGAAAGTAGTAGATTCGATGTCAGCGAGGACGGATGGTGGGAATAACACCACTGATAAGATCACTTCCTGAAACTCCGGCTGATGATGATGCATATGGATCACTAGTATAAAATGAAGGTGATGCTGATGAAGTTCCAAAATATCTGGAAGTTGAGCTGTCGGAAAACGGGGATGTGAATTCTGAAACGGTGGCTTCAGTTTCAGATGGCATCATTTTGATTATGGTCTCTAGCTCTCTAACCACTTCCAACATTGATGGCCTATCCTCTGGTATGTCGTGGCAACATGTGATGGCTAAAGCTATAAATCTTTCCACAGATTCAGATGGATAAGCCCCCATTCTGCTGTCTATGATGGAGAACATTTCGCCTGACTGATAAGCCGTAGTTACCTAACATGAAAAATTGTAGCATTTGTTTTGTCAGTAACATACTCTGTGAATGTTTTCTTCTTGTAATATGATGAATGAGAAATATAATTTCTGATAAATATGTATGTGTCTGCCAAGTTATTAGAAGAGAAATTCACAAGCACCCCAGGATACACCGCATATGCATACCTCACGGACAATGTTTTTGCCACGGCTTATTGGCTGCATTCCAGTCAAGAGCTCCAAAAATACAATCCCAAGGCTATAGACATCACTCTTGTCTGTCAACTTATGAGTCATAAAATATTCTGGATCAAGGTATCCCTGAGAGCACGTTATCAATTATAAAACAAAATCAATCCAGTAACGGATAAAAAGCATACATGCAGCTGAGTACATAACCGAGCCAATCATACCGGAGTTCCCTTCACTATCGTAGAAACTTGATTAGGAAAGTTTCCTTCATCATCCAGGACAGGAGCGAGACGTGAGAGTCCAAAATCAGCAACTTTAGCAGTAAGCTTGGCATCCAAAAGTATGTTGGTGGCCTTGATGTCCCGGTGAAATACTGGAGGGTTTGCTTCAGTGTGTAGGTACAGAATTCCCTTAGCTGCACCCAGTGCTGTTTTTAACCTCATAGCAAAGTTCAGGTTCTCTTTCGCTTTACCTGTGCATGATACAGAAACAACACTTGTTAATCACGCCTAGAATGGGATGTTCTACATAATTCAGCATCTGAAGATGGATGATACTATAAGCCAAAACTTTGTAGACATTTTAAAATAATTTGCTGAACAACTAATAAAGCCTTGGAGAAAATATAGAGCTATAAATTTTAGAGGTTTTAATACCTGAAAGCCAGTCCCGCAAGGTACCATTGGGCATGAATTCGTATACCAGCATCTGGCATGAATAAAGAACACAAGAAAGCAAAATGTTATCTATGATCAAGAAAATGCTTATGCATTTTAAATCGAAAACAGATAAATGCGATTTAATTGTAAACGCATGTGGTTTTTCTAGTTCCTCCTTAGTCCATTATATCTCAAACAGAGTTACTTTTTATGTCATCTCCTTACTGATGAGGCCTGGCCTCGGACAATTTCCCAGATAGTAATTTCTGCCAATTCGCATAATAGGGACGTCCTCAGAGAAAGCACTTGCAAGCGAAGAAAACACAAAATGGCATCTAGTAATTCACCATTGCAAAAGATTACCTGCTCCCCTTCTTCATCACAGTACCCAATCAGTGCAACTAGGTTTCTGTGATGTAACCTGGACAACAATCTAATCTCAGTCAAAAACTCTTTCTGTCCTTGTAAAGAACCCTCCTCCGCACGCTTTATAGCCACAACTGTGTTGTCAGCTAAAATGCCTCTATAAACCTTTCCATAGCCTCCTCGACCAACTTCAGTTTAGCTGTTGAAGTTGTCAGTAGCCAGGGTCATTTCTTTAAAGGTGAAGAATTTCACACCATCAATTTTCATTGATATCTTTGAGGCTGCCATTAAACAATAATCTCATACACTTAATTGAATAATAATCAGACATAATAATATTAACAGTCTTTAGCTAGTTCCCATAAGTGGGCAGGAAGAACATACACAATCTTTTTCTTGACAGATTTTGCTCGTATATAGCATGTCTTCTGGTGATCAGAATTGTGACAATAACAGATGCTATAATGGTAAAGGCAATAGCACCTAAAATAATGGCTGCCCAGACTCCATAATTGATTCTCGTGCTTCGGTTGCCAAAACCCACTGTTAGCAGAAAAACAATAAAATGCACATAAACAGTCATTAAAAAGGAAATATAATTATCAAGAGATAAGCCATACATTACAAAGCGTGTAAAGTATCAGTTAGTGATAAATTGAGAATTTCACTTTGATCTAAAAAGGAAGAAGCAGTTTCAAGTACATACTTTCTAAATAAGGTCCCTCTAGAGTGAAGTTGAGAAACTCATATGGTCCGAAAAAGTGGTCGAGATGAATGTCCCATGATGTGAACATCTCACTTATCCTCTGAACTTCAGTTGAATTAAATTTCGTTAAATGTTTATCGTTCCATGCAGGATAAAGCTTCAAGTACATTTTCAGACGAGCTTTTTCCCAAGAGGCTGAATCAATATATACTTGATAAGCTTTCAATTGAAGAGAAGTTGCCAGGTACTCCTTAAATAAATTATTATATGGAGGAAAATAAGAGAAACTAGGGCTCTTGAGGCGGTATCCGATTCTAAGAGGGGAGGCACAAAAGCACGGCACGGGTGCTGCTGGGACATATTCATAGAAATCATCTGTTGGACATGATTGAATAGGACATGAAGTTGTGGAATTTGTTAAGCTTTCATTAGTTTCATCTGCTTCAACTTCAGGTCCGCAGAACTGGGCAATGTTTGGTATTTTGGCTCTATTGCAGACAAGATTGCCTCCCAGCCTAAAACAAAACTGCTAAAGTCATGAGGCTTTTATTGATGAAAATAAAGCCAAAATCACACTGCAAACTTGCAGTTCTACTCTGTAGACAACAATGTTCGAGAGTACTATGCAGGAACAATACCTCAGAGTGACATTATCTGGTGGATTCAATTCCCCAGAAATGTTTGAGAATAAATTGTTCCTAAGGTCACTGCATTTTTGTGTTTAAAAAGGGGATAAATTAGCAAGATTCTGATACTTCGGTAAGCTTTTATATACGAGTTAACTCAAGCAGAAAATTTGCAATACTTAATTTCACTGCATTTCTGGTCAGTTCTTACATAGTTAGTCTATCACTTGCACGGGACGACATACTTTCCCAGATGTCAGATGGGACAGAACCAGTAAACAGATTGTTTTCAAGTGACCTGTAATACAAAATATCATTTAGAAAAATGATTACAATTCCATAGTAGAGAAATTTACAAAGAAAACGATAAGTAGATAGAATCTCACAATGTCTGAAGGTGAGGAAGATTTGAGAAGCTTTCAGGTATAGATCCATTAAGTTGATTGTCTGATAGATCACTGCAATTAACGACAACAAATTTCTTACAAAGGAACGCCTTCATCATGAATTAATAAAGTTATTCACAGGTAGTAAATTTACAGTAAGAATATATCTGCATTTTCAATAAACTTACATAGTAGTCATATTATTAGAAAGTTTCGATGGTATGGTTCCGGTAAGCTGATTCAAGCTCAGATCTCTTTGACATGCAAACAAAAACGAATTAGATATTGCATTACGAACGAAAACATGTGTTTCAACATTAATAGAAATTTGCCTTACATGTAGTATAGATCTGACATGTTGCTAAAATCAGGAATGGAACCACGCAAACTGCAATTTTTAAGACTTCTGCCTTGTCAAAGAGGATAGAAAATGTGAAGAGCATCAGTCAACTAGATTTACTAGATCATTTTTCCTGTTAAAGATTTGACATGCTGAGTCCTAAGAGTATGCATATTTCTCCTCCAAATGGAATGTAAAACATATAACAGAATCATAAGTAGTTTAACAGGACTTACACTTTTGCTAATTTGGAAAGATTGCCATAAGTAGGAGGAATTTCAGAGCCACCGAAGTTGTTGTTGTCAAGTTGACTGTAGAAATGGGAAAAAAAGTGATGTTCCAGAAGATATAGTAGACACAGATACATTAAAAATCAACATCATTTGACAAGAGAAACATGACATGCTACTGAGAAGAAATGACTTATGACAATCTACATAAAATGCTAGCAGGAAATACAGTATACGCAATTCTGGCAAGTTTGATAATTCTGGAGGAAGAGGCCCGGACAAGTTGTTGTTATCCAATAGCCTGCATATAGTTCCTGTACCCTCAATTAGAGATATTAAAAAGAAGCTTAATTGTAGATGAATCATCAAGACACAAGAATATGCCATATGAACTCACAAGTGAATAAGAGCAGGTAAATTGGATAGTTCTGCTGGAATTTCACCACTTATGGAGTTATTATTTAAGTGGCTGCAAAATCCACATATAAGCGGATAATGTTAAGAATGCTAACGTCTTTAGTAACAAGAAGCAGTGTTCAGTTGAATAACCACTTACATGTGTTTTACACTGCTCAAGTTGGCATATGACTTTGGTATTGGACCTGCGATATTGTTCTCATCCACTTGAAGTATAATTAAGTTTGATAAATAGCCAAGTTCAACAGGTAAAGATCCTGACAACTTATTTCCATTCAAAAGCCTGTATACACAGACATAACATATGCTAAAATAAACAGATACCGTTTTATCCCTGAAAATTCATCTTATGGGCATTAGTTATTTGTAAGATATACCAACTGCACTTAAGAGGCATGTCACAAAAAGAATTTAACATGAATCCAACTTACAGAAGTTGCAAAGATGAAATATTTCCAATCTCCTTAGGTATGTTGCCTTCCAATCCATTCCATATAAAATCCCTTAAACAAACCCAATGCATTTTTAGGAAAAGACTGCATAAAAAGCTTAAGATTGCCCAAAAATGGCTATGTTAACTAAAATTTCCAACTCACAATATCTTCAATTGGGAGAGTTGAACAAGCTGAGGAACTAAATTTCCTGAAAGATTCATATGAAACAACTGGCTGCAATTATATTAACAAAATGTAAGATGATTTACTTTGTTTAGAAATGTAAAAGGAGATAAAACATGAGAATAGAAGATGAAAAATCAGTATGAAAAGAACTTACAGCTCCTTGATATGTAAGTATCCATCAGTACCATTAATTTTGTTATAACACACGATTCCAGTCCACTTTGACATGCATGGATCTCCCTTGCCCCAGTTCTTAAGATGATTAAAAGGATCTTTCAGTCTCTTATTTACTGCTCGCAATGCAATAACTGGCAAAGTTGCACCAAATCAAGAAAATTAGTGCATTTCGTTAGCTCATTTAAGTTAGTCCTGAATCACATGGCATCAAGAACAATACATTAAAGATTGACGGCATCAAAAACAAATAATTTTTATAATGTTATCTTTAATCACATAAATTTATTTTTTATGAAAAATGATGATAAAAAATAAAAAATAAAATTATGTATATATGATATTGAAAAAATTTCTTTAGAAAAATAAAAATTTGTTATTTCTATAATTGGTGATAATCTTGTAGTCATCTTGACAAGTTAAATGTTAAAAAGTAATTATAAAAAAAACTGATTATATTAATTTTTTTTTAATGAAAAAAGTAAAATCAATTATAAATAGTTTTAAAATCTTAAAAATGAAACAATAAATTTGGATGAAAAATATAAAAAATGGTAGTTTAGTAACTGTAATTAGTAATAGGCTCCGAGTATTTGCAGAAGATATTTTGTCTTTGAAAGAAAAATATTTTTCAATGTTTGTTGCAATATTACAAAACAATTGAAAAATATTATTTTTCGTGATATCAATATTTTTTATTATTTAAATTATCTCTTTCTAATGGATCTAATATATATTTTTTACAAATTATCTCTTTATAATAGACCTGATGTATTGGTACAAAATTTATATAGTAATTAATTTATACAAAAGAATGAAAGGAAAATAGAAGGGTTATGAGGAAAAAATGAAAAAAATAAAAATTGAAAAAAGAGGGAAAGAAGAAAATAATGAGAAAATAAATATAAAAAAAGAGGGAAAGGAAAAAGAAGGATAGAAGGTAAAAAATTAGGAGACAATAAAAAAAAAGAGAAAAAGAAGAAAAATAAAAAAAGAGAAAAAATAAAATGAAAATAAAAATTAAAAAAAGAGGAAAAAGAAAAATGAAGAGGAGAAAGAACAAAATAAAAATAAAATAAAAATAGAATAGAGGGAAAAGAAAAAAAGGATAAAATTAAGTAAGAAATAAAAAGAATGAGCGTTTTAGGTAATTTTTTTTATTTTTAAGTATTCAAAATATAGAAAATCATTTTTTCTTATGTTTAAGTTAATTTCATTTGCTAAAATATTTTTTGGATAATTTAAAGTTAAAAAAAATGTTAATTTCATTTGCTAAAATATTTTTTGGATAATTTAAAGTTAAAAAAATGTACTTTAAAAAAAATGAAAAAATAAATATGTGCGTACACCCTACCAATAATTGCTTATAAAGTTAATCTTTCTTTTTCAGCTTTAAAATGCAACCCCAAATGGCCTCTTACAATAATAAATTCTTTTATTACCATATCAATTTGTAAACTAAATTCTTTATTTAGATAAAATTAAAAAAATGTATGAAAAAAGAAAAATTTGTTAATTTTGGAGAGAGTTGTCATTAAGTCACGGCACTTGAAAATTAACAGAATAGTACAAACCTACTTATATTTTAATTTAAGAGTAGTGATACATTTATAGCGGCCACATTTTTTAATTATTTTTTTCGTTTGGATGAAATTGCCCCTATTTCTATGTGTTTTCTTTGGTAAAAGCAGAACACTCCTCTCGCTTTTTTTTTTTTAATTATCCATATTTTTTGTATTTTAATTTTAATTTTAATTTATTTTAAAAATATTTAATTTTAATTTTTTGGGATATGTGGAAAGAAAGAAAAAAATTAAAAAAATTAATAAAAAAATAAATATTATTAATTAACTTTTATATAAAGAATATATTTTGAATTTTTATATATAAAATTAAATTTTCTATTTAATTTATAATTTAAATTTAGAGAGTAAATTAAAATTATATATTTATAATAAAAAATTTAAATTAAATAAAGAGTTTCTTTTGTTGTCTTTCTCAATTCCAAATGTCACTTACACCCTAGTTACTGGATATGTTCAAAATTTTTTGCCCTTTCGCTACTAAAATAAGAAAAAAAAATGTTACTTTATTTCAGTTCCCTGTTTTTGGGATTTCCCCATAAAAAATACCATACAATACACCACAAGTAAAAAGACCTTAATTATATATTGACGGCATCAAGAGCATTAATCATACAAAGATAAAAACCACAAGTAGCGGAGTGAAAAAGTTCACCTTCAGAAGGGTCTGTACGTCGTGCAAGAGCAAGAAGATGCAAGTAAAAACATGACACCAACACACATCCACAAATTCTTAACCGCAACATCTTACTGTCCAACATAAAAGAAAAATAAAATCAAACTCATGCTAATAAGAAACACAAAGGTTCTACAATTTTCTTTTTGGGTACCAGCCAAAGATGTTGGAATTAAATTTTGTTGAGTTACCCCAAGTTTCCAAACATAGCAACAGTCAAATCCCATAAACCTCGGAACTCAGAAATGAACCAGGAAACGTTATCAAATCCAAAGAGAAAAAAGGTCTTACTTACACTACACATGTGGCTCTGATAGAAGAAGTATAAGGATGTATAAATCTCTGAAATGAAAGGCTGCAAATTTTCTTCAAGAAACTAGAGCAAAAGAGAAGAAAAATGAGCTGAGAATATTGAAAATAGATAAGTTAAACATCCATTGCTCGAATGCAATGGCCTTGTCATTATAAATTATTGGTTCATCCATCTTTTTTGTAGCTTTCATACTTTTTTTTTTGGGGGGACAATTGTAGCTTTCATACCTACGACTTATATCTGCAAGATTTTGACATATAGTGTGAGAAGGAGAGACGCCTGCCGTGGACTTGTAATTCGTTTTAGTTAGATGAACTGTATAAGAGATTTTTTTTTTCTGATGTCTGGTATCTTATACACATTTTTTTTTTTTAAGAAAATTTAAATTGATGGTAACCTGGAATAAATTTTGGCTGCATAGGGACTTAGCTGTGGTTGTTGAAGTTGAAGTGGGTGCTGAAATGAGGAGAAAACGTACAAAGAAAGAGGCATATACAGTTGCACGTAGTAAAGGATGGTGTCTATGATTATCCATATGTTTTCATTGCAAAGAATAGTCAAACCAATAAATGAGGTTCCTTTCATTCCTTAATTAGGAAGGCCACGATGACGATGAAATGACTCAATGAGTAATGAGGTCGTTGCCTTAAAATCTAATAATTCAATGGTCTATTGGTGTAGTAAAGTGCCACGTTCGTAACTCATTATTCTTTTATTTTATTTTATTTTATATTATATATCTTTTTTTTTTTACAATGGAAGTTTATATTATATATCTTTAATAGAATATGTATAATTTGATGTATTTTTTTATTATTTTATTGAAAAATATGGAAATAAATGATAGTTTCTCATTGTTATATTGTTCACTTTTTTTTTTTTTAATAATTTGGTGCTTATAGAATTACTATGATTTGACACTATTGAATATTTTGAAAAAGAATACAATATGCTAAATTTGTCAGTGATTAGCAAATATGATAAATTATATTTCCCTTTCAAACGTAATAATGCTACTGGGCTGTTAATTATTGTGGTGCCTGACATTATTTTGTACGTTGAGAAAGAAATTCTTTTTTAGACGTTATTGGTACGCCTGATTATTATGATTACCATCAATAATTCATAAGTTTAAATCAGAAGACAATCCCAACAGAGCTGCTGGCAAACATTTTCATTTACTAATTAAAGCTTAAGAGGTGTTTACGCCTAATTAAGGCCTTTGTTTGAATGGGGAGATATGTTGAAAAATTACGATGATAGGTAATTGTGGGTCGTGCGTGTTGATAAATAATTTTAAGTTTTATTTTTGCTCTCAATATTAATTAATATTTATTTTTTGAATTTTTTTGAAATTAATTTTTTTTTAATTTTAAAATTTAAGTTATACTCGAATGAATAAATTTAAACATTTATATATATATATATATCTCGAAAGATCTTTTGAATTTAAATTTTATATATTAATAAAAGATCTCTATAATTACTGAATGCTTAAAATATCAAATATAATATATAATTTTTTAATAAAAAATGATAAATGACGTGACTTATCATGTCTGTAATGACATTGCTTTATATATATATATATATATAAAAGTATTTAAATTATCATACGACGAATTTATTTATGTGTAATTTAGATTTTAAATTTTAAATTTTTTTACAAATAAATATTAATTAATATTGAGAGCAAAAGTAAAACTTAAGATTATTTTATTGGTACCTATCTCCGTACTTTTTCAACATATCTCCCCACTTAAAGAAAGCTCATAATTAGGCTTAAACACCTCTTAAGGTCATTTCTCAAATTTATTTTTAAAACATTATCTTCCATTCTTCCCTCTCACTCGCCACCCAAGACGCTATTGCTTATGAACAAGCACCTAAATTTTCCTTTTCATGTTGACAATGAACAACCAGAAATTTTAAAGAAGTTAGTTGCAGAAATTAAGGGCTTTTACTAATTTGTGACAAAAAATAATATATTTTCCCTCATTGTTGTTGTTTTCTTTAAAAAAATTCCTAACTTATGATGAAATGGAAAATTTTTTTACTTTTAGGGTAAATTTTACCTGTGGCAAGGAGATTAGAAGTCCGCCTGTTGCACTAGTGGAGTGGCCAGTTCCACCACCACTGGCAAAGTTGATAGAAATTTTTTTTCTTCATTTTTTTACATTTCAATGGCGGAAATGCATGATTAGTTTTTTTTTTTTAATTTGTTTTCTTCATTCAATTAAGCCATTCACAATGGTGGAAATGATGACAAAAAGTTCTGTTTTTTGGCTTAGTTTCTATAGAAAAAAATGGCAATCATTGTTAATATATATAATAAAAATATTAAACAATTAAATAGTTTAAATATTAAAAATAATTTATTTTATTCTATTATTATTAATGAAATAAATTACATTTTAATAAAATAATTTCATAATTTTGATTTATTATTATTACTATTATGACTAACTTAATTATTGAATAATTTAATTAATTAATTATTCAATAATAATAATAATAATAATAATAATAATAATAATAATATAAGAATTGTTGAGGACAAAAATGAAATTAGCAAATCTATACCATAGTATTCTTTGAGTAGCTTACGTGTGATATTATTAATTACGTGCCGGTCGTTGATTCTAAAGTAAGTATTGATTTTTTTTTTTTACCAGAAGAAAAAAAATATATATATATATATATATATATATATATTAGAAAAACATCATTACATGAGATGGGCTAGTACATTTTGAAAGGGCCAACTATAATAATGGCTTTACAATGCATGTTGAGGAGGAGAACGAACGGTGGCAGCAGGAGTGGCCACTGTTTGTTTTGATGTTAGTAGAAGATGATGAAGATAAATAGTGCAATACTGATCTTTAGTAGTGTGAGTGGTTCCTTCAATTTATTATTGCGTCGTGTGGCCAATAACTCGTCGGGTAAAAGCAAGACGACTTTTGTTGAGCTATTAGATAGAATTTTATTTTTTAGACTGGTGGATTTTCTGTGTTTGTCTCAGAGTCTTATCAGGCAGAGCTCCGTTTTTTTATTTAAATAATGAACTTGTTACAGATTGCAGGCTCTTCACAGAACAGAGTTAGCTTTATTCATTTTTTTATAACAATATTTATGTTAATAGTACCGGCGGATTTGCTTTGCCCTTTAGCATTTTTGCTAATCCCAACAGTGGATTATTATAATTTTTTCTTTTTTTTATAATTAAATTTTCACCCTAAATTGGACATTAGTTTAAAAAATATTCTAAACTAGGAAAATTTTTTGTTTTTCGCACTAAATTGGTAAAAAGTCGTAAAAATTAAACTTTTTTATATAGCACATCAACACATACCTAAATTAAAATCAGAAATACAACTAAAAAACATTCAAAACCATAAAAGAGAAGCAATGTCAAAATTTGTGATGAAATTAATCACACCACATTGTAGCAAATTACATTAAATAATGAAATCCAGTAACATCATATGCCCATCAATAAGAAAAAAGAGTTGTAAGAACGTGACATTATTCTAAGTCTAACATTGAACAGTAGGAAAATTTTGAAAATTCTACGGTGAAGCTCTATGAGGAATTAGGTTTTTTTTCTACTATTTGTAGATGGCGGGATTTAACGTGCGTCCAAGTGTTTAGCGATTACGACACTGTGTGGGCTTGAGATCCATTAGAAAATACGATATAGGTCTTGGGCTTATTCGGAAATGGAGTTGCCACTCGGATAAAAGTCAGGACACACTATACAGCAACTGGATCCCACGGAGGTTCCTAGAAGCCGTCATCAGATATCGGGTTCAGAAACTGGGTATGAGCGTTTGAATACTCACCCAAACTTGTGGTTGGCCTTCGTTTGTATTTTGTATTTCGTTGCCTTTAATTATTTAATTATTTCCTCATTTACCACATTTAATAAAATTGCCTTCAGATAATTGTCAAGTTTTATAATCAAGTCCGAGTTTGCACATTAGTCCAGTTTCATACTTTTAAGTCCCAACGTTCAACAAAAGTAAAAATAAATAATAATTACAACCATACATTCAAAAATGAATGGGGAGAAGGGATTAAGGATTACAACACTTTTTATCTAAATAAACGAATAATATACAGAAAATAAACTAAACATATACCGAAAATAAACTAATAAAATAACATAAAAGCAACAATGTACAAGGGATAACTAGTAAAAATGACTACTCGATGACATAAATCATCAAGTAATTCCTGCAAATAACACATAGTTAGTCCTTCTTTTCAAGAAAAAATGAAATCGCATATAACGATACTTATAAAAAGGCTTTATAAAAAAGGATTTTCACATTATGAACTAAAGAAAGTATCAAACAATCAAGATTAAACATCATCATGCAATGATACAGACATGTTTAAGGCCAAAAGAGGACATATCAAAGCAGACGTCATGACAAACATTAATAAAAAACAAAACAGGAAGCAGGCTAATTCTATCAATCAATGAGGCGATCACTTCATTGAGATAAGGCGATGCCTCATCAACAAAGGCTCCTGATATTCCAGAGCCAAAAAACGTAAAACACACATAAACAAAAGGGCAAAGAAACTTCATAGGGGCCTGTCAATGGGGCGATTGCCTTATTGATGAGGCAATCACCTCATTGACAAGAGGTGGCGCCTCTTCAGGAGGCTGAAACGGACTCTCACACACTTAAACTTCTACTCTAAGTAACAAAACATGCATATACACACTCTATAATCATCAAACTACAACTACATGCAAAAGTGTTCAAAGATCACATCAATGGAGTGGGATATTGAGCAAGATAAACTAGAAATACCTAAAATATACTGATGGCTTAATTACACATAAGCAAGGACACACAAAATGATGAACATGTCAAGTTTAAGTGCAGGTTTTATACCAAAATGAGAGGCCCTCAGAAATATTTTGATTGAGATCCTTGCTAAGATGTGATCTTTACCTTTGACACAAGCTTCTTCCTTATTCTCTTGGAAAATAGTGGACCTCCTTGATTCAATCTCCCCCCTTTCTCAAGGATGTTTTTTTCTTTTTCTTCTCTCTATGTTTTTCTTTCTTTTTCAGAGCTCCTCCTTCCTTTCTCACCAACCTTCCTCTCCCCCTTTTCTCTCTCTTTTTTTCTCTTTTATTCCTTAGCTTTCCCATGCCCCTAAGCCTTCTAGCCCATCATAAGCTTTCATAGCCTTTTTTCCTTCCCCAAAAATCTTTTTCTTAAGCAAGAAGTAGGTCTGGAGAGTGGGGCCCGTACCATTTGGCCGTCATGATTGTAACTGCATTAAATGCAGCTGCAAGTGGGCTACCATAGAGGCGGTGCCTCATCGATGAGGCGATCACCTCATTAGCAGCTGCCAAAGAGGCGATCGCCTCATTACACTCAGGTGATGCCCCTTTGGCCCGGGTCTGCGTTGGGCCAGGCGGGCTTGGGCCAAATTTGGATAGTTAGGCTCAGTTTGGGTTTTTCAGGCCCTGGGTTTTCAAGTCCACTTTCCACTAGAGATTTAGGCTTCATTCTCATGTCTAAGTTTTACATTCTCATCATTGGGTTTGACAACGGGCTGGTCAAACTGAGCAACCCTAATTCGTCCCCTAACATGGGTCGACTGAATCGGGCGTCTACAGTTTGCCCCCTGATTTTTTTAAAAAATCAAATGCATACAATGATAATTTTTTGAAAAATCACATGCACAATAATAAAAAAATAATAAGATAAAAAGAACATACCTGACCCTAGGGTTTCGCCCGAGAGATGAATCCTTCAATTCTGAAACGTGGTTGTGATCCTCGGGTTTTCCTGGCCCAATTAGCCACTCATTAATATTTGATAAAGAAATTTGGAAACTATCGACCTCGGGTTTTCCTGGCCCGATCCTTACAACACTGGAATTCGATTCTCAGGTTTTTTTGGCCCAGTCCTCGCAATATTGAAACTTAATTCTCGGGTTTTCCTGGTTCGATTATCACTGGGGATGTGGTTTTTTTAGATTTTCTTAGTCTGATTATCACTTCTCCGAGGACATAGACTTTCGGGTTTTCCTGGCCCAGTTGTCCTTCACTTCTGACTTCGGGGATACTACCCGAACAATTATCTCGATCTTTTGAGCTTTGAGGATTCAAACCCGAACAGCCCTTTCTTTGAGCTTTGGGGATTCAAACCCGAACAACGCTATCCTTGAGCTTTGGGGATTCAAACCCAAACAGCCCTCTCTTTTCGAGCTTTGGGGATTCAAACCCGAATAACTCTCTCCTTTTGAGCTTCGGGGATTCAAACCCGAACAACCCTTTCTTTTCGATGTGGGTTTTCCTGGCCCGATTCATTTCGTACTCTGAATTTCGTCTCTCTAGTATGCGGCACTAATTTCCATCCATCATTTTTTACACTTTTTTTTAGGGAATCCGCCATACCCTTGTTTGCAATAAAAATAACTTTTCCCTTATCTTTTTTTCTTTTACTTTTTATTACTTCTCTTTTCCCCTTTCCTCCTCTTACACTTTCTATACTCTCTGCATCTTTCCTCCCTTTTTAGTCAATAGAGAATGAAAGAACACCGCCTGTGCCCAAGTGGAATCATATTCCACCTCTTATTAGTACCTCTAGGAGTCTAGGATTGACCCGTGGGGACTCGATTCCTCTTTTGGAAGATCTAGGGTCTCACATTTTCTCTTCTGCATCAGGAGAGGTTAGTACCCTAAAATTTCCTACAAAATTATATTGGGTTAGTGATTAATCTTGCATAATTATCATTTTAGGACCTTATTTAATCAAACAAATATGAAATTTGTGTTTTAAGTCATTAAAAAAAATTGAAGATCGTCCCTATCTGTGCCTCACAGAGGCGATCGCCTCTTTGATGAGGCAATCATCTCATTGATGAGGCAATTGCCTCATCGATGAGACAATAGGCTTCTGTGATGAGGCGATTGCCTCTATGATGAGGCGATCACTTCATCAACATAGCGAACTGCACTATTTACATGTACATTCATTCTGAATTTCTCCCTGAAGCCACAACATGCATAAATTTTACTTCCCTATCTCTTTATTTGCAGTATGATGCTCAGACATTCAAGGGTTTCGGGAATTTCCATGGAGCCCGGGTCTTCTATAGCGACTTGACCGATGAGTAGAGGGTCCGAATTTATGAGACAGGGTTCGAGGACTCTGTACTCTCGCTTCCATCTGAGCAGGGCCGCATGAACTACCAACCACTACATGCCCTGACGGATAGGTGGTTTGATACGACCCACACTTTCCACCTCCCGTTTGGTGAGCTCACTTTAGACCCAGTATCATTTGCTGCCATCACGGGGATTGCCTGTGCCAGGGATTATGTTCCCTTTGATGCGAGTTTACACCAGCTATCTCCGGATAAGGCTACATATATCGAGTGACTTTTAGGGATGACTCCTAACATGAAGGGGACTTATACCCTTAAGTTGGACTCGATCAGGAGTTTATACACCTGCGATCGGCTTGTAGTGATGATCTCTCCCTGTGAGATTGACCAGGTGGTGAGGGCTTTTTTGCTCTACTTGCTCGGTACCACCTTCTTTGCTGATACTGCCAGCTCCATCGATCTGATGTTCCTACCGACCCTTCGGGATTTTGGCCAGATTCCCATATTCGATTAGGGTAGCTGCACCCTGACATACTTGTACCGGAGCATGGACGAGGTGGTCTGAGGGGCTAGGAGATTCTATGACTTTTGGCATGTTGTTCTGGTACATCATGATCCCTTTTTTCCTTTATCTTGTTCTGACCCTCATTACTTACATCAGTTTTCTCAAATCCTTATGTTTTGTTTTTCCAGGTCTGGGCTTTGGAGCTAGAGTTGCTTGTGGGCATTACACAAGTGGGAGATCACTTCCCGTCCTCGGTAGGTAGGGTGCCAACCATGTTGTGAAGAGGCACCTTACGTGAGTTCACATCCACAGGCAGCACCTGAACTCTCTGACACAGGATACGGTACCTGCAAAGCACAAACCTACTTATTAGTAAATTATTCATATTCAATTTACTTACATATTGACATCCCCTTTTTTTATAGATCCGAAATGACTTGTGGGGGCCCAAGGACATTTGGACTATTAAGATGACTCGCTCCAGGCCCTTAGCCCGGAAGAGGGCACTCCTTTGTGGCCCTAGATATCGAGCCTAGTATTTGGGAGAGTAGGTCCTGAACTAGAGGGAAGGTGTTAGAGCTAGGCGGGTCCTCAGGTCCCCTCTTGACAGTATGCTTTGGGCTCATGAGCTGAAGGGCGATGACCTCGCTTAGGCTGTTGCGAGCTCACCAGCTGTGGATCACACAGTTCATGTGAAGAGCCGGTATGTGGAGTTCATTCGTACCTACCTTCTGCTGATGGTCCCCTTCCAGGCCACTTCTACCTCTCAGGTATATCCTTATCGATTTCCCTTTTCTTATAAATTGACTACATTCTTAATATGTTGCCCCTTATTTTTATCTTCAGGCTACACTTGCTAGTCTCGTGGCCCTGGTTAGGTCCCGAGTGCGGGAGAGAGAGCCCTTGAGGCGTCGACTAGATCCAGGCAGGGAGGAGACTTCTACGGCTGGCGAGGAAGCTAGGCCGACTACTGACTCCAGTTCTGAGTTTGTCCTAGGTAGCTTCATTCACGTCCCAACCCTCTAGCTCGATGTTGGGTTCCTCTTGGAGAGTTATCGCGTCAGTTCTTGACCTTGGACGAGGACCTGACCCCTGCATGCACCCCTGGTGGTGCTACTCATGTAAGTTCTTTTCCTAATCTACTTTCATTATGATTCTCAAACCAAATGTTAACTCTAATATTTATTTTAATAATGCAGATTCCGTTGGAGCAAGGTTTATATATGTATCGCATGATAGAGGCTTAGAGAGACTACATGCTGGAGGTCACCAGTAGTGGAGGGTAAGAACCTTTTTATTTTCTACATGTATGCATGCTTGCATAGTTTACTAACCTACGATTTATCTGAATAGGATCAGGATGAGGCTAGCAGGGTGAGGATCGCCACTCTTGAGCGTTAGATTGACGTGTTCTAGATTGATGAGGATGATAAGGATAATGACAGGAGCGACAGCGGTGCTAGGGGAGAGGCTGACCTCGAGGGTACTGGATCGAATGCTTGATGTTCCGGGGTTAAAACTTGTGTAGTCTTCGAATAGTGAACACCAAACTTTGGTTTTTGATTTTATGGATAGAATGTTTGCATAATTCATCATTTTCCTCGATTAAATCCGCTTGTTTTTCTTTTCTCATTTCTTCATATGTGAGTTGATTTCAATGTTTGCATACGTAAATGTCCCACTATATTCTGACAGTACCTGTTTAGATTATGTGATTCAAAGAAGCACAATCGGCCCATACTGCTGATGAGGCGATCACCTCATTGATCTTTGGTGAAGAGGCGATCGCCTCTCTCTGCTGAGGTAGATTGCCTCTCTCTGCTGAGGCAGTGCCTCATTGATGAGGTGATCGGCTCATCGATGAGGCGATCACCTCAGCAGCAGGAGGTCCTACCCCTATAAAAATCCACATTCTTATGTTTGACCTAATTCTCGAGTTCCCTCCACCCCTAACCTCCTGTTTCTCTCTTTAGGCACCTCAAAAAAGCCATAAACATGACAGAACAAAGTCTGAGGCCCCTATAATCGATTTTGAAAGATTTAGACAATAAATCTTAGGCCAAGTTAGAGTTGTTTCACCTTCCAGTCTTCAAATCACTCCATACTAGGAGAATCAATTTCCCTTTTCTCCATGCCATGGTTTAATTTTGTGATCCCCATAAACACATTTTCCAGTTCAACATAATAGAAATATGTCCCCTACAGGAGGAATTCGAGGCAATTCTCGGCCATCATATGGACTCTGCCTACCGGCTTGCGATTCCTATCCTTGAAAACTCGAATTCTCACTCTGTTCAGCAATAAACGGCGCATATGTTCAACCTTCCACCCCGGTCTTCTTTTCATTGTATCTCTGACTTGGAAATCAAACTAGAGTCCTTCCTGGAGGTTATCATGAATGTGGACAAAGAAGAAACTTAATGGCCCCGCATGTTAGCTCTTTATTTGTATGCTCAATTTTTGCTGGTCTCTCCCTCAGGGCACTGTGATGCGAAGATCTTTTCCATCCTCAATCAAGTGGAGTCAGGGTTCAATCCCTTCCCTCTCATCTTAATAGAAACTATCATCGAATTAGATGACTTTACGAAGATGCGACGATTCTCAGAAAGTCCATTCCTGTTGGAGGTAAGTTTCCTGTTGTCCCTTCCTTCACTTCCAACTATCATACTGTCTGTATCTAATCATTTTCAATCCCACAGATATGGTTTTATGAAAAGTTGGGCCTGATCAAACCTCCTCAAGACATTTGGTGTTACTAGGCTAAGCATTATCGAACAAGAAAACTACATCCTATCCCTGCAGACATTCATGGCTGGCTGTCAACATTTCCTGATACACTGATCCATTGGATGTGCCCTTAGTGGGGATTGCAGCATGTAACCATTCGGTCCTACACATACTACGTCCCAGTTATCGATCTCTATTTTGCCACTTTCTACAACCCAACCCGCCTCTGCCTCCAATATGGTCATAAATAATTGATTATGGGGCCCGTTCACCAGTTTGAACTAGGGCCACTTTTTCAAAATTTCTTGGACCACCTGCTGGCAACTTGGCCTCGAAGAGTCATCGAAAGGAATTTAAGCTACGATGGGTGATCAGACTACCGATGATCATTACAAAGCGTGGGTTGGTTTACAATAGATAGAAAGGGATGAGTTTATTAAATACAAAAGGATAAGAGAGTTATAAATGTTAAGTTCACAAGGTAGGAAACAAAAGAAGAGAAAAAAAATTAACTTATGAAATGAAACCGTCATTTCCCCTTTTGTTAAAAGTAATTTCCCTTTTGTACGAGTTAAACGGCTTGTAATGGACACATTATGCAATGTTTAACGATAATTAAAGCAATCTATTTCATTTCATTTAAGCATAAAAACGCATATACACTTCACTTTTGGTAGATCTTATGTTACTAGTCGGCTTGTCCTTGCAAGTTTTCTGACTAATCATTTTGTGCCTCTCTCTCCCCTTTTATATGTCCTTAACTTTTGCTTGGACCGCCTCTTTCGAGGTTTTTAGTCTAATAGGACTTTTTTCTTTTTTTTCTTTTTAGTCTCTAACTTTTGCTTAAACAGCCTCTTTTCGAGGTTTTCTCCCTAGCGAGACTTTTTACAGAAAGTATTTCTTGAGCTTGTCTAGGTTGATAGGTATTTTAAACTCGTTTCCCTCCATGTCAAATAGAATGGCAGTGACTTTTGAAAATAACTTCTTTACCAGATACAGTCCCTCCTAGTTGGGCTCAAACTTTCCTTGAGGATCGGTAATGATTGACCTTGTAAGTTTCAACACCAAATCCTCTTATCGAATCTTGCCTGGCTTGATTTTCTTATTATAGGCACGGGCTATTCTTTTATGATACAGTTGAGAATGATGCATAGCCTTCATCCTCTTTTCATATAGCAATATCAGCTGAGCCAACCGACTTTTGATCCATTGATACTTAGGGAGTTTAGATTCCAGAAGGACTCTCAATGACCTTATCTCAACCTCTACCAGTAAAATAGCCTCACACCCATAAATCAAAGAGTACAGAGTGGCTCCTCTCAAAGTTCTAGTCGTAGTTCAGTACCCCTACAATACAAATTATAAGTAATCGGCCCAATCTCGATAATTATCCATCGTCTTGGCCAAGATCTTTTTTACATTCTTATCTGCTGCTTCCATCGCCCCATTTTCCTATGGCCTATATGGAGATGACCTGTCGTGCTTAATCTTATAATCTTTCAATAAAATGGTCATTTCTGCTCGAAATTGAACACCATTGTCTGTAACTATATGATGTGGCAATCCGTACCTACAGATTATGTTCTTTTAAATGAACTTCGACATTTTCTTTGACCCTACGGTAGCATAGGATTCAGCCTTAACCTATTTGGAGAAGTAGTCGATAGCCATAATGATATACCGATGGCCATTAGTTGCTTTTGGCCTCACCTCCCCTATGATATCAATCCCCCATACAGCAAACGGCTAAGGAGAAGTCATTCCTTAAAGCTCTATAGATGGTAGGTGGCTAACATCACCATATGTTTGGCAATTGTGACATTTCTTCACAAATCCAACATAATCTACTTCTATGGTGAGCTAAAAGTACCCCTGGCGGGCTATTTTCTTTGCCAAGATGGTCCCATTCATGTATGGCCCACACACCCCTTTATGAATTGCTTTCATAAGCTTTCGGCCTTTATCCTTATCAACGCACCTGAGGTCTACCCTAACTGGCATTCTTTTGTATAACATCCCATTGTAGCTTATGAATTATCGAGACAACACTTGTAGGGATATCCTTTCTTTCTTATCAGCGTTATTCAGAAATTGCCCAGTTTTTAGATACCTTTGTAAATCATAGAACCAAGGTTTCTTAGTGGTGTCAACTAGCGTTACTCTCAACTCTTCGTAACAAGGGGCTCGAGACTTCATGAGAATTAAGGGCCTGGCCTCTGGTTGTTTCCCACTTTCCCACATGGAGGCCAGTGTGGCTAGGGCATTAACTACCTGGTTTCCTTCCTTTAGCAAATGGACAAATTTACACTGAGTGAAGGAGCACAGGATGGTGGTCAAGTATTCCTAGTACAGCCGTAATCTATCTTTTTTTAACTCCCATTCTTTGGTGGCTTGTTTTATAACTAGCATGGAATCCCCATGGACAGTAACATTTTCTGCCCCCCGCGCTAAGTAATTCTTCTAAACCAAAGATGTAGGCTTCATATTCTGCTTGGTTATTGGTTGCTTCAAACTCGAGTCTTTTTGCCATCGGGATCATTTCTCCTTCTGGCGTAACCAAAATTACCCTTATTCTGGCCCCTTTGTTGTTGATAGTTTCGTCAAAGTACATCTCCCAACCTTGTATCTCTATTGCCCCTAGATGCTCGTCGGGGAACTCCAACTTCCATCCTTGGTCATCATCCACCAAGCTTTGTGCCAAGAAGTCTGCTACTGCTCTTCCTTTCACTGTCTTTTTGGCCATATACTCTATGTCAAATTCTGTGAGCAAAATGAGCCATTTAGCTAATTTTCCTATAAGAGATGGGGTCTGTTGGAGGTACCTGAGGGGATCATGTTTAGAAATTGCCTGCACTTTGTAAGACTGAAAGTAGTGTCGGAGCTTTTTCATTGCCCAAATCACTGCTAAGCATGTTTTCTCTATTAAACTACAAGTAGCTTAGTAGGGCAGAAGCTTTTTACTCAAGTAATATACAGTATATTTGATCTTCTTTTCACCTTCCTATGCTAACATTGCCCCTATTGCATTCTTTTTAATTGCCAGATACAGGATCAAGGCTTTACCCAATCTCAGTGGCTATAAGATAGAGGGATTCATCAGATAATCCTTGATAGTTTTAAAAGCTTGTTGACATCTTTCGTCCCACACAACAGGTTGGTCTTTCTTTAGGAGCTTAAAGATGGGATTATAGATGGCCATTAACTTGGCTATAAACCTGATGATATACTGTAAATGCCCCAGAAACCCTCGGACCTCTTTTTCATTCTTTGGTGCTGGCATATCCCTGATTGCTCTGTTCTTATCTGGGTCGACCTCTATTCCTTTCTGGTTGATAATGTGTCCCAACAGTTTGCTAAATGTAACCCCAAAAACACACTTCTTCAGGTTCAGTCTAAGATTATACTTTTCTGCTCTATCCAGAAACTTGTGTAGTACTTCAAAATGCCCTTCCCTGGTTGTAGACTTCACCATTATATCATCCACATACACTTCCACCTTTTTATAGATCATGTCATGTAGAAAGGTAGTTGCCATCCTTTAATAAGTGGCCCTTGCATTCTTCAACCCGAAGGGCATTAATTGGTAATAGTACACACCCCATTTGGTGATGAATAATGTCTTCAACTTATCTATTACTGTTATCATGATCTGATTGTATCCTGAAAATCCATCCATAAAAGAGTACATTGTATTAGAAGCTATACTATCAATTAATGTATCAATGTGCGGTAGCGGGAAGTCATCCTTGGGGTAGGCTTTATTCAAATCTCGATAGTCCACACACACTTTGACCTTTTCATCCTTCTTAGGAACTGGAACTATATTTGCTAACCACTGAGTGTCCTCTACCACTTATAGGAACTTTGCCATCAACTGCTTTTCGACCTCTTTCTTAACCAAGAGAGCCCATTATGGCCTTAACCTCTTTTGCTTCTGCTTTATTGGCGCTATGTGAGGGTATGTGGGGATCTTGTGTTATGAGATTTCCTTGTCGACTCTGGGCATGTCTTCATAACCCCAAGTAAATACTTTCTATCTTTTTTTTAAGATTTCTTCCATTTTTTCTCTCTCACCATGAGTTAAACCAGAAGCAAACAATATATTTTTAGGATTATCATTTGTGCCTAAATTAAATAATTCAGTTTTCATGGAATTAATTTCAAACATATGCATGAAATGATCATCATAAATAGAATAACCATTAGGAAACACATCACACAAATAAGCAAATTCATATTTCATTGCATTCACTTTTGAAAAGAAAAGATCATCAGTTTCAAATAGAGAAGCAAGAGAAACATCAAAGTCATTATAAAATGTATCTATGATAGAATTAAGGATTTAGGTTTCAAAGTTAAGGTCTTTGCTCTGATTATCAATGCCTTTCTACTTTGAAGTAGCTTTATCCTCTTTAAACTCCTCTTCATCCAGTACCAGCTCCTCAGTAGGGGCCTTTTTGATAGTAACTCCCTGGTTTTGTTCATAAATTCAGCAAAAATCTCAAACCTTGGGATAATTTCCCCAGCCATTAGGAGAGGTTCTGGAGTCTTACTGTATGGGTGCCCAGTGCTTTCCTTTATAAAGATTTCTTATAGAGTCTTCTTTCTAGCCACGGTTTCTTCTCCTTTTCTTCATATTGGTCCAACATACCCATCTCTTTCCTAGCTTCGTCAACCTCTTTGAATCCTAATCCATGCTTCAGAACAGGTACTTTGTTTCCCATAAACTTTGAAGGTCCACTCTGATTTTTCCCTAATCCCATGCCGGGCAAAAATTTCATGTTGCGTATCATTCTCAGAACCTTTTCATCCATCTCATCCTCATAAATCACACAGACTTCAAAATTGGGACTAACTTTAGTGCAACTATGGCGACTTTAATTTCGACTGAGATGGTGACAACCTTTCCTTCATGTGGAAACTTAATCTTTTGATGAACAGTGGATGGAATGCTGCCTATAGGGTGAAACCAGGGCCTCCCTAATAAAATGGCAAATGTTACCGGGATATCAATCACATACAGGTCAATCCAGACTTTTATAGGCCTTATTTTAACTAACGCCCTGAAATTTCCCTCCACAGATCTCTTGGTGTCATAGTAAGCCTTGATAACTACCTCAGAAGGCTTTAGGTTAGCTACCGTCAACCCTAGCTTCGGCAGAATCTTCAGTGGACACATATTGATGGTAGAATCATTATCAACCATCACACAGTAGGTCATCTTCCCTTTTACCTCGGCTTTGATAAATAGAACTTTATGGTGATCCCTCCTTTCTATAGGCAAATCATCATTGGAAAATGTTATCATTCCTTGAGGAGTTTCCATTAGTGACTGGACCATATGTTTTAGAGTGGAACTAGTGGAAATCTTTCTTTGGTCTAGTGCCAAGACTAGGGCTTCCCTATGATCCTTGGAATGCATGAGTAACTCCCAAACACTGGCAATGGTCTCTTTGCTTTGTTATATCTCCTTTCCCTTTGCTATACATTTTGCCTTTTCAGGTTCAGACTCGATAATGCCAGGTTCCCCTTTCTTTTCTTTGACTTTCCTCATAGGCTGACTTGGCTCACTCCCCTTGTTGCCCCATAGGTCATCTTATTCTTTGCTTTCATCATCGAAACTCCATATGTCCAAGACTTGTACCTGTAACTCCGTAGTTTATTTACTTGGTTTTAAGTTTTCAAGTTTGGTTTGTTGGGTACTGTGAGAGACATCAATGAAGGAGTTTAGGACTTGCTCTACTGTTAGGCTAGAGTTAACCATCAGAATGGGTGGGTTAGGAGGTGGTACATTTCAGTAATTGGGTAATGGGTTGGTTTGGGTGTTTGGTTTTTTATTTTCTGGGTCGGTAATTTTACCTGAGTTTATTAAATCTTGGATTTCATGCTTTAACCAAGCATAGCTATCTGTGTCATGCCCGATGGTCTGATGAAATTTACAGAAAAGCTTTGGGTCTCCAAGCAAAGGTTGTTGTGAAGGTAAAGGTCGTAGCAGGTTTTTCTCAATGAGCTTATCGAGGACTTTGGACATATGACATCCCAGATTTGAAAATCTTTAAGGCTGTTTAACTGCCCTGACTTGTACATTGCTGCTCGGTGGTCGAATAGCATGAATCTAAATGTTATCGTTTGAGCTGGCCCCCTCTTTGCCCCTAGATCCTCTTCCAAAGAATTTCTTCTTTTGAGCTAAATCTGATTCTTTCTGGACCCCAAATTTGTATAATTCTTCAAAATTCTTGATCCCCATATCCCTAAATTTCCTAGACAATGCGGGAACACACCCTACTATTGCCAGGACCAACTAGTCGGACTCAGTAGGCCTATGCCTCATCAAGGATAACTTTTCCCTTTAACGAGTTAGGTAATCAACAAAAGGCTTGTTAAAGTTTTGTTTGGTATTCTGTAGATCTCTCAAGGACACCTCTAGTTGAATGTTAAGACCATATTGCTTGACAAAAGTAGCGCACAATTCTTTCCAATCTAATTAAACATGCGGTTCCAAGGTGTAATACCAATGAATCGGTGCTCCTTTCAATGAAATAGGGAACTGCTTGACAATTTGGCTCTCAGTTAGCTCAGTAGCCTTCATGTATGTTATATACTGCTTCAAATGCAAATGGGGATCCTTGGCACCAGTATACTTTTTCATGTCTGGGAATTTAAACTTACGAGGTAGCGGTTCATCACCTTTTTCTAGATTCAGATCATAATCTAGAGGAGCGACCATACCCTTTTCCTTTATTATCACCTGCATCTGGTTCATCACTCTGGTCATATTCTTAGCCCACTCAGTCTAACCCACGTCCTCAGTTGGGATGACATTTCTTTGATTCACTAGATTGGCCAACACTATCATATTATCTTCTTCCCTTCCTCTAATCGATATTTTCTTACCGAGATCCACCAGATCGATTGGCGGTGCATTGGGTGGCTATGCTGGCTGGCTCTCTCTGATAAGCTTAGTAATCTCCCCTATCATTTCTCTTATCATAGCCTGGATTTTTGTTATTACTTCTTCTTTTAATCGTGCCCTAAATGCTTCTGAATCGAATCCTCCTACCATCCCTATTTTTGAATTTCTGACCAAATGACCTGAGCTAGCTCAGACCCACCCTGCTGAGCTTGAAAGGTCTATAGTGCTATAAAACAATAGGTTAGAATAATGCATGACGTGTATGCATGATATGCAAGTTTGTTTTATTTAGAAATTCGAGATACAAAAGGTCACACATAAAAGATATACAAGATAAAAGCATGGAACTTAAACGTGCAAACTTCTGCCCTTATTCCTCCCACATGTATTCAATGGCAAGTATTTTGTCCTAGGATTTTTGGACTGGGTTTTAATTATCAGTGGGGGATAATAAAACCGATGTATGCAAGAAGATTCTTAAAATGATTTAGACAAGTAATGGTTCTTTTAAATAAAGCCTGAGTCCACTTTCTATGAGCCAAGATCCTTAGCACTATAAGCTTGCTTATCAAGGCCCACTTGAAATGGGTTATAAGTAGGCATGAGAGGCCTTTGTTGACTAGCTTGTTTATAATGGGCTTTGGTTGGACATGAGGGCCCATTTCACTTTGGACTGCTCATTGATGGGCTCAAGATTTATTTTAAGGGTCCATTATATGGCATAATACACATGCAAATGGGAAAATTCCTAAGGATAGTTGCTAGGTCATTACATGGGCTTGAGTCTTGGGTAAAAAGGCTTCGGCTCCCACAACGATATACATCCATATACGTCTCCCCACTCAAAGGTCAAACAATACGGATTAGTATGTGTCGTGAGTGACAATAATCCAATATTCCACCACCAGGTTTGAGTGAAACGTAGGTAGCAAGGTACTGACTATTGTCGGGTTAATTCGGGACTGAAGTGCTCATTGTGTGCAAAATGTGTAGTGCATGCATAAATGCAGGAAAAAATAAGAAAATAATTAAAGATGATAAAATACAAAACATTGGAATCAGTTTCTCTATCCCCAGTGGAGTCGCCACTGTAGGTGGCGGGGTTTAGCGCGTGCCCAAATGTTTGGCAATTGTGTGGGCTCGAGACCGATTAGGAAATACGATATAGGTCTTGGGCCTATTCGGAGATGGAGTCGCCACCTAGATAAAATCCGGGACATATTGTATAATAACTGGATCCCATGGAGGTTCCCAGAAGCCGTCATCAGATATCAGGTTCGAAAACTGGGTATGAGCGTTTGAATGCTCACCAACCTTGTAGTTGGCCTCCGTTTGTGTTTTACGTTTCATTACCTTTAATTATTTAATTATTTCCTCATTTACCACATGTAATAAAATTGCCTTCGGATAATTGCCAAGTTTTATAATCAAGTCCAAGTTTGCACATTAGTCCAGTTTCATACTTTTAAGTCCCAATGTTCAATAAAAGTAAAATAAATAATAATTACAACCATACATTAAAAAATGAATAGGGGAAAGAGATTAAGGATTACAATGCTTTTTATCTAAATAAACGAATAATATACAGAAAATAAACCAAACATAGACTGCAAATAAACCAATAAAATAACATAAAAGCAGCAATGTACAAAGGATAACTAGCAAAAGTGACTACTCGATGACAGAAATCATCAAGTAATTCCTACAAATAACACATAATTAGTCCTTCTTTTCAATAAAAAATAAAATCACATATAACGATACTTACAAAAATGCTCTATAAAAAAGGGTTTTCACATTATGAACTAAAGAAAGTATCAAACAATCAAGATTAAACATCATCATGCAATGATACAAACATGTTTAAGGCCAAGAGAGGACATATAAAAGCAGACGTCATGACAAACATTAATAAAAAACAAAACAGGAAGCAAGCTAATTCTGTCAATGTGGCGATCGCCTCATTGATGAGGCGACACCTCATCAACAGAGGCTCCTAATATTCCAAAGCCAAAACATGTAAAACACATATAAACAAAAGGGGAAAGAAACTTCATAGGGGCTTGTCAATGGGGCAATCGCCTCATTGATAAGGCGATCGCCTCATTGACAAGAGGCAGCGCCTCTGTGAAGAGGTGCCACTTGGTCAGGAGGCTAAAACCGACTCTCACACACTTAAACTTCTACTCTAAGTAACAAAACATGCATATACACACTTTATAATCATCAAACTACAACTACATGCAAAAGTGTTTAAAGATCACATCAATGGAGTGGGATATTGAGCAAGACAAACTAGAAATACTTAAAATATACTTATGGCTTAATTACACATAAGCAATGACACACAAAATGATGAACATATCAAATTTAAGTGCAGGTTTTATACCAAAATGAGAGGCCCTCAGAGATGTTTTGATTGAGATCCTTGCTAAGATGTGATCCCTACCTTTGACACAAGCTTTTTCCTTCTTCTTTTGGAAAATAGTGGACCTCCTTACTTCAATCTCCCCCTTTTCTCAAGGACATTTTTTTCTTTTTTTTCTCTCTGTGTTTTTCTTTCTTCTTCAGAGCTTCTCCTTCCTTTCTCACCAACCTTCCTCTCCCCCTTTTCTCTTTTTTTTTTCTTTTTTATTCCTTAGCTTTCCCATGCCCCTAAGCCTTTTAGCCCATTATGAGATTTTATAGCCTTTTTTCCTTCCCTAAAAATCTTTTTCTCATGCAAGAAGTAGGTTTTGAGAGTGGGGCCTATACCACTTGGTCGTCATGATTGCAGCTGCAAGTGGGCTGCCATAGAGGCGACACCTCATGGATGAGGCGATCGCCTCTGTGATGAGGCAATCACCTCATTGGCAGTTGCCAAAGAGGCGATCGCCTCATTACACTAAGGCGATGCCCCTTTGGCCTGGGCCTGCGTTGGGCCAGGCAGGCTTGGGCCAAATTTGGATAGTTAGGCTTGGTTTTGGGTTTTTCAAGCTTTGGGTTTTCAAGTCCATTTTCCATTAGAGATTCAGGCTTCATTCTCATGTCCAAGTTTCACATTCTCATCATTGGACTTAACAACGGGTTGGTCAAACTGAGCAATTCTAATTCATTCCCTAACACGGGCTGACCGAATTGGACGTCTATACTATCTTACATTGCATAAATCAAGTTGATATAGCATAATTAGGAATAAACCAATTTTTCTCTTTTTTAAAAACACCACCATTACGTTACATTATAACCTGGACCATGGAATACAAAACATTGGGAGGTATACCTCTAAAATGGAGGTCCAAATTTCCATGTGCAATTTGAACTTACAAGATAAATCAATTTAATTTAAACATAATTACACTTGCTTTACTTAAAGAACCAACTAGTTCTTTGGATCCCAAAACATACCCTTAATGCCCCCTTTGGACCGGGTTCAAAGCCCAAATTCCAATAGAATCCACAACTACAGCCACAATATAAAAATAGTGATTTTATAAAAATACCCAAAAATGGAGGCATTAACATCAAATGCGCATTTTGAAAAATTACATGCGTGGTTTTTTTCTTTCGTTTTTTTTGTTTTCATCTTCATTCTTGCATCCTTTTCTTCTTTTTTTTTTTTGTTTTTGATTTTTTTTCTATGTTTATGCGTTGATCTGACCGGATATGTTGCTTTTGCTTTTGCTTATTCTTCTTTTTTTTTCTTTATGTGTTTTTTGATCGTGAATAGCTTCATTTGTTTCCTTGTCTTCTAGTTTTAGTGTTAGAAACTGGTTGGTTCTGAGACTAATTGTCTTCATTTTTGGATTAAATGTTCTCGAGTTTTAAGCGACTTCTATAATATTTTGTTATGCTTCTAAATGGATGATGATGAGATTTTTATCTAGTCTAATAGGATTGTCACCTCTTTTTTTCTTACCCCCCTATTCCAGTATGTGTTACATTGTTGTGTTTTATGGAAGCTTGCATATTTATATTTTGATTGGTTAGAAGTGTTGGCATTGAATTTGATTTCCTTAGCTTACCATCCCTTGATTGTAGAAGTAATGTTGCAGTACCATTGTTTGAAGGCAGAAGTAATGCTGCAACACTTTTGGATGATTGCTATGATTTGATTTTGGTTTTATAGCAATCATTGCTGCAACTAGCTAATTGAGTCGTCTTTCCATTCATATATGTATGCAAATTGGTCTATTTCTACATTTTCTCTATGGGAATTGGTTTTTTATTGTCACTGTGGAAATCTGTTCTTCATATATGCCAGTATAGTGTTTGTTATTAATTGTTATTATTTAAATCCAACATTCCTAACGGGAATTTTTTTTCGTCAAAGCTAGATACAGAATATATCTTTGAATGTGTCTGTATTGTTACTTTTATTAAGTCATTGACTTATGTTTGGTTCCTAGCTAATTCTTGATCCTTTTTTCATAAGATCTTGTAGGGTAATATTAATAGTCTCCACATGTTTTACATATTAATATGTAGAAGATTTTACATTGATGAATCCATCTAACCAAAATCCATATATATATATATATATATATATATAATGGCATCACAATTTCATGCAAACATGAAGTGCTTTCCTGTCCATTATAAATTAAATATATATGTGTACAGATACTTTTAATTAATAGGATGTCACCTTTCTCTTGAAAATATATTTTATAAATTGATAATAACAGAATTCAAATTCATACATCTCAAAATACCATTGAAAAGAAGTGATTACTTGACTATTCTATCATTAGTTGTGTTCTAATTTAAACCAAAAGAATCTGCCTTACTCAATTTCGATGTTAGGGTCATACATGCACAAAATAAAATAATATATTATCTGAATATTATAAGTATCTAAAATTCAAATCAATATTTAAAATAAAAAATAATATTTAAAACTCAAATTAGTATTTGAAAATTAAAAATAATATCTCAAACTCGTAAATGCAGTATATTTTCTAATATTATATATGTATGTGAAATTTCAAAATCATATCCGATAATAAAAACTATAAATTATTTTAATACCATTCAAATATTTTTTCCCAACCAAAAGTATATATTCTAAATATTTTTTGCATCTGAAACTTATTTTGAGTATTTAAAACTTAAAAACAGTATCTGAAATTTAAAATAGTATCTCAAAATCACAAAATACAATATATATATATATATATGCACAAAAATTTTGAGAACAAAAGAAAATCTCTTGTCAATTTTATCCAAAATATATATTTCAAAATTATAATCTTTGAAATAGAGTATATTGCCTATATATATTCCCAAAACTAAAATAAAAACAAAAAAACTAATAATAAAAATAAAAAATAAAAAATTGAAAAAATTAAGAATAATAGAAAATAACAAAAAATAAAAAAATAAAAAAGAGAAAATTAAAAAATAAATATACGGATAAAATAGAAAATGAAAATAAAAGAATAACAGAGAATAAGAAAAAAATTGGAAAAAATAAAATAAAAAATAATGATAATAGGACAATAAAAAATAAAAAAAAAATATAAAATTTAAAAAAGAGCAGTGAAAAATAAAGAGAAAAAATAAACATATGCGTGTGTGTATATATATAGGACTAAAGACTTGCTTGGTCCAGCCTGATACAACATGCGCAGAGGTATCATCCTGATGCCTAATCCAGTCTGACCTGATCACTCTTTGGATTTTCAATTAAACAGCACCCAACCCAGAGAACAAAATGCACTTCCCCAGTACACAAAATATTGTTATGTATCGTATTGTGTGGGCAGAACCAGAACCTGTCAATAAACCAGGGATGATGCCTAGAACAAAAGTTAGGTTTAGTGCCCAGCAGGATCTGCAAAATGAAGAGGTCCAAGCATAAAAAAGGACAGCTTGGTCATTCTCTACCCCCTTCCTATGTGATATGAAAATGATATGCTGAAGTTACTTAAGCAGGCGAGTGTCCTTGTTGGCAGCCCTTTCACAGCAAGCACCAAGACATTACTGAAAACCTGGCCTATGTCAAAATCTGAACATCCTAATGAACAAGCACATAGATAATGATACACCTTGACTATCTGCAAAGAATGTTATATTGCCAATGTCTCCTTGTAGAAGAGCCCTAATGAGCTTTTCAATGAGAGCCTTACCAAGGCCTTGGGCCTAAATAGGAAAAACACTGTTAGTCTGCAATCAAGAATGATAAACTATCGCAAAGCAAAGATAATTAATATATATACACATGACCAATAAGTGAAGCTTTTACTCAAAAAGCATGTGATTAAAAATCACAGAATGCTTTGCTTACAAGTATGAGATGTGACTTCTATAGAGGAAGAACTAAATAAAAAATCTTTCTTATTTGAGTCAAATTTTAAGTTCCCTTTAGCTATTAGGCTCTCCCAGTCCCAGCTCCTGTCCTTTCTAAGCACCCCCATGTGGCCAAAAACAGAAGCACACAGACGAGAAATCTGTTTAAGTGCAGTACTTACCCAACTTTTTCAGCAAAGTTTTTTTCCATCAACCACAAAATTAAAAGGACACTGAGTGCTGCAATTTCTAACAGCAAAAGCCACGGGCATATCATGCATATTTGCTCTTATATATGCACATAATTATCATGCCTTTATTTTGTTAGTGTTACAAAACAACATATAACCTCTCTAATACACCGCAGCAGCATGTTTATTCATAATCGAGCAACATTAAGTGTACCTGATAGGCAGGATCAATGAGAACGTCCCAGATTGTAGTATTGAATGCATGATCAGATGTACCACGAGCCATCCCAATTAATTTCTTTTGGTCATTCCCCTCTGTCAAATAACTTCTCCAAGTACACTAAGATGTTCATGAAATAGTTTAGATGCAAAAACAAGCAATATTTTAGCTTGAAGATATATTATTATAACATGAGAGGACTTTGAAACAGCCAGATTTTCTAGGTACCTAATTCTGGTGATTTTCTCAAGGAATGCAATGCGACTACCAGGTAGCTTTTTGTCAAAGCTGCAGCTAATTTTGACAATGGCCTTCTAGGCCAGCCTACCTGATAGTCACATAGAGAGTTTCAGTTTTATTTTTCAGTTATCTAAATTTCACAAATATGCATCTATATATAATAGATGAGTACATATAGCGGCCTTGCTCATAGAAATTAAGAATCCAGTATTAGAGGTATGATGAAATCATAGTGATAGTTAATCGTGCAACCCCAGATGTATCAAAAATGCTTTTCGAATTCCCTTATTTCAATGACGTATCACAACTGGATTCCTTAAATTTGGTTCCTTTAATATATTAGGATTGCTCAACACTTTCGGTTAAGTTTTTATGTGAGAGATAATCCAAAAGGATAAAATGATTTGAGAGACTGGTTACCATTCCAATGTCATCGATAGGTTGCACTGGAAGTAAAAAAGTAGTTACCTTCTTGCACAGCAAAATGAAAATGCCAACATCACTCCAGCAGCCATTCCATTGCATAATCCAGCCCACTGAGGATCTAGCTCAGACAAAAAAGAAAGGTACTGCACCTAAGCCAGTGGCAGCAGCCATGGCCAATGTAAATAATGCAACAGTAGAGATTGAAACTTCATTGTAACTGCCTTTCTTGTCACCCAGTCCACTACTTGTGCTCTCAAAATCAATGGTATTCTCTTTACCAGTGCCATCTATAGCATTGTTCCTTGCATTTTTATGTGGAGCAGATCGTAGCCTTTCAGAACTTTCATTTTCAGACGCAGCAAAAACACAGCTGAAGATAACTATGGATAGCAGAAAAAACAACAGGGATTTCTTGAATATGAACTGCATCATTCTTTGCCTTGCAGCACCAAATTATTTGCTTCTTTATAGATGAATCCTCATGTCAATTAAAAATCTCTACCACAAAACGCCGCTACAGATGAATACCAAATAGTAAAAATCAAGTCAAGGGGCTCAAATTTGCTGCCTGCAATGTGCTTGGATCAATGTCAGCTGCAGTCCAATGTTGAATAAGTAATATCAATACCAGTTCAATCATTTGTCTGATGACAATAGTTCCATTCCAATTAGATCACAGACATTTTATAAACCCAACAAGCTTTAAAAATTTTATGGCCTCTAGTTGCCCTAGGTTTAAAGTTCCATTTAGATGGACATTTTGTAGAGATTGTTACTCCATCTATCTCAATGAGAGGGTGAAGCTTAAATCTTTATTGCACACACAATCTCATAAAATCAGCATTACAACTGATTCATGGACTGTGAGACTTGCATTCTTATAACATGCATGCATTTCATTTTCATGTGCATGCCATTTTGTTTCATGTATATATTAATTAAATTAGCTAGAGAGATATAAATACTATATAAATAAAAAAGAGGATTAATGAGAAGTTATTATAAGTTGTTTGGGTTAAAGTGGTAGTTTGCCATACTCCATAAGTTATAGTGCAGAGTCAAATTAAAAAAAATTCTTCATGGGAAGAAAAAAAAATTAGAAACCAAGAGAAGAAAGGGGGGAAAAACAAAACCTAATTCCCAAATCCTTCCTAAATTCCAATCAAAATCCCAACTAAAAACCTATCACTTAACTCAAATTAACCTCAATAATCTTGTTCTTTGATGATTGAAGCCTGAAATTAGAGAAGAGGGAAAACATGGGTAGCTGAATTTAAGGAGATTTCAGCCATGTTTTTGTTGATTAAGGTATGTAAGAAGCTAATTTTTTCTAGTTTTGAATGATCAAACATCATATGCATGTGATTGTATATTTATGTTCATGATTAAATCTTTTAATTTCAAGTATAGTGATTTGTGTAAATTTCATTCTTTGAGTAGAGAATAAATATGTATATAACTGATTTTAAGAGATTTAAATAAATATATATTAGTGGGAACTTAATTAATGGAAGTGAGTTGTTGGTGTCTCTGCAAAACTTTATTTTTACAAAGCAGGGCTGCTCTGTTTTTCAATGTTTTCAGGCCCCTAACTCTGTCATTTTGACCCCATTTTCGGTATGAATATACTTTTATATGTTGTTTATTATGTATTAAAATTTCATAACAAAATACGTTCATGATGTTGGGAAAATAAATTGATTTTCAAGGCTGATGCAGTAGGTGATTCTGCAGGGGCTGATTATGAAATCTGAGTATTTGAGATCCTTAACTCTGTCATTTTGACCCTATTTTTGGTATGAAGACACTTTTATATGTTTTTTATCATGTGGTAAAATTTCATGATGAAATACATTTTTTTGGTTGGGTAATTAAATTTATTTTCAAGGCTGCTGCAGTAGCAAGTTCTGCAGAGGTTGGTTCTGAAATTTGTGTATTTAAGGCTCTTAAACTTGATGTTTTGACCTGATTTTTGGTGTGCATATACTTCAATTCATTGAATATATATCTGAAAAATTTTATGTTAAAATTTAGTCATTAGGTTAGTCAATGAATTTAAGCAATTACGCTGCTGCAATAGGCAAAATCCTGTGAATGGTGTGAATTGCATAACTTGCATCATGAAACATGACATATGCACTTCATAATCATTCTTGTATTTAGGTTTAGTATGTAGTTTTGAGGTATGATATTCAGTGTTAGGAGATGATGGAATAAGGGGTAAAGCTTTGGAGAGATCAAATCGAGGAGGCTCAGGCGTGTAGTATTCTTCAAAAGTCCACTTATTTTTGTGTGTTGAACTTGATCTTGGATTTTTGCTTTGATAAGGTGAGTAGATCACTAATTAACAATGTCATGGTTTATATATATATATATTTCCCTAAGCTTTGGTTTATTGTTAACGATGATATGATTTCTATGAATGAGCTTGGATCCTATTTTGTAAAAGATATTATGATTGCTATTTTGCTACTAAATTTTGGGAACATGTATTATATTTTGATAAAGATTTCTAAATAGAAAGTATATATATATGTATTGCTTAATGATAATGATACGCACTCATGTTATGGTTGATATTTGAGATGCTGAAAATATTATTGATGAATTAACTGTCTTTGGAACAATGCTTGATTACACTAATGCCTTTGGGGCATGTAATCAGGCGGTTTGCCCTTTGGGGGTAGCTCTACACGCATGTATGACATGAACATTTAGGGGGAGAAACATATTGGATGAATTACCACCTAAATATATTTAATCACTTAAGGGGAGTAACATATTGGATGGGTTACCACCTAAGTGTGTTCAATGCTCTTAGGGGACTAACATATTGGATGGGTTAGCACTAAAGAACTTAAAATGTTGATTATGACTTGAGTGTGTATTAAATTTCTTGATTTTAATGATAAATATTTATTTAAATTCATGATGTTTCTTGAGAAGTATGTGATTTGATATTTAGAAATTGATTGAGTTTTATGTTGAAATGAGAATATGATGATTTTCTTTGAATTTGGTACAAATGATATATATATATATATATATATATATACACAATATTGTTTATAAGATATAAATGTTCTATTCACAGAGTATTTGTACTCACCCTTTAATATTATATATATTTTTTAGAATATCTACTTCGAGAGTGAGTTTTAGTTTAGTTGATCATCATTTTGCACTCCTCTGCATTAGAGCCAAGGTCGAGCCAACATTTTAGTGTTTGGTGTTGTTATTAGTTTCTAGAATTATTTAGTTTGTATAATTGGGTGAGTATGGACATACCCATATGTGTATATATTTTGGTTCTAAATAGATAAGTATGTTGTTTGGTTAATGCGTGTATACTTAATACATAAAACTTTTTAATTGAATGCTAAAAGTTGATTACTAGTAGGCATATTTCTTCTTGGAAATATTGAGAATTTTAATTTTTCTACTTCTATATTGAATGAGGTGTTACATGGACTTCCATATAAAGAATAAAATATATGTGTATCACTACCTATTTCATTGACATTGAGTGAAAGTTGCAAAAATGAATTATCTCTTTTGTGCCTGTGACTTTCCATAGGGGAGAATATATAGCTAAGGTTTTAGAAAACTATTTGATAGATTGAGGGTTGAAATATGTTTTCTATGTGATTGTTGATAATGTTTCTACTAATGATACTGCTATCAATTATTTCAAAAAGAAGCTTCTTTTTTGGGGTAGTTCTTCTCCTGTTAGGTTAAAATGTGTACATATGAGGTGTATAGCCCGTATTTTGAATCTGGTTGTTAATAATGGCTTGAAAGAAGCCTCTAAATTTGTGAAAAAAGATAAGAAAAGTTGTTAGGTATATAAGGAACTCACCTCTTAGACTTAGAAAATTTATAGAAATAGCTAATTTTATTGGGATTGATTCTGAGTCTGCTTTATCTCTTGATGTTCCAACTCGGTGGAACTCAACTTATATCATGCTTCAAACTGCTTGTTTATATGAGAGAGCTTTTGATAAGTATGAGGAACAAAAGATTTCTTTTAGGGAAAACTTAAGGGATGATTTCCTTAATTTTTTTAATTAGCAGAATGCCAAAAAAATTATTGAGATGCTTAAACTTTTTTATGAAATGACACACAGAATACCTGGCTCTCTATATGTGACTGCTAATTCCTTTTTCAATGAAATATCTGACTTGAACTACATGTTGAATGAGTGGTAAAAAAGCACAGATATCATTGTTATTTTATAGGGTAATCAATGAAATCAAAATTTGAAAAATATTGGGGTGACCCTGAAAAAATGAACACGTTCATCTTTCTGGCCAATATTTTTGACCCTCGGGACTAGCTTAAGTATATGAACTTCTCAATCAAACAGACATATGGTGATGATACTGGCAGCATCTTGTACATAATTGTTAAATCTAATTTTTATCTTTTGTTTGATGATTATATGAAGCTTTATGGTTCTGATAAGGGTGGATGCCAATCTGAATCCTCTTTTGCTTCCGCTGTTTCTGTTCCTAATGTTGGGAAATATATGTTAATTTTTAAAGCTAAATTCAGATAGCATAAAATGGAATTGGGTGGAAATTTTGGCAATAAAAAGACTGAATTAGAAATTTATTTGGCTGAGGAGATTATGTGATAACTTCGAATTGATATTTCTTACTTGTGGAACCTGTATCGACGAGGAGAACAGGTAAATGGGTGGGGTTTCTCCTATAAACACTCTGAAGCTTAAGTTATTAATGGTATAAGAAAAAAATATAATAAAGCAAATAGGCATAATAAAATAAAGAATAAAAAGTGATTGCTTGGATGATGTGATGATGGAGTGATGGAATGATGTCTTAGTGATGTTATATAATGAGAATGAGAACATGAGAATGAGAATATAAGAATAGAATGAATGACATGAGATATATTTATAGGAGAAGGTATTGCTCAGACCTCTTAGGAATATGATTCCTTAGTCTTATAGGATTGCCTTATTTAGGAGAGAAGTAGATTTCCTTTGTAGTTAATCTTTCTAATTGAAATAGACTTTTTTATTAAGCTTTCTTCTTATTCAAGTAATCCTCCTCTTTGGGGGAATGTAACCTTTCTTAGAATAGGATACTGATATGGGATATCATGAGTCCTCCCTAAAAGTCTGTTCGAATATTTATGTCCGACGTATCCAGGTCTATAAGATGATAGAAACATTATTCTTTTGTATAGAGAGAGATTGTTTGAATCACTGTGTTTGATATGGAGGGATGAGCTGAGGTGGCCAGCCTCAATCACAAGAAAAGATAAAGCTCAGTACCGAGTTTTGAAATCATCGTATAATAACATCGTTTAAAGTGCCAGCTGGACTTGAGTGCATAAAACCTAAAATAAAAATGCTTTGGGGTAAGAGATTAATCCGTCAGTATGGAGACAACATGACAGAACCCGTTATCACTGGAGTTTTAATGCTCAGTGCATTAAAAGCGCGGCCTGAGTGTTAAACCTCAGTACTATAGAAGCGATCTGAGGGTGCCAGCTTCAGTCATTAGATTTAGATGCTCGAGACTTAGATGCTCGGTGTAGGGACACGAGGCTTACATGCTTGAAACCTCAGTACTATAGAAGCAACTTGAGGGTGTTAACTTCAGTCATTGGATTTAATCTTGGTGCATTAGAAGCGCCACCCAAGTGCCGTATAGTCTCAGTGTATTAGAAGCACGACCTGAGTGTTGTATAATGTTACTTAGTTTATGAACTTAGTAACTCTTTTGATGGCAGCTGCCTAGTCAGAATAATGATTGATGTTAAGTCTAGACATTATTGCTTCAAATGTTTGATTTTTTGAGCATTTGTTGTTTGTGGTATTTTTGCAAAAGACAGGATATTTGAGATCCTAATATTGAATTTGAGCCCTTTCAATCTGAGCTCTATAGTATAGGATAGTAATTTAGTGAGAGTTTTTTTTTTGAAATGATGGAAGGTGGGTTTTGAAGGACTAATTTTGGGTTTGCCCAATCTGAATTGTAATTTGAGCCCTTTTAATCTAAGCTCCATAGTATGAGATAATAATTTAGTGAGTTTTTTTTTTTTGAAATGATGGAAGGTGGGTTTTGAAGGACCAAATTTGAGTTTGCCTAATCTGAATTGTAATATGAGCATTTGTAATTTAGGTGAAGGGTTTCTGTTACACGCTTTTGAAATAGAGGATAGTGTGTGATGCTGGCTAGGATGTCTTGGAATTGCCTTTTGATTTATCCGGCTGTGTGGCGGATATAATTGACTCCATTCTTGAATTTTCCTTGTTGGATATTCTCTAAAATTTTCACGAACAAGGATATTTTACAAAGTAGGATTTTCTTGTGTAATGACTCTTGTTTTTAAATTATAAAAATATATTTCGGGATATGTAGTATTAATAATTTTAAAGTTTAATCGTATATTATTATCGTTAATTACTAATGTTAATTACGTATTTTATTTTAAGAGAATTATTTATGTAAAAATAATTTATTTACGTGAGATTTATATTGTTGTTGTTGTTATTATTATTATTTGTAATTAACCATCATTATTTTATGTATAAAAATTTTTCTTACGTAAAATAATTGTTTTTGGAGGTTCATTATTTAAATATTAAAGTTACTATTATTGGTGTTATTTTTAATATTATTATTTTAAGTACCCTATTATTATTATTTTTGTTGTTTGATATTATTGTGAGCATTATTTTATTATTAAATTATTTCACTAGTATTATTAATATTATTATTTGTCAATATTACATTATTTTTATTATCATTAATATTATTTTTATTGTTTAATAATATTGAGAATATCGTTTTTATTATTCAATCATTTTACTAACATTATTAAATTTCAATTGTTAATATTATAATATTTATATTATATTAGTGCATGTGTGTGATATGTGTGTGTGTGTGTGTGTGTCTATATATATATATATATATATATATATATATATATATATATATACATACACAAATCAAAGAAGGAAGAAAACAAGAAACACAACTTAGCAACTCACCTCTCCTTCCTCACCCAACCTGAACCCGCTACTGTCACTGTGCTTCCCTATCCTTCACGCCGGATGACCACCAGCATCTCCTCCTCTGTCCATCTTCCTCCTCGCGATGCCGAATGACAGAATCACCAAGTACTAGCAGCTTGCTTCTCCTCGCGCGAAGACCACTAGCAGTAGCAGCCTGCCTGCTGCG
This sequence comes from Mallotus nudiflorus, assembly GCA_947683625.1. Taxonomy (NCBI): domain Eukaryota; kingdom Viridiplantae; phylum Streptophyta; class Magnoliopsida; order Malpighiales; family Euphorbiaceae; genus Mallotus; species Mallotus nudiflorus. The sequence continues at coordinate 520,317 of CANTUR010000239.1, forward strand.
ACCCTTAGCTCGACCACCACCACCTATTGTCACCGGAGACGGCGGTAACTCCGACACTTGCAGTAGCAACCCTTCCTTTGCCCTTGATCTCTTTGCTAGGTAAGTTAGTAGGTTAGTGGTAGTTAGATCTTAGTTGTTAGGTGGTTGTTTTTGGTAGTTTTTAGGTTGATTTTGAGTTTAGTTAATTTAAGTATTCTTTGTTTAAATTATTCAGAATTTATTTTAATTATTTGATTAAGTTTGGGTTGATCTATATATATACTAGTTGATCTATATTATTTTGGTTAATTTCTGACTATTTTATATTTAATTATTGAATTTTCATTAATTAATTATTTTTAATTATGGATTTGGTTAATTTAGTGTTATTATAGTATGTTAATAATTATAATGTTGAGAAAATAATTTTTTTGAATATATTATATAATTTTTAGAAATATTTTTGTATTAGGAAAATGTTGGAATTCTATGTTAGATTTGTACTTTTGTTAAAGTATTGGTTAACTATATGTTTTTAGTAATGTTAGATTATTATTTATTGATAAAATGATTTTTTTGTGATTTTATATAATTTTTGAGGAAATTAGTTAGTATTATGCCATTTTTTATTGTATAGGTTAATTATGAGTTTTTATTGAAATTGTGGTTAAATTATATGTTTTAAATGATTTGAACTAATAATTGGTATTAAAATGATTTTTACAAATTATTTGCTATTTTCAACTAATTAATATTAATTTTTGAAATATAGGTTAATTATGGATTTTGTTAAAATTATAGTCAAATGTTATATCTTAAATGATTTTATGATTATATAGAGTATTAAAATGATTTTTATAAGTTATTTGTAATTTTTAACCAATTAATATTAATTTTTGAACATCATATTCAAATATATATTATTTATTATTTTGGTGATAAAAATGGGTTTTAAACTAATTTTATTATATAATTAAACTATTTAAGCAATTAAATGTGAATTTTATTATATTATATTGAATTTTTATTAATATTATATAATATTTGAGATTTTATTAGTTAAATTGTGATAATTTTAGAATATTATGTAAATAATAAGTTTATTTATTATTTTGAAACTAAATGGGTATTGTATTATTTTTATGATGTTAAATTGTGACTTTTAATAATTATTTGCAATTTATGTTAATTTAATTGTAAAATGGGGAATTTATTCCATTTATGAATTTTATTATCAAATATTATTTAAATTAGACTTTTATGTTTTAGTTAGAAAATAAAGGTTTTTAAATATTTTAATGGATTTTTGATGATTTTTATTATTTTACTGTTTAATATTGTTGGTTTGTGAATTGTGAACTTTGATGGGAATTTGTAGAGTTTGGAGTCCTAACTTGAGTTGTTGCACTTTGTGATTTTAGAAGTGTGTTTTCTGTGCAGGATCGACCTTACTTTTGTAGGGAGATGTTCGTTTTACAAAAGAGATTCTATCGAAATTTTGGTAGATTTCTCATAAAACGTGACAACCGATCCGAGTTTAGTTTTGAAATTTTTGATTGAGTCTGTCTATAGTAATCCTAAAAGTGTAAAAATTAAAAGTTTATTTTGATTGTTGTTATTATTTTATTTTTCTAGCTTCGCTGAGACTAAGGCCTATCGGATTAGGCCTGCTGAGTTTGTCTCGTGAAGTGCGAATCAGTGAGTTATTATACTATATATATATGCATTGCATTTAGGATGTATGATTTATGATTTTTCATTTCCATTAGATTTTTTAAAAGTTATTTAATTTATAATATAACTTGGTATATTTTCGGTTTATTTTTAGTATATCTTTGGTATATTTAGGATTTATTTTGATATATTTCAAATTATATGCATGTTTTATCTTCGTTATAGACTTAGCATGTTTAATATATTTTAGGTATAGTTTTAGTATATTTTCGGTATATTTTGAAATAAATGCATGTTATACTATTGATTCATACTTAAATTGTTTTTAAGTATATTATTGGTTTATTTTTGGTATATTTCATGTTTGTTTTGACTTTATTTGACATATATATACTCGAAATATACTTGATTTATTTCAGGTATATTTCTAGTATATATATGGTTTATTTTATCATTGCGACTATCATTTTGCATTATTTGTTTTCCCGTATGTATGATTTACTTTAAATGAAAGATATCAATAGAACGTGCTACCTAGTGGGCAGCATTAGGACCATGTACGTACTGGTGCGATAGATTTTAGGGTTAAGTGAGAAATTACTTGTGGTAATTATGATTTAATTGAGATTGATTGATTGATGATTTGAGATGTGATATAATTGATAGTGTGGTTGCTGGAGCTCGGTTGACCAAGTGTCTCAGGGCCAATCACACTAATAGTCAGACTGTTAGAGCTCGGTTGACTTAGTGTCTCAAGGCCAGTCTACTGTCCATATGAATAAGTGAATTTATTTGAAATTAAGTGAGCCTGTATGGCTAGAGTGATGTTGTTGTCGATCGAGGTTGCGTTTAAATAGGGTTCTATTTGATCCTTCAATAAAATAAACATTTTCTGCATTTATTATATATATAAAAGCAAAGTTTGACATTTGTGTGAAATGCATTTATATGTATATATATACGGATGCCTATTTGTATATGGGTTAAATTGCATGTATATATATTATAATAATTCACTCAGTGAGGTCTAACTCCCCTCAATTATTTTTTTCAGGAGATCTTACATTGTCAGACCTTAGTACTATTGCTCTTTGCCAGTGTTCTTCCACCCCGGCTAGATCATGTAAAATTTATATTTAAACTCTGATTTGTATTCTAAAAATTACAGTAGTAGTGTTATTGTATCAGAAGAGTATTATTTTATTTTTGATACTTTGTACCCAGAATATTGTATGAATATTAATTTATTTATGAGGATATTGAGCATCTATTTTTATATATCGATTTGAAAAAATTTAATTCAGTCACACTTTTTATTTATTTATTACATGTTTTGATTTTTCTATGGTTTGCTATGAGTTTCAGATTCAAAAGAATTCTCGTTCTCTAGCGCCGGTCATGACCTTCAGTTTGGATCGTGACATCTTGAATGTTATTTGATTTGGCTTTGAACAAGAACTACCATTTATTGTCAAAGCATGAGTGAATGCTTGTTCATCTTAGTGTTATTTGGCAATGTGTCTAATGCCTTTTGTTAATCTCTGCATGCTGATGCCGAGTGAGATGATCAGAGTGTTCGATTATTTACATTGATGGGTGCTTAAAGTAGTGTCTTCAATAAATATGTTTTCCTTATCTATAGTGATAGATAAAAGAACAATAGTTTTGGGATTGTATAATCAATTTCATTTGATGGTCAGTCCTTGTGTAATAAATATATCAAATGTAATTGATGTATATTTTGCATGAATAATAATCATGTATATATGGATGAGCATTTATGTGTAGATGTGTAAACGTGCTTGTATGACGAGCCATAAATATTCATGTAAGAATAAATAAGATGCAGAAATAAATAAATTAAATAATATCAAGAGAAACTAAAAAACTTATCTCCTGATGTACTGTAATGACCTATATTTTTAAATATTTTTATTTAAAAATGGGATATGCAGTGTTAATAAAAATTTAAAAGTTAAATTTGATTATTTTATTTTTATTTTACTATTTTACGATTAATTATTACTATTTTATGTTTAAATAAATTTCCTACGTAAATATAATATTTTTGGTTGTTTGATCTGCATGATTATTTTAACATTTTTATTCTATTATGGTTTTATTAATTTCCCTAATTATTTTGTTAATAAATTATTTTATTAATTGTATTATTATTTTATGTGTTATATATTATAATAATTAGGGTTTATTATTATTATTATTGTGTGTGTGTGTGTGTATATATATATATATATATATAATATGTATGTGGTGTAGATTTAAGTTATATATATATTATAATATTATTAAATAAAGTTTATTTAATTATATAATATAGTATTATATACATATAATATATACATTCAGTCATAAAAACACAAACACATACACATATATAATCACGTCCCCGTAAACCACCATCACCCTCTGCCCGTCATTGTCTGAGCCCCTATTGTCGGTGTGCCTCTCCATTTAGCTCGCCGGCCCGTCCTCCATCAGCTAGCAGCTCCGCCGCCCTCCTCCTCTTTCCCCGGCGCCAACACCAACTTGTGCAGCAATAATGGCCGAAACTCTTCTTTCTGGTTGTTCTTTTTCATCCGGCGACCATTTTCCTCACCGCCGGTCTTGTTTTTTTCCTCTCTCGCTGGTAAACTGTCATGACCCAAAACAGGGGGCATGACCGGCGCTAGGGAACGAAAATTCTTTCGAATCTGGAACCCGTAGCAAGCCTAAAAATAAAATAAATCATGCAATAATAACAATATATAATATTATATGCAGCGGAAATAAAAAATCATAAATATAATAATAACATTTTCACCACTGGATTTAAATCAAATCTCATCTCATCGCATATATATAAAATCTTTCAGTACAAATCCAGTTTTAATATAATACATCTCTTTATATAAAATACATGAAATCCAATACTTTAATTCACAACTACTGCAGTGTCTAGATTATAAAATAATACTCAAGTAAATGATTTACACAAAGAAGCCGAGGCGGAAGAAATCCGGCGTATCGACCTGCTATTGAGGTCTGAAGAAGTTGACTCTCCTGAAAAATAGTCAACGGAGGGGAGTCAGACCTCACTGAGTGAATTACTATAATATATATACATACACACTAAATGATAATGCATACAGTCAACAGTATATATATAATATGTATATATACAGGCAATTACACACAGATGCAATAAAATCATTTTATATATTTTCATTAAAAATCATCTTTTATGAAGGATCACATAGAACCCTAGAATATCGCAACCTCAGAAAATAGTGTTAAACAACACTCTAGCCATATAGGCTCACTTAGTCCAAATATATCCACTTAATCCATTTAGACAGTAGACTGGCCCCGAGACACTAGGTCAATCGAGCTCCAGCAGTCTGACTGCCAGTGTGATTGGCCCCGAGACACTTGGTCAACCGAGCTCCAGCAATCACACCCACAAACCACATCTCACACATCAATAATCACATCAAATCAATATTCACAAATAGTTAGTAATATAGCCTAAATACTATAGGCGTACCGGTACGTACTCGGTCCTAGTGCTGCCCACTAGGTAGCACGTTCTATCAATATCCTTCATCATTAAATATAAAACATTCATTCACAAAAATAAATGATGCATGAATGTAAATGAAATAACAATATAATCCATATATATACGAGAAATATATCAAAAGTAAACCAGGTATATTTCGAGTATATATACGTCAAATAAATCCAGTCAAATCATAAATTAAACTAAAAATATATTTAAAAACATTTTAAATATATTTTATTAACAAAACATGTATATAATTTATTATATACCAAAAATAAACCAAAAATATACTTAATATAAACTTAAGAAATAATCAAATTATTTATGCATATTTAATCAACATAAAACATGCATTTCTAAATCATGCATCCTAAGCATATATATATAGTATAGTAACTCACCCAGTGCGCTCCACGAGACGGGTCCGACGGGCCTGGTCCACTAGCCCTCGGTCTCGGTGCAACTAAACAAGCAATAACGACAGACATTAGAATAAACCTAACAGAAATCCTAGAATTCAATCTAGAGTATTTAAACACAGAATCAGGAATTAGGGTTCGACCGGATATCACGTTTTACGAGAATTCTACAAAAAAATCCGATAGAACCTCCTTTGTAAAACGGACATCTCTCTACTCAAAAGAGTAGAGCCGACCCTGCAAAGAAACACACTTCGAAATATAAGCTCAACACAAATCCATAACCCCTCGGTCGGACTCCAGACTACAATCTACCGACCGGGGTCCACAAACACAGAATAATTTAGAAATTCCAAAAATATCGTTATAACATAGAAATACATTTTATAAGTAGAAATTACATAATTAACCTTAAAACACTGTAAAAACCGAATAAAACTCATTTTATTAGTAAAACCGTATATTATATATATAATTGAAAATAATTCCCGAAAAATAATTTTAATTAGTTAAAAATACCAAATAATTTATAGAAATCATTTTTACACCTTAAATAACTATTAAAACCAATTAAATTACATTTTTAGCCAATTTAGGGTAAAATTACCAAAATACCCCTATATATATAAATATACTTAAATTACTTCAAAAATTCACCGAAAATTATAAAATTATCCAAAATTAATTTTCTAAAAATATTTATCAATAATATTAATAATTAAACTCATCTAACCAATTAAATTCAAATAAAAACACATTTAACCTAATTTTCCCAAAATTCCATAAACTTCAATAATTCAAAATAAATACTTAGAAATTCATAAAAATTCCAAATAAATTCCTATAATTCATTTAAACACCTAATTTAACCATAAACTCCAATTTCATAATTTAAATAATTAATTTCCGAAAATTAGAAAATAATATTAAAATATTCAAAAATACCCAAAAATCCAAATAATCTCCAAAAATTCTACAAAAATTCACACATGTATATTAAGCTACTAGGATCAACATTTGTAAAGGGAGTTTCCATGAATCAACCAATTCGAAGCTCAAAAAAATCGAAAACCCTAATGTGACCGAATTGGAAAAATTGAAACCTAAGCAAATCTAAACCATTTTCGCTCAAACCAAAGCTAGAATCACACTCACCGGAGCTCAAGGAGAAGAAAGAGACCGGCGACGTCAAAAATGGTGGCCGGAATTGGGAGAAACGGCAAAGGGAAGATTTCGGCCAAAAATGAAAAACAGGGGCTGCCGGCGCCGGGGAAGGGAGCTGCTGGCGGCGGGGGATGGCTGGGAACGGCGGTGGCAAGCCGGGAGGCACACCGACGGTAGGTGACTGGAGTTGCAGACGGTGAGGGGTGGTGGTCGGGCGCACGGGAGAAGAAGAAGAAGAAAAAAAGAAAAAGAAAGGAAAGAAAAAGAAAAGAAAAAGAAAAGAAAAAGAAAAAAAAAGAAAAAAAAAGAAAAAAGAAAATAAAATAATTAAATAATAATAAAATAATTTTAATAATTTAATAATTCGTAAAATAATTAAATAACAATAAATAAATAAATAAATAATAAAATATTAGGGTAATATATATTAAACCCTAATTAAATAAATATACACACACATAGGCTTTATTTAGTATTTTAAAAATACGTATGAGTTCATGCAAGTCCGAAAATACATTTAAAATAATTAATAATACATTGTTTACGTGAAAATTTCCCCGAAAATGCAAGTTTCGGGAAAATTTTACGTAAAACACTGTAAATAAGACACAGTAATTAAAATAGATTTTAAATACATATCAACTCATGAAAATATCGTAATATATACACAAATTATTAACACTGTATATCCCGGTACAGTGTAAAAATATTTTAAAAACACGGGATATTACAGTCTTCCCCCTTTACAAGAATTCGTCCCCGAATTTCAAAAAGAAAAGATTACAGGATCAGGAAGGAAAGAGATACGGGTAAGAAGCTCGCATCTCAGCTTCAGTCTCCCACGTATGCTCCTCGACTCTGTCGCTACGCCACAGAACCTTGACCATCGGAATCTGCTTCGATCGCAACTGTCGAACTTGAAAATCAACGATCGCCACAGGTTATTCCACAAACGTCAAATCTTCGCTCACTTCTACACTGTCAGGTTGCAACACGTGTGAAGGGTCTGAGATATACTTCCTCAACATCGAGATATGAAATACTGGATGCACCTGCGACATACTCGGAGGCAAATCCAACCGATATGCAACAGTGCCAACTCTTTCTAGAATCTCAAACGGTCCAATGTATCTCGGTGCTAACTTACCCTTCCTGCCAAATCTCATCACACCCTTCATCGGAGATACTTTCAGAAAAATAAAATCTCCAACCTGAAACTCCACATCTCTGCGCCTAGGATCCGCATAACTCTTCTGTCTACTAACTGCGGTCTCTAATCTTTGTTTAATCATGGCGACTTTCTCTGCAGCATCCTGAACCATCTCAGGTCCAGTCAAAGATCTCTCACCAATCTCATCCCAACTCAACGGGGATCTACACTTCCTTTCATATAACGCCTCATACGGTGCCATGCCAATACTGCTATGGTAGCTGTTATTATATGCAAACTCAACGAGTGACAAATGATCATCCCAGCTACCTCCCAAATCCAGGACACACATCCTCAACATATCTTCCAGTGTCTGGATCGTCCTCTCAGACTGGCCATCTGTCTGAGGATGGAAAGCAGTACTGAAATCCAACCTAGTGCCCATCGCTTCTTGCAATTTATGCCAAAAACGAGAAGTAAACACCGAACCTCTATCTGACACAATGGACATAGGTACTCCATGAAGGCACACAATATGCTTCACATACAGCTTCGCCAATCTAGCAACTGAATATGTGGCTTTCACAGGCAAGAAATGTGCAGACTTCGTCAACCTATCTACAATCACCCAGATGGAATCGTATCCATCCTTCGAACGAGGTAAACCCACCACAAAATCCATAGCTATCCTTTCCCATTTCCACTCGGGAATAGGAAGAGGCTGTAGCTTCCCAGAAGGCTTCTGATGTTCGGCTTTCACTTGTTGACACGTCAAGCACTTCGCAACATAATCAGCGACATCCTTCTTCAATCCATCCCACCAGTATAGATCTTTGATACTGTGGTACATCTTAGTAACACCTGGATGAACGTTGTAGGTTGTAGAATGTGCTTCCTCTAAAATCTCCTCTCTCAAGTCATCCACGTCAGGAACACACAATCTACCACTGATCCATAACACACCGTCATCATCGAGTGTGAAATCAGTGAACTTCCCTGCTCTGACATTCTCTGCAAGCTCTTCTAGAATAGGATCTCGGCTCTGAGCTGCTTTAATCCTATCCCTCAGTACAGATCGCACTTTAAACTGAGCTAGCAGTCCACCTGATCTACTAATCTTCATCATCAGACCTTGTTCCACCAACAGATGCAACTCCTGGATCAATGGTCTCCTCTCAACACCGATGTGAGCAAGACTGCATGAGGACTTCCTACTCAAGGCATCTGCTACCACATTAGCTTTACCCGGATGATATAAGATCTCACAATCATAATCCTTCAACAATTCCAACCATCTTCTCTGCCTCAGATTCAAATCTCGCTGCTGGAAAATGTACTTAAGGCTCTTGTGATCAGTAAATATCTCACAAGTCACCCCGTACAAATAATGTCTCCAAATATTCAAAGCAAAGATCACTGCAGCCATCTCAAGATCATGTGTAGGATAGTTCTGCTCATGCTTCTTCAACTGCCTCGAAGCATAGGCTATCACCCTTCCATTCTGCATCAACACACAACCAAGACCAATTCTAGAGGCATCACAGTAAACTGTGAACTTATCCACACTATTAGGCAAAGCTAATACTGGGGTGGTGGTCAACTTCTCCTTCAACAATTGGAAACTATTCTCACAAGCTTCTGACCACTCGAATCTAACATTCTTTTGAGTCAAGCGAGTCATAGGGGATGTAATCCTGGAAAAATCCTGCACAAACCGCCTATAATACCCGGCTAAACCCAGAAAACTCCGAATCTCTGTAATAGAAGTAGGTCTAGGCCACTCAGATACTGCCTCAATCTTCTGTGGATCAACCTGAATACCTTCTTTAGACACTACGTGTCCAAGAAAAGAAACACTCTCCATCCAGAAATCACACTTCGAGAGTTTAGCATAAAGCTGATGATCTCTCAGTGTCTGTAGTACAATCCTCAAGTGATATACATGCTCTTCCATACTCCTCGAATAAACCAGTATATCATCAATGAAGACTACCACAAACTGATCCACATACGGTCTGAATACTCTGTTCATCAGGTCCATAAAAGCTGTTGGTGCATTAGTCAAACCAAAAGACATCACCAGAAACTCATAATGGCCATATCGAGTGTGGAACGCTGTCTTAGGAATATCAGCTTCACTGATATGCAGCTGATGATAACCTGACCTCAAGTCAACCTTAGAAAAGAACTGTGGACCCTGTAGCTGATCAAACAAATCATCTATCCTCGGGAGAGGATACTTGTTCTTCACTGTCACCTTATTCAGCTCTTTGTAGTCAATACACAGTCTCAGGGTACCATCTTTCTTCTTCACAAATAGGACTGGTGCACCCTAAGGAGAAACACTAGGTCTGATAAAACCTTTATCCAACAACTCTTGCAACTGCTCCTTCAACTCTTTCAACTCTACAGGAGCCATACGATAGGGTGGCATAGATATAGGAGTAGTACCTGGAACCACATCTATACAGAATTCAATCTCTCTGTGAGGTGGTAAACCTGGCAACTCCTCAGGAAAAACATCAGGAAACTCACAAGCAACAGGAACATCTGTGAGTGACAACTTCTCCACTGACGTATCCCTGACCAATGCCAAATATCCTTGACATCCTTTCCTCAATAACTTCCTAGCTGTAATAGTAGAAATAAGATTCTGAGGTGCTGAACTCCTATCACCAACAAACTTAAATTCTACTTCATCAGGAATTCTGAAAGTCACCTCTTTATTCCTGCAATCTACCACGACATAGTGCTGAGATAACCAATCCATTCCCAAAATAACATCAAACTCCATCACATCCAACAGAATCAAATCAGTGGGTAATTCTCTATCTCCCACGAGAACTGGATAACCAGAAAGAACAATATTGGTGTCCAAAGAATCGCTCAGAGGAGTGGCAACAGACAAAGGAAAAGCCATCCTCGAAGCTTGCTAACAAGATTTAAAAGCAAAAACAGGAGAAACAAATGAATGCGTGGCACCCGGATCAAACAAAACCCAAGCATCCAGGTAACAAACAGAAACAATACCTACCATGACTGCATTAGATGCCTGAGCATCCTGCTGAGTAAGATGAAAAACTCTGGCTTGACCTCGACCTCCCTGCTGACTGGTAGAAGCCTGGCCAACACCTCTGGCACCTCTTCTAGTACCTCTACCACGACTCTGCTGTGGAACAAACTGAGTGGAACTCTGATGTTGGGCTGGTGGCAACTGAAATGGCACGGGTGCTGCACTAGCAATCGACTGCTGTGGGAATCGCAGAATCTGCTGCTGCTGATACCCAGAATAAGGACACGATCTGGCAAAATGTCATATCTGCCCGCATCTGAAGCATGTCAGTGGTGTCAGATAACACGGTCCCTGATGGACTCTACCACAAGTCTGACAAACACTGGCCGCTGATCTAGAACTACGACCACTGCTGCTGCTCGAAGCACCTGACCCAAATCTGAACGATCTACGCTGACCTCCATGACCATGTCTACTACTCCGATGCACTCGCTGCTGCTGTCTCTGACTCTACTGAGTCGGACCTCGCTGCTGACTACTCGATCCAACATGAAAACTCGAATATGGAGTAGCCTACAATCCACTCGACTGAACTCCTAGCTGGTAATAATCAAGCATCGCTCCCTGCCTAACTAGCCTCAACTCAATCTCCTTAGCTAGCTCAATCATAGACTCCAGAGTAAGGCCTGCTGTAGGCATACCAGCAAAAGCTGAACCCAAACCAGTGACATACGTAGTGACAGCGAAATACTGATCTCGCATCAGATCCTCAGCATATCTACCTAGATGAAGAAACTCTCGGGTGTACTCCTCTACAGATCGATCTCCACGAGAAATACTGGTCAAACGAAGACGATAGCTCAAACGAAGAGGTTCTGGACAAAATCTCCTCATGAATCGCTCTCGAAACTGAGCCCATGTCATCATCATCATATAAGGCTGGATCATCTGAATAAACCAGTCTAGAGCTGGTCCCTCGACAGACAACTCTACGATCATAATCCGCTGGTACTCGGTATGAGCAGTCCGAGTCCTAGTCTCAACCGCATGTAAAAAATCTAACGGATCGGAAGTACCATCAAACACAATCCTGCCCACTCGGGCATAGAACAAAACTGCCTTAGGGTCAGACATACCCTGCTGATAGGCAGGCTGAACAATTGGAGGAACAGGAACATCAAACTCAGGCTCAACAGGCTCCTCGTCCTGTAACTCTCTCTGCCTACGACGACCTGCCGCTCCTCGAGGTCTACCTCTGCCACGACCTCTACGTCTAATTGGCGGCTCAGGAGGTAAAACCTCATCTTGAAAAGACTCATCATCCTCTGCCTCAACGACCGGTGGAGCGACATGCGCTCGCCTCCTCATACTGAAAAGACAAACGAAAAGATTCAGACAAAACAGACAACAGAGGAATAACGCAGAAACTACAGTAAGGAATACTTATCAAGACGTACTCGAACCTAATACACTGCAGTAGTCCAACAGAAAGCACAACTTTAAAACTAGGGCCACAACTCACATAACTAAGCCCTGACACAGAACTCCACTCTGATACCAACTTTGTCACGACCCAAAACAGGGGCCATGACCGGCGCTAGGGAACGGGAATTCTTTCGAATCCGAAACCCATAGCAAGCCTAAAAATAAAATAAATCATGCAATAATAACAATATATAATATTATATGCAGCGGAAATAAAAAATCATAAATATAATAATAACATTTTCACCACTGGATTTAAATCAAATCTCATCTCATCGCATATATATAAAATCTTTCAGTACAAATCCAGTTTTAATATAATACATCTCTTTATATAAAATACATGAAATCCAATACTTTAATTCACAACTACTGCAGTGTCTAGTTTATAAAATAATACTCAAGTAAATGATTTACACAAAGAAGCCGAGGCGGAAGAAATCCGACGTATCGACCTGCTACTGAGGTCTGAAGAAGTTGACTCTCCTGAAAAATAGTCAACGGAGGGGAGTCAGACCTCACTGAGTGAATTACTATAATATATATACATACACACTAAATGATAATGCATACAGTCAACAGTATATATATAATATGTATATATACAGGCAATTACACACAGATGCAATAAAATGATTTTATATATTTTCATTAAAAATCATCTTTTATGAAGGATCACATAGAACCCTAGAATATTACAACCTCAGAAAATAGTGTTAAAAAACACTCTAGCCATACAGGCTCACTTAGTCCATATATATCCACTTAATCCATTTAGACAGTAGACTGGCCTCGAGACACTAAGTCAACCGAGCTCCAGCAGTCTGACTGCCAGTGTGATTGGCCCAGAGACACTTGGTCAACCGAGCTCCAGCAATCACACCCATAAACCAAATCTCACACATCAATAATCACATCAAATCAATATTCACAAATAGTTAGTAATATAGCCTAAATACTATAGGCGTACCGATACGTACTCGGTCCTAGTGCTGCCCACTAGGTAGCACGTTCTATCGATATCCTTCATCATTAAATATAAAACATTCATTCACAAAAATAAATGATGCATGAATGTAAATGAAATAACAATATAATCCATATATATACGAGAAATATACCAAAAGTAAACCAGGTATATTTTGAGTATATATACGTCAAATAAATCCAGTCAAATCATAAATTAAACTAAAAATATATTTAAAAACATTTTAAATATATTTTATTAACAAAACATGTATATAATTTATTATATACCAAAAATATACTTAATATAAACTTAAGAAATAATCAAATTATTTATTCATATTTAATCAACATAAAACATGCATTTCTAAATCATGCATCCTAAGCATATATATATAGTATAGTAACTCACCTAGTGCGCTCCACGAGACGGGTCCGACGGGCCTGGTCCACTAGCCCTCGGTCTCGGTGCAACTAAACAAACAATAACGACAGACATTAGAATAAACCTAACAGAAATCCTAAAATTCAATCTAGAGTATTTAAACACAGAATCAGGAATTAGGGTTCGACCGGATATCACGTTTTACGAGAATTCTATCGAAAATCCGGTAGAACCTCCCCTGTAAAACGGACATCTCTCTACTCAAAAGAGTAGAGCCGACCCTGCAAAGAAACACACTTCGAAATATAAGCTCAACACAAATCCATAACCCCTCGGTCGGACTCCAGACTACAATCTACCGACCGGAGTCCACAAACACAGAATAATTCAGAAATACCAAAAATATCCTTATAACATAGAAATACATTTTATAAGTAGAAATTACATAATTAACCTTAAAACACTCTAAAAACCAAATAAAACTCATTTTATTAGTAAAACCGTATATTATATATATAATTGAAAATAATTCCCGAAAAATAATTTTAATTAGTTAAAAATACCAAATAATTTGTAGAAATCATTTTTACACCTTAAATAACTATTAAAACCAATTAAATTACATTTTTAGCCAATTTAGGGTAAAATTACCAAAATACCCCTATATATATAAATATACTTAAATTACTTCAAAAATTCACCAAAAATTATAAAATTATCCAAAATTAATTTTCTCAACATATTTATCAATAATATTAATAATTAAACTCATCTAACCAATTAAATTCAAATAAAAACACATTTAACCTAATTTTCCCAAAATTCCATAAACTTCAATAATTCAAAATAAATACTTAGAAATTCATAAAAATTCCAAATAAATTCCTATAATTCATTTAAACACCTAATTTAACCATAAACTCCAATTTCATAATTTAAATAATTAATTTCCGAAAATTAGAAAATAATATTAAAATATTCAAAAATACCCAAAAATCCAAAAAATCTCCAAAAATTCTAAAAAAATTCACACATGTAGATTAAGCTACTAGGATCAACATTTGTAAAGGGAGTTTCCATGAATCAACCAATTCAAAGCTCAAAAAAATCAAAAACCCTAATGTGACCGAATTGGAAAAATCAAAACCTAAGCAAATATAAACCATTTTAGCTCAAAAAAAAGCTAGAATCACACTCACCGGAGCTCAAGGAGAAGAAAGAGACTGGCGGTGTCGAAAACGGTGGCCGGAATTGGGAGAAACGGCAAAGGGAAGATTTCGGCCAAAAATGAAAAATAGGGGCTGCCGGCGCCGGGGAAGGGAGCTGCTGGCGGCTGGGAACGGCGGTGGCAAGCTGGGAGGCACACCGACGGTGGGTGACCGGAGTTGCAGACGGTGAGGGGTGGTGGTCGGGCGCACGGGAGAAGAAGAAGAAGAAAAAAGGAAAAAGAAAGGAAAGAAAAAGAAAAGAAAAAGAAAAGAAAAAAAAAAGAAAAAAAAGAAAAAATAAAATAAAATAATAAAATAATAATAAAATAATAATAAAATAATTTTAATAATTTAATAATTCGTAAAATAATTAAATAACAATAAATAAATAAACAAATAATAAAATATTAGGGTAATATATATTAAACCCTAATTAAATAAATATACACACACATAGGCTTTATTTAGTATTTTAAAAGTACGTATGAGTTCATGCAAGTCCGAAAATACATTTAAAATAATTAATAATACATTGTTTACGTGAAAATTTCCCCGAAAATGCAAGTCCCGGGAAAATTTTACGTAAAATACTGTAAATAAGACACAGTAATTAAAATAGATTTTAAATACATATCAACTCATGAAAATATCATAATATATACACAAATTATTAACACTGTATATCCCGGTACAGTGTAAAAATATTTTAAAAATACGGGATATTACATAAACACTAATCTAAGTTCGGTTTGAGCTTAATCTTCCTCATTTGTGTGTTTTGTTAGATTTTTAATTTTTAGTTCATTAGGTTTTCAATTTTTTTTTGAGTTTTTAATGGTTGATTCACACAAAGTTCCTTTACAAATGTTGATTCTAGTAGCTTAATCTACTTCCATGAATTTTTGTGTGATTTTTGGAATTTATTTTGATTTTGTGAATTTTTGAATATTTTATTAATTTTCATAAATTAATTATTAAAATTATAAATTTGTTATTTTTGGTGTTATTATTAATTTTTATTAATTTTAGAGTTGAGTCTATAATTTTTGTATTTTTTATGTAATTTTTATAATTGTTTTTAGTTTATGTCAATTTTGATATATATTTTGATAGAAATTATTGGTTAATTATATGTTTTTATTGATAATAATGAGATATATGTTAAGAAAATAATTTTTGTGTATTTATATAATTTTTATTGAATTTTTGAGTAATATTAGTATATTATGTGTAATTTTTGAATATTAGGGTTAATTGTATAATTTTGTAATAATTTTAGTTAAGTATTATGTTTAATTGGTTTTAATATTATTTGAGGTATAAAAATGATTTTTACAAATTATTTACTAATTTTAACTAATTAATACTTATTTTTAAAAATTATTTTCAAATAATATATTATATACTATTTTGATAATAAAATGGGTTTTTAGTTAATATATATTTAGACTAATTAAGTTATTTGGATTAGTAAAGTGAGTTTTTATTAAATTATATTGAATTATCGAGAAAATTGGATTTTAATAACATTATATTATTATTTAGGATTTTTAAGTAATTATTGGAAAAATAATTAATTTGGTGTTTTAATGTTAAATATGCTATATTTTGATATTTTGAGGGTATTTATGATATTTATTGATTTTTAATATATTTTATTATATTATTTGAATTTTGGTGAATTGTAGACATCGGTTGGGGGAATTTTGTAGTTTGGGATCCCAACTGAAGATTTGTGTGAATTCTAGTTTAGAAGTGTATTTTTTCTTGCAGGACCGACTCTACTTTTTAGTAGAGAGATGTCCGTTTTACAGAGAAGGTTCTGTTGAATTTTTGGTAGAATTCTCGTAAAACGTAACATCGAGTCAATTCTGTGTCAATCTGTGTTTAGTAATCCTAGATTAAGTCTCTAGAAGTTAAGTTAGATTTATTCTGATTTTTTGTGATTATTTTTATTTGTTTAGCTGCGCTGAGACCGAGGTTTAGCAGACTAGGCCCGTCAGACTAGTCTTAAGGAGCGCACACCTGTGAGTTGTTATTCTATATATACATTGTATTTAAGTTGCATATTTTAGAAATATATATTTTAATTGAATTTATTCATGAATTGCTTTGATAATGATTAATATACTTTAGGTATATTTTAGGTATATGTTTAGTATATTTTTGATATACTTCTAAAGAAATGTATTTTTTATTATTGATTTAAACTTAACATGTTTTTAGTATATTGTTGGTTTACATTCGGTGTCTTTTATGATTTATTTTGAATTTATTTGATATATATATACTCGAAATATACTTAGTTTATTTTAAGTATATTTTTGGTATATGGTATATTCTATCATTTTGAATGTCATTTTGCATTTTTTTTTAATTTTTGATTGAATGATTTATTTTTAAAATGAAGGATATCGATAAAACGTATTTTCTAATGGGCAGCACTAGGATCGAGTACGTACCGGTGCGATAGATCGTAGGGTTAAATTACTAACTTATTTGAGGAAATATGACTTGATTGATATGATTGAGATTGATGTGATTAAGGGTCTGATTGCTGGAGTTCGATTGATCAAGTGTCTCAGGGGCAATTACACTGACAGTCAGACTGTTGGAGCTCAGTCGACTTAGTGTCTCGGAGGCTAGTCTACCGTCCAGATGGATTAAGTGAATTTATTTAGAATTAAGTGAGCTAGTATGGATTGAGTGATTTTTATTGTTATTTGAGGTTGCAATCATTTAAGGTTCTATTTAATCATTCAAAACTTTTATTTTTCAGTATCATGAAATAAAGTGATTTTCAGCATCTGTGTGAATTGCTTGCATATATATATATATATTTATTATATACATATGATTGATTGAATGTGTCATATAGGAGATGCGTGTATATATATATTATAACAATTCACTCAGTGAGGTCTGACTCCCCTCAGTTGATATTTTTACAGGAGAGTCTTCTTTTTCAGACCTCCGCAGTAGGCCTATCAATAGGATTTCTTCCGCCCCAGCTCTATTATGTAAATCATCTACCTAGTTTTATTTTGTACTCTAGAAACTGAAGTAGTTGTATTTGTATCAGTTGTGGGTTATATTTATATTTACTGGTTGTGATTTTAATTCAGAGGCTTTTCTCTAAATAGTATATTAAAATATTCTATTTTATGATATGAGGAGATTATTTATTACGTAATTATTGAGATTTAAATTCTGATGCATTTTTATTTATTTTATTTTAATTATTGCATGTTTTTATTATTTTAAGGCTTGCTACGGGTTCCAGATTCAAAAGAATTCCTGTTCCCTAGCACCGGTTATGGCCCTCAGTTTGGTTTGTGACATGTACTCTTATCCTGCCTTCGAATTCACGAGTATTTATGTTCGTTGTGGATATAAATAATTGTTGCTAATTAATTTAAAAAACCCATTAATTCCTCATGGAGCTCATGGTTCATTCATTTATTTTTGCTTTGTTATTCTAGCTCTTGCAAAAGAAATTAACTTATTAATATATACTTATGAAGTTATTGTCGTGGTTGCCTCAGATATTCCTATAATGCCAGAACTCAAGAGATGCTCAGAGATTAGGAGATGCCCATGAAGTGAATGTCCGACTCTTCCATACTTACTGGTTTCTCAGAGTCTAAGTGTCCATGAAATCAATGCTCGGTAGTATATGCTCGGATTTCCAAGGCCTTAGTGGACGGTACTCGTGTTGTTCGGATGCTTGGAGTCTGAGTGCTTATGAAGGGTGCTTGTTGGATGCCCAATGTCCTAAGCTCAATGCTCGAAATCAAATACTTCGATCTTCAACAAAAATTTATTTACGTTCTTTGATGATTAAACTTAGATTCTTTGATGCTCAGTCTCAGATGCTTAATGGTTTTATGCTTTGAAACTTTATCACTCAGAGCTTGATGGATGCTTACAAAGCAGATGTTTTGTATCTGATGCTCATTTGAAGTTTTGACATATGGAATTTCAAGGCTTAGTAATGAAGAAAATGATTTCAGACCTGCATTTCTGATTATTTCCCAGCTTTGGTGGTGCTTTAGTGCTCGGTCAGCATAAATATCTAAGTGTTAGTGCTCGGAAGCTCGATGCTCAAAAGCTCAATGCTTAGATGCTTGATGCTTGACGTTTCTTCCATCTCGGTATGAGGTCATGTGGTCCAACTTTATGAATTTAAAGGAAAACATATAGACATCCAACCTTTTTCATTATTACGTTTGATTCGGGTGTCGAACTACTTACAAGCCTTAATGCTCGGATGCTCGGTGATTCATTTTGGTTGCGTAGCTGTCTTACTATTTATTTTGAATTCTAACCTTAGAAACTGTTGTATCAACAACAGAACTTTCTTTAAAACTCAGATGCATCCCCTTTCTTTCTTTTTCTTTTTAGCCCCCTTTTTGATGAAGCTGTGGTGATGTAAAACGATCATTCGAGTTTGACCATTGCCAAAACTTCTATCTTCTGAGCTGTTCTTGATCAATAGAAATGTTATTGCTAATGGTTGTGCTAAGATCTTCATGCAAGTCAATGTGGGTAGATGGACAAATCTTTAAGCCTCTGTTGTGTTGATGACATGCATATTGTAAACGTGACAAATTGAATAAGATACTTAAGTAAGCTTGTCTCGTCTTGAATATTGGTTTAACAGATTAATAGAATTTTGAAGCTAGGTTCCAGCAAGCAATAATAATCCGAAATTGATTTTAGTTTATTCCTACAGATGGCACCACTTCATAACTCTAAATTGATATTTTTACTTGTGGAACCTGCATCGATGAGGAGAATGGATAAAGGGGTAGCGGGGTTTCCCCTATAAACACTCAGAGCATTAAGTTAGTAATGGTATGAGGAAAAAATATAATAAAGCGAATAGACATAATAGAATAAAGAATAAAAAGTGATTGCTTGGATGATATGATAATGGAGTGATGGAATAATGGTGATGTTGTATAATGAGAATGAGAATGTGAGAATAGAATGAATGACATGAGATGTATTTATAGGAGAAGGTATTACTTAAACCTATTAGGAATATGATTCTTTAGTTTTATAGGATTGCCTTATTTAGGAGAGAAGTAGATTTCCTTTGTAGTTAATCTTCCCAATTGAAATAAACTTATTTATTAAGCTTTCTTCTTATTCAAGTAATCCTCCTCTTTGGGGGAATGAAGCCCTTTTTAGAATAAGATACTGATATAGGATATTATTATGGATGAAAGAGATTCATTTGATGTTTTACGTTGGTAGAAACTTAATTGTAAAAGGTTTCCAGTCCTTTCTCTTATGGCATGTGATATGCTTACTGTCCTTGTAACATCCTAATTCAATTTGAAATTAAACATATGAAAATTCTCAATATTTCAAGAATAACTTGCTCATAAGTAACCAAGTTTTAACATTATACTAAAAGAGCTTAGTGTATTAAGTACACATGCCTTAGCTAAACAATATACTTATCTATTTACAATCAAGATAAATACACATATATGGATATGGCCATATTCATAAAATATACATACTACTATATCCTAAGGATTAAAAACAACACTAAAAGCTAAAATGTTGGCTTGACCTTGGCTTTAACATGGAAGAATGTAGAATGACATCCAACCAAGCTAAAGATTCACTCTTAAAATAGATTCTTTGAAAAAAATAGTAATAAAAGGATGAGTGCGAATATTTAGTGAGTAGATTAAGAATTAACAATGGGAAACATGTATTTCTTAAATAAAACAATAATATAAATATTATTTATACCAAATTGAAATAACTTTCCACATTTCCATTTCAATATAAAACTTGATTAAATCATAAATATAAAATCATATACTTTTCAAGGAACATCATTTTTATATAAATATTCATAATTAAAATCAAGAGATTTAGTACACACTTAAGTCATAATCAACATTTTAAGCTCTTTAGTGTTAATCTGTCCAATATGTTAATCCCATAGGAGCATTAAACTTACTTAGGTGGTAACCCATCCGATATGTTACTCCCCTTAAGTGATCAAATACATTTCGGTTGTAACTCATCCAATATATTACTCATCCAATATGTTACTCCTCTTAAATGTTCATTTCATGTAAAAATGGTCGTATCATCTTTAACAGTAAACCAAACTTTAGAGAAAAACATATATTCATATATATTTAAAATAGAGTTGTAACATGGCATTGTTAATTAATGATCTACTCACCTTACCAAAGTAAAATTTCAAGATCAAATCCAACACACCAAAATTAGAAGACTCTTGAAAAATACTATACACTTGAGCCTCTTTGATTCAGTCTCTCCGTGGTATCACATCTCATTCCACCATGTCCTAATACCAAACATCATAACCTTAAAACTACAAAAAAAACCTAAATAAAAAAAAATAATTATGAAGTGCATTTGCTAGGCCTCATGATGCAAGTTATGCAATTCAAGCAATTCACACAATTTACAAAATTTCGTCTAATGCAGCAGCCTAATTATTTAAATTCATTAATAGACTTAATTGATGAATTTCGACATAAAATTTTACAAGTATATGATCAATATATTGAAGTATATGTATGCCAAAAATCAAGACAAAACACCAAGTTTAAGGGCCTCAAATGCTCAAATTATAGAACCAACCCTTGTAGAATTTTCTACTGCAGTTGCTTTGAAAATCAATTTAATTACCCAACCAAATAAATATATTTTATCAGAAAATTTTACCACATAATAAAAAATATATAAAAGTATTTTTATACCAAAAATGGGGTCAAAATGACAGAGTTAAGGGTCTAGAATGAATAAAAATAGAGACAACCCTACTTTGCAAAAACAGAGTTCTGCAGAGATACCAACAACTCACTTCCATTAATCAAGTTCCCACTAACATCTATTGATTCAAAACTCTTAAAATAAGCCATATATATAACTATTATCTACTTAAATCATATAATTTACTCAAATCACAATCACTATGCTTGAAATCAAGGGTTTAAACTACAAACACAAATATACAACCACATGCATATGCTTGATTACTAAAAAATAAAGCAGATTGCATCTTAATTACCTTAATTTATATAAAACATGGCTGAATTCTTGATGAATTAAATCTGCCCTACTTCTTTTCTCCCTCAATTTCAAGCCTTAATCTTCAAATAGCAAGATAATTCAAGGTTTATTTATGTTAATTTGCATTGGGTGTAGGGTTTTTGGTTGAAATTAAAGGAAGAAGGATTTGGGAATTAGGTTTTGTTCTTCCCTCCTTTTCTTTTACTCTCCTCTGTGTTTTTTTCTTTTCTCTTGCTTCTCACATTTTTTTCTTTCTTCCCATAGAGGTAACATATGCTTATGGAAAACTACCATTTTAACCCAACAATTAATAAAAATTTCTTTATTGACCCCCTATTTATATTTATGTAATATTCATACCCTCTAGTTAATTCAATTTAACATTTATAAATCTAAATGTCATGCACATGAGAATGCAATGCATGTATGTTATAAGAATACAAATCTCATAGTCCCTATTTCAATCGTGGCCTCTGAAAGTGCTTGTAGCACTGGTGGAAGAGTTCTGGATAATTTGAGGAGTTCTTTCACTCCTAAGATTGTGGAGGCATTAATCTACACTTTTGATTGGCTAAGGATGGCTAATAAGCCAATCTATGTTGAGGAATTAATAGATGAATTGGAAAGATTTAAGAAAAGTAATTTGAACTCTAGTTTGTTTTATTTTTTATTTGTAGATTTATATTTATTTTATATTAACTACTACTAATAATTTCATCTTGTTTTGATAGAGCTGCTTAAATAATAAGGCATTGGCCATTCAGCTTCAACTTCAATCTAATTACACATTAATTTAACAGTTCCTAGTAAAATTTAATTAATTTATTCAATTCACTTCATTTGTTTGCAGTGTTGTAAATTTCTGCTTCATTGCCTGACTGCCATATTTAGCTTGATTAATTGCTTGCTTTCATATGTCTACTTTAAGCTATTTTGTGGCTTGCACAACCTGTGCACACTTTGTGACCAACCAGTTGTACCTATATGTATTTATTGAGGTGCCAGTGTTGTTCTTGCTCCCTGTGCCCACACATTATGACCAACCTTATGTGCCTCTGTGTGTTTGTTGAGGTGCTAGTGTTGTTGTTGCTCTTGTGGGCTGTGGCTGTGCAAGTTTGAGGCAATGATGATGCTTCCACCCTTATGTTTTCTGATATGCCAAAGTGCATGCTTAAGTTTCTTTTTTGGCTTACTTTTTATTAGCTATCAGAAATGTGGCTACATTCTTGGTTTGATTGATACATACATATTTTGAGCCTAATTTGAATATATGCATTTTCATTGTTGATTAGTTTTCAATTTTGTGACTCACTTGCATATTTTTTATTTGTTCCTGGAGGGAACTTCTTCCAGTCACAACCAACACTAAACAACCCCTTTTTCAACCTATGCCTGCTTAATTTTTTGCAATGCATGGCAAATTATTATTATTTTTGTATATAGTCTGCATCCATTTGTTGTATATTGTAGACATGCTTTTGTATATTTCTATTGGGCCATTTTTTAGGTTAGGAAATATTTTGTAAATGACTCTATAGTCAATGGCCTTTAGGCCAAATTCATTTTTATAAATGTAATTTAAATTTTTGTACATCAAAGTAATGAAAATATATAAGAGAAGTTTATATTTTATCCGTGGGCTTTCAATTTTAAGGCCTAGTCCATATAAAGTCCAAGCCAATGTAACCGTTGTAACTGATCCGAAATAACCGACACATTTTGGTAATTGACCTTTCGGTTATTAAACTTCATTCGGTTTGGTTTGGTTCCCAAATTCTACTCTTCAAAACCATTTGGTTTTAGTACATATACAATTGAACCAAATTTAATTGACCGATGCTCTACCCTAGCAGCAACAATATAAAAGAGGGAACCTATCAAAACAATATGGAAAATTATAAGATTACTTTTTTTTTTTTGAAAAGCAGATTACTTTGTTAATTGCTTTGTTTTTTCTTTGTTATTATCACTGTTGGATAAAGTATATCATATCATTTAATAGTGGTTATTAATAAAATAAAAATTATTTTATAAAAATTAAAGTAATCATAAACTATACCAAACAATATAAGAAAAGAAAAACCTCAAAAATGTTTTTATAATTGCAAAACCGTTGAAATTTGCAAGAAAAGATTTTTTTTTTAAAAAACGGAAATTCCAATTTTTTTTTTTTTTTGATAAAATATTCAAGCGAAAAGGTATATTAAGCCAATATATTAGTTTATTTTCTGCTGTATTTGGACTTTTGCGTGTAATGTTAAGTTGCACCATGTTTGGTGGAGGTGGAAAATGAGAAAGAGAGGAAAGGAAGGGGAGGCAAAGTATAAGTACCTGAAAAATTAAAAAAAAAAATTGTAATACATTTCTTTATGGCAAAATCACATGATTATAAAGCATTTGATTTGCAATTTTTAAATTTTAAATATAATATAAAGTTAAATATTATATTAAATTGGCATTAAATGAGTTATTATAAATTTATTTTAAATTTTTATTAACATAAATTTATGTAATTCCAGCAATAGAGTTGACTGAGATCACAATTATGCCCCAATTGTCAAACATAACATATTTAATTAAGTAGTTGAGTGTAATATATTTTATATAAAATAAATAATTTTAATAAAAAATTGCATATAATTTTAATAGTTTTTTTTTTTCTCTTTATAAGTTGATGATATTGAGAGTTGAATTTCATGTATTTATTTCCTAATCCAATAAAAAAATTATAATTGCCACAGAAGAAAGATTTATAAAAAAAATAATAGAAGAATGTTATTTTAATTTATTAATAATAAATTAAATTAATTAAGACAGTTTAATTGATATTCTCATACGAATTGTTGAACTTTCAAATTTAAGTTTATACTGTTGCGATTTATTAATATTTGTGGAATTTTATAATTTTTATAATAAGCAATAAGAAAATTACTAATTTTATTGTGTAAAAAACAGTTCATTAAGTCTTCATTAAGGGAAAAAAAAATCAATGAACAAAAATAGGTATTACTTGAAGTGGTAATTTTAGGTTGAACTAGTATTATTAAGATGATGACAATCAAATTTAAGACTATATATTATTAATGATAGTCAGAATCTTCATCTTCTTCCACATGATTAATGTTCTTTGTAAGACATTATTACAAAATACAGCTTGCCGTTAAAATTAGGAAAAATTATAAATTTGATATGTGATTTTTTTATTTGAGAGTTTGAACTATTTTTTTTCTATTTCAGTGTTTGAATTTTGTAAAAATATATCAATTAGGTTTGTTTGTCCTATTTTAAGTTGATTGTGTGTTTAGTTAGTTTAAACGGGGTCCATTTTTTTGCAACTCATATGTTATTTTTTTCAACTCATCCTTATTTAAGTGTCCGAACTTTAAAAAAATATATCAACAAGATGCATCTGACCTATTTTAAGTTGATTGTGTACTTATTCAGCTCAAATAGAGTCTACTTTTTTTTTTTCCAGTTCACATGTTATTTTTTTAACTCATCCCTCACTATTATTCACTTAAAAAATGGTAAAGATAGTTGGAAAAAAAAATGGATCCCTTTTGGGCTGATTAAGCATACAATCAACTTAAAATAGGATAGAAATATCTGATTGATATATTTTTTCAAAGTTCAGACATTTAAATAGAAGAAAAAAGTTAAGATACTCGAATAGAAAAACAATAAAAGTTGAGACACTAAAATTGTAATTTTTCCTTAAAATTATTAGATACATACATTACAATACATACATTTTCATGCCTTTCACATGAAATATGAATTCCATACTGAATTTACATGTTCAAGTCTTTGCATTCTGTTCTACATATTTCAAAAGATATATCCCACGTTGCTAAGAACAGAACTATTTTTGTGGCTTATTATTGAGATCACTTTATTGGGTCTATGAAGAGCTGAAAGGAAGCTTTACGTCTATGGGAAATGAGTTGAGTTGAGAAATGGGCTTGCATTTTCTGACTTTATATTGGATGAGACTATTTTTCTAACACATTCCTAATTCTTTAGACTCTGCAAAAATTAGATTGGATGAGCCTATTTTTCTAACACATTCCTAAGACAGAACGTTGGCTTTAGATTCCCTTAAAAAAAAAAACTTTGGTTTCGATTCTGTAGTGCAAGCCTATTTTTTTTAGCCTAATTTTCCAACACATTCTAGTAAATAACAAACACATTTCTGAGACATTCCCAATAACAAAAATTGAAACTTTAGATTTTGTAGTGCAAACAAGAGGATTTTCCTTGGGTGCGTCCTAGTACAAAATATCAAAATATGGGTGAGCTTGTTTTTTCAACACATTCATGGAACAGACAGCGAAAAAACAAAAATTAGAGCTTTAGTTTTAGATTATAAGAGTAAAAATACCAAAGTACCAGATGAGCTTGTTTTTCTAACACATTCCTGAGACAAACATCTAAGAACAAAAATTGGAGCTTTAATTTTAGATGGTAAGAATAAACAAAAAGTATAGTAGATGACCTTTTTTTTTTAATGGGAAAGAGGAGCTTGAAGGAAGTTATAACCTAGTGCAAAAGTATAGGAGATGACTAAACATGTTATAGTTGAAATAAAAAACATAAAAAAAAAAAAATCATGTTTAGTAAAATATGTTATAAAGAAAATATGATTAAACATGTAATTTGTTAATTTTACAATTAACAATTTTTACAGTCAAATATCATAGATTTTATGACCTAACTTTAGTAAAATTTGCAGCACTTTCTAATACTCCTCCTTGCTGAAATTATTGCTGGAAATTTAGATCTTTAGCACCATCTTTTCTTTTACAAATTTTTGTTGTTGCCCCTCCTTGAATCTAACTTCTCTAACATCTTTTCTTTAAATTTTGTGGTTGCTTCTTGAAATTTACTTGTGCAACTTTAGAAACAAATAAACACATGGTTGATCGCCTGTCAATAACAACTTTAACAAGTTTTGTACATCGAGCAGTTTTTCGACATGCTTCAGATCGTATACAGTTTAACCAACAATATTTTTGTAATTTTCGGACTTGTCAGTCCCTCTCCAAATATATTTCTGTAGTTTTTAGACGTGTCGGTCTGTTTCATTGATTTTGCAGTTTTGAGACAAACCGGTCTCTTCATCAACAACAATTCAATAGCTCAAGACAAACTCAAGAAACAGAACTAGCAGATGCAAACTTGATGAACTTCATCTTCAATAACCAACATAAACTAATTTTGACAAACAAAAAAACAAAGACACTGAATTTTTTTTTCTCAAAACATAAATTCATACCACAAATCTCAATGAAAGATGCAAAGTTTCAAAAATAAACAATCAAATGCACTCAAATCTCAAGAACAAGCACACAACATATTCCATCTTCAACAAAAAGAACAGGAAAACTCTATTTCACCACAACAAAAACATCATATTTCAAACCTAGTTTCTCAAACAACTTTCTCAACATGATTTTTGAACATAAACAGTGACATAGCAGAAGGGCGATAAAACAAAAATTAATGACTGTTGAATTGTGCATGAGCACCAATCATTAATTGTTTACAGTCTGCAATTCTCAAATTCATGGTATAGCATCAAAATTTAAAAAATTTTGAAAAAATTGAAAAGGATTCAAATTCTTTTATTTATAACAATGTCCAAAGACCAAAAACAAAAACTTTAAATAGAAAACCCTAAAAAACAATCTCAATCGAACTATAGGAAAAACGAATCCTAAAATAACTAAAACACAAAATTACCTTTTTGAAAGCTTAAATGATATAATTTATCCGAAAAACAATGGAGCTCAAGAGTAAATTGGGCTCCAAATTTGGGCCATTTCTAATTAAATTGAACTTCTGATTCGTCAAAATCTGAAACTTCAAAGTTATAGATAATTATAAAATTGTCACTACCTCAAATTTTTATATTTTTCCAGAAATTGAATTGCTTGCTCTTCGATGCCCGCATTAAACAGATTCCTTAACAATCATAAAAGCTATTATACCACTGTTGGAACAAGGAAAGAAGAAAAGAAAAATACAAACACATGAAGAAAACAACAACATAATTTGATGAACTAAAATCTGAATTGAACAAGATTTTTTTTTCCTTCATTTTCTTACTCAAACCCAAATACAAACGCACTTACTCTCTAGTCTCTACTCACTCTCTCCTTCTCATACAACTTGCACCAGCTCCTATTTATAGGAGAAAGTTCACTTTTGAGCCAATGACAAATACCAACTAAAAATATAGATTTTGTCTCCCTAAATTTAAGGATCATCACACATTTACAACTAACAATATTTACAGCCAAATATCACAGATTTTATGGCCTAATTTCAGTACTTTCTAACCAAAAAAATTCCTCTTGAAGAGACTATTCATGTCCAATAGCTACAAGATTTCTTCATTACACCATAAATGTTTAACGAAGAAGGAACTGGAAAATGAAACCGACTTTATAGCTGCCTAAAAACTAAATTTTGAGAGGATTATCTTTAAAGGATTGAGCATATGAAAGTAGTAGTTTCGATGTCAGCGGGGATGGACGTTGGGAATAACACCACTAATAAGATCACTTCCTGAAACTTCAGCTGATGATGATGCAGATGGA
This sequence comes from Mallotus nudiflorus, assembly GCA_947683625.1. Classification (NCBI taxonomy): domain Eukaryota; kingdom Viridiplantae; phylum Streptophyta; class Magnoliopsida; order Malpighiales; family Euphorbiaceae; genus Mallotus; species Mallotus nudiflorus. Next base: position 548,998 of record CANTUR010000239.1, read on the forward strand.
TCACTAGTTGTATATAATGAAGATGATGTTGATGAAATTCCAAAGTATCTGGAAGTTGAGCTGCCGGAAAACGGGGATGTGGATTCTGAAACGATGGCTTCAGTTTCAGGTGGCATCATTTTGAGTATGGTCTCTAGCTCTCTAACCACTTCCAACATTGATGGCCTATCCTCTGGTATGTCTTGGCAACATGCGATGGCTAAAGCTATAAATCTTTCCACAGGTTCAGATGGATAAGCCCCCATTCTGCTGTCTATGATGGAGAGCGTTTCGCCTGACTGATGAGCCGGAGTTACCTAACATGAAAAATTATAGCATTTGTCTTGTCAGTGACATTCTCTGTGAATGTTTTCTTCTTGTTATATGATAAATGAGAAATATAATTCCCGATAAGTATGTACGTGTCTGCCAAGTTACTAGAAGAGAAATTCACAAGCACACCAGGGCATACTGCATATGCATACCTCACGGACAATGTTTTTGCCATGTGTTATTGGTTGCATTCCAGTCAAGAGCTCCAAAAATACAATCCCAAGGCTATAGACATCACTCTTGTCTGTCAACTTACGAGTCATAAAATATTCTGGATCAAGGTATCCCTGGAAGCATGTTGTCAATTACAAACAAAATCAATCCAGTAAAAGATAAAAAGCATACATGCACAGTTCAGCTAAGTACATAAATGAATTATTCATACCGGAGTTCCCTTCACTATCGTAGAAACATGATTTGGAAAGTTCCCTTCATCATCCAGGACAGGAGCGAGACGCGAGAGTCCAAAATCAGCAACTTTGGCAGTAAGCTTGGCATCCAAAAGTATGTTGGTGGCCTTGATGTCCCGGTGAAATACTGGAGGGTTTGCTTCAGTGTGTAGGTACAGAATGCCCTTAGCTGAACCCAGTGCTATTTTTAACCTCATAGCAAAGTTCAGGTTCTCTTTCGCTTTACCTGTGCATAATACAGATATCACACTTGTTAGCCACCAACTTTTGACTGCCTAAGTTGGGATGTTCTACATAATTCAGCATCTGAAGATGGATGATACTATAAGACGAAAATTTGTAGACACTTTAAAATACTTTGCTGAGCAAATCATAAAGCTTGGAGAAGATAAAGAATTGTAAATTTTGGAGGTTTTAACACCTGAAAGCCAGTCCCGCAAGGTTCCATTGGGCATGAATTCGTATACCAGCATCTGGCATAAATAAAGAACACAAGAAAGCAAAATGTTATCTATGATCAAGAAAATCCTTATATATTTTAAATCGAAACAGATAAATACAACTTAATTGTAAACACATGTGATTTTTCTAGTTCCTCCTTAGTCCATTAAATCTCAAACAGAGCTGCTTTTTATGTTATCTCCTTACTGATGAGGCCGAGCCTCGGACAATTTCCCAGATATTATTTTCTGCTAATTTGCATAATAGGGAAGTCCTCAGAGAAAGCACTTGCACGCAAAGAAAACACAAAATTGCATCTAATAATTCAGCATTGCAAAAGATTACCTGCTCCCCTTCTTCATCACAGTACCCAACCAGTGAAACTAGATTTCTGTGGTGTAACCTGGACAACAATCTAATCTCAGTCAAAAACTCTTCCTGTCCTTGTAAAGAACCCTCCTCCGCACGCTTTATAGCCACAACTGTGTTGTCAGCTAAAACGCCTCTATAAACCTTTCCATAGCCTCCTCGACCAACTTCAGTTGAGCTGTTGAAGTTGTCAGTAGCCTGGATCATTTCTCTAAAGGTGAAGAATTTCACACCATCAATTTTCATTGATATCCTTGAGGCTGCAAATTAAACAATAATCTCATACACTTAATTGAATAATAATCAGACATAATAATATGAGTAGACTCTAGCTAGTTCTCATTAGTGGCAGGAAGAGCATACATAATCTTTTTCTTGACGGATTTAGCTTGGATATATTATATCTTCTGATGATCAGAATTGTGACAATAACAGATGCTATAACAGTAAAGGCAGTAGCACCTAAAACAATGGCTGCCCAGACTCCCTTACTGATTCTTGTACCTCGGTTGCCAAAACCCACTGCTCGCAGAAAAACAATAAAATGCATATAAACATTCATTAAAAAAGCAAATATTACTGTCAAGAGATAAGCTATCTAATATGTTACTGTGATGGCAAACACCAATGTTTATAGCATACATTATAAAGCGTATTATGTATCAGTTGGTCATAAATTCAGAATTTCATTTTGATTTAAAAAGGAAGAAGCAGTTTCAAGTACATACTCTCAGAATAAGGTCCCTCTAGAGTGAAGTTGAGAAGCTCATATGGTCCGAAAAAGTGGGTGGGAAGAAAAGTCCATGATGTGTAGATCTCTCTTATCCTCTGAACTTCAGTTGAATTAAATTCGTGTGCATGTTTATCGTTCCATGCAGGATAATGCTTCAAGTACATCCTCAGACGAGGACCTGTTTCCCAAGAATATGAATCAATATATACTTGATAAGGTTCCAATTTAAGAGATTTTGCCAGGTACTCCTTAAATGAATTATTATATGGAGGAAAATAAGAGAAACTAGGGCTCTTGAGGCGGTATCCGATTCTAAGAGGGGAGGCACAAAAGCACGGCACGGGTGCTGCAGGGACATATTCATAGAAATCATCTGTTGGACATGATTGAATAGGACATGAAGTTGTGGAATTTGTTAAGCTTTCATTAGTTTCATCTGCTTCAACTTCAGGTCCACAGAACTGGGCAATGTTTGGTATTTTGGCTCTATTGCAGACGAGATTGCCTCCCAGCCTAAAACAAAACTGCTAAAGTCATGAGACTTTTATTGATGAAAATACAGCCAAAATCACACTGCACACTTGCAGTTCTACTCTGTAGACAGAAATGTTCGAGAGAACTATACCTCAGAGTGACATTATCTGGTGGATTCAGTTCCCCAGAAATGTTTGAGAATAAATTGTTCCTAAGGTCACTGCATTTTTGTGTTTAAAGAAGGGGATAAATTAGCAAGATTCTGATACTTCAGTAAGCTTTGATATACGAGTTAACTCAAGCAGAAAATTTGCAATACTCAATGTCACTGCATTTCTGGTCAGTTCTTACACAGTTAGTCTATCACTTGCACGGGAGGACACACTTTCCCAGATGTCAGATGGGACAGAACCAGCAAACAGATTGTTTTCAAGTGACCTGTAATACAAAATATCATTTAGAAAAATGATTACAATTCCATAGTAGAGAAATTTACAAAGAAAACGATAAGTAGATAGAATCTCACAATGTCTGAAGGTGAGGAAGATTTGAGAAGCTTTCAGGTATAGATCCATTAAGTTGATTGTCTGATAGATCACTGCAATTTACAACAACAAATTTCTTGCAAAGGAACGCCTTCATCATGAATTAATAAAGTTATACACAGGTAGTAAGATTACAGTAAGAATATATCTGCATTTTAAATACACTTACATAGTAGTCATATTATTAGAAAGTTTCGATGGTATGGTTCCGGTAAGCTGATTCAAGCTCAGATCTCTTTGACATGCAAACAGAAACAAATTAGATATTGCATTACGAACGAAAACATGTGTTTCAACATTAATAGAAATTTTCCTTACATGTAGTATAGGTCTGACATGTTGCTAAAGTCAGGAATGGAACCACGCAGACTGCAATTTCTAAGACTTCTGCGTTGTCAAAGAGGATAGAAAATGAAAAGAGCATCAGCCAACTAGATTTACTAGATCATTTTTCCAGTTAAAGATTTGACATACTGAGCCCTAAGAGCATGCATATTTCTCCTCCAAATGGAATGTAAAACATATAACGGAACCATAAGTAGCTTAACAGGACTTACACTTTTGCTAATTTGGAAAGATTGCCATAAGTAGTAGGAATTTCAGAGCCACCGAAGTTGTTGTTGTCAATTTGACTGCAGAAATGGGAAAAATAGTGATGGTTCAGAAGATATAGTAGACACAGATACATTTAACAAGAGAAACATGGTATGCTACTGAGAAGAAATGACTTAAGAATCTACATAAAATGATAGCAGGAAATACAGTATACTCAATTCTGGCAAGTTTGATAATTCTGGAGGAAGAGACCCGGACAAATTATTGTTATCCAGCAGCCTGCATATAGTTCATGTACCCTCAATTAGAGATATTACAAAAAAAAAGCTAATTGTAGATGAATCATCAAGACACAAGAATATGCCATTTGAACTCACAAGTGAATAAGAGCAGGTAAATTGGATAGTTCTGCTGGAATTACACCACTTATGGAGTTATTATTGAAGTGGCTGCAAAATTCACATATAACAGATAATGTCAAGAATGCTGACGTCTTCAATAACTAGAAGCAGTATTCAGTTGAATAACCACTCACAGGTGTTTTACACTGCTCAAGTTGGCATATGACTTTGGTATTGGACCTGAGATATTGTTCTCATCCACTTGAAATCTAAGTAAGTTTGATAAATAGCCAAGTTCAACAGGTAAATATCCTGACAGCTTATTTCCATTCAAAAGCCTGTATACACAGTACATAACATAAGCTAAAAGAAACAGATACTGTTTTATCACTGAAAATTCATCTTTTGGATATTAAGTATTTGTAAGATATGCCAATGGCACTTGAGAGGCATGCCACGAAAAGAATTAACATGAATCCAACTTACAGAAGTTGCAAAGATGAAATATTTCCAATCTCCTTAGGTATGCCGCCTTCCAATCCATTCCACATAAAATCCCTTAAGAAAAATCCAATGCATTATCAGGAAAAGTTTGCATAAAAAGCTTAAATTTGCCCAGAAATTGCTATGTTACTAAAGTTTCAAACTCACAGTATCTTCAATTGGGAGAGTTGACCAAGCTGTGGAGCTAAATTTCCTGAAAGATTCATATGAAGCAACTGGCTGCAATTAAATTAACAAAATGTAAGATGATTTGCCTTGTTTAGCAATGTAAAAGGAGATAAAACATAAGAATAGAAGATGAAAAATCGGTATGAAAAGAACTTACAGCTCCCTGATATGTAAGTATCCATTAGTACCAATTTTGTCATGACACAGAATTCCAGTCCAATTTGACATGCATGGATCTCCCTTGCCCCACTTCTTAAGATGATTAAACGGATCATTCAGTCTCTTATTTACTGCTAGCAATACAATAACTGCAAAGTTGAACCAAATGAAGAAAATTAGTGCATTTCGCTAGCTCATTTAAGTGAATCCTCAATTACATGACATCAAGAACAATACATCAAAGACTGAAGGCGTCAAAAACAAATAATTTTGATAATGTCATTTTTAATCACATAATTTAGTTTTTATATTTTTTATAAAAAATGATGATAAAAAATTAAAAAAAATTAGGTGCATATGATATTGAATTTTTTTTTTTGAAAAAATAAAAGATTTGTTATTTCTATAATTAGTGCAAATTTTATAGTCATCTAACTAGACAAGTTAAATATTAAACAGTATTTACTAAAGAAACTGATTATATTAAATTTTTTTAATGAAAAAAAGTAAACTCAATTATATGCAGTTTTACAATCTTAAAAGTGAAACAATAAATTTATGTCCTCTTTTTGTAGCTTAGTAGCTTAGATGATGAATAATGTAAGGTGATGTCATAAATTCGATCCCCCTTCTCCCCTTTAACTTCTTGGTTGTTCAAAAAAAAAAAAAAAATGAAACATTAAATTTGTATGGAGAAGTATAAAAGAGGGTAGTTTAGTAACTATCTATACTATATATAAAAGTATGAATAGGGGGAAAACTTTTTTGAACAATAAAAGGAATGCAAAACTTTTTTGGACAAAAAAGGGGAATGCATCTTTTACTTAATAATACAAGTAACCTTATAATGTATTTGAATGATTTAATTTCAGCTAATAGATTTAAATTTTCATCAAATCCTTTTTTTTGAAGGGATTATATCTATATTATATATAAAAGTATGGATTTGAATTTTTATCAAATCCTTTTTTTGAATGGGTTATATTAACTAGAATTGTCATTTAAACTTGATTCTCAATCTTTTTAAATTTTTAGAACTCTAAAATTTCAACAAAATAAATAAAATAAATCATAGGTTCATATTATTAGGATAAAAAAAAAATTTTATGGAGACAATTAAAAAATAAATTCATAATTTATTTTTATTTCAATTGTACTTTTAAAAATAAAAAAATTAATTTATTTTACTTTATAAGTAAAAAGTTATATTTTGCATAAGAGTGAAATTACAAATGACAATAACTTTATAGAGTTCTATTTATTTATTTGTTAAAATTATAATCGAATGTTTTTTTTATTTACCATACATTCAAGAAAAAATATTAATTTGGTCGTTAATAAAATAACATTATTCAGATAATTTGTTTATTTGTTTATTTTAATTTGACCACTATAGAACATACAATTGTAATATTGTTTTATGATTTTTTTGTAATTTATATGGTTTTTGCAGTTTTGAAAAGTAAATAAGCATACATATTATTTTTTTTTATTATATACTATATATAAAAGTATGAATAGAGAAAAAATATTTTTAGTTGAAAAAGTTCATGTATCTTTTACATATTAACAAAATAATTTTAATTTAAAATTTGTTATTCTATATTTCATATTTATTTTATTGTTTTCATTTTTAATTTATTTTCGTTATAGCTAATAATGAATATATATTTTGTAATAAAATTCTAAATAAAATTTTTCACTGATCAGTTATGTTTTTTATTTAATTTTCAATCATTTTATATTTATTGTTAATTTTTTTAGTTATATTCCTTTTTTCAACTTTTAATAATTTAGAGTATTTATGTTATAAATATATTTATTTAATAATATCACAATATTTATTTAATAATATTATAGTCTTATATATTTAATAATAATATTGATCACGGGCAACATACAAAAGGAAAAAACTAATAATTAATAAAAGAATAAATATTTTCAACTAATTTAAAATTTTAAAAACAAGAAAAGGCGTGTAAAATAAATAGGTGTGTAAAAATCTCCACCCTACTGCTAACTACTTATAAAGTCAATCTTTCTTTTTTAGCTTTAACATGCAACCCCAAATAGCCTCTTACGATAATAAATTCTCTTATTACTATATGAATTTGTAAACTCAATTCTTTATTTGGATAAATTTTTTTAAAAAAAATGTAATGAAAAAAGAAAATTTTGTTATACTTATCTCAACATAATGCTGCCTGCAATTTTCTGCTTTTTCTTTTGTTATATTGCTCTATTCCAAATTTCACTTACACCGTAGTTAATATGTTCAAAATTATTTGTCTTTTCGTTACCAGAAGAAAAAAAATTTTACTTATTTCACAGTTCCCAGTTTTTGGGATTTCCCCCGCAAAAAATACCATAGAATAGAACGAAAGTAAAAAGACCTTAATTAGATATTGACGGCATCAAGCGCATTAATGAGAATTGAATCATACAAAGATAAAAACCAAAAGTAGTGGAGTGAAAAAGTTCACCTTCAGAAGGGTCTGTACTTTGTGCAAGCGAAAGAAAAAGCAAGTAAAAACATGACACCAAGAAAACACATCCACAGATTCTTAGCCGCAACATCTTACTGTCCAACGTAAAAAAAAAAAACAAAATCAAACTCATGGTAATAAAAAACAACAAGATTCTACCTTTTTTTTTTTTTTGGTACCAGCCAAAGATGTTGGAGTTAGATTTGTTGAGATACCCAAGTTTCCAAAGAGAGCAACATTCAAATCCCAGAAATGAACCAGGAAACATTAATATCAAACCCAAAGAAAAAAGGATCTTACTTACACTACACATGTGGCTCTGATAGAAAGAAGTAAAAGGATATATAAATCTCTGAAATGAAAGGCTGCAAATTTTCTTCAAGAAACTAAAACAAAAAAGAAGAAAAATGAACTGAGTATATTGAAAATAGATATGTTAAACATCCATTTCTGGAATGGAAATGCAAGTGACAATTTTGTAATCTGAGAAATAAGCTAAGTACGAAATGGTCTTGCCATTATAAATTGTTGGTTCATCCATCATTTTTAGCTCAGAAAAATTCAAAACATATTTTTTTCATTTTTCAAACTGTTTAATAATGAACAGTGGGTTTTTGTAGCTTTCATACGTAGATTTATATCTGCAAGATTTTGACATATAGTGTGAGAAGGAGAGATGCATGCCGTGGACTTTTCTTGTCTTTTTTTTTTTTTGGTACATCGCAGCAGCATCAACAAATTGCATATAATTTATCATGTCTGAAAGGTCAACAAAGATAGCAGTAGTGGACTGGAGCTTCATGAAAAGCAATTTAGATGGGGGGTAGCTAGCATGGAATGATTTGTTGTTCTTTATTATTTTTTAAACCATGGACATTCAAAACCCCTAAATTCTGACTAAGTTTATCTGATAGGATATAACTTGTAATTCATATTAGTTAAATGAACTGTATAAGAGATAAAAAAAAAAAAAAAATTTCTGATGTCTGGTACTTTATGCACAATTTTTTTTTTTTTTTTTTTTTTTTGTTTAAGAAAATTGAAATTGATGGCAACTTGGAATATATTATGGTGCATACGGAGTTAGCCGTGGTTGTTAAAGTTGAAGTTGAAGTTGAAATGAGAAGAAAACGTATAAAAGAGATACATAATTACATAGGACAATGATACATTTCCAATTATCATTCCTGACCTAGGAATGACATTATGCTGATACGATGAGTAAATGAGTAAATGAGTAATGGACAAATGGTCATTCAGACCCTTCAACTTATGACTCGGATCACATAGGTCGAATTTGAACTTTTATAACAATTAAGTCCAATACTTCTATTTTCAAGCCTATTAAAACCAAATCTTTGGCGTTTCTTGTGCGTGGCATGCACTGTAACTCAAAATATATAATTAAATAGATTTTTAATTATATAATAAAAAAATTAAAGAAAGGACAACTAATTCTCCTCTCCTAATTTATGAATCCCTAATTCTCCATCAACATCCATAGTTGTCTTTCTATCACCGCCCACAATCACCTCTTCATCATCATCCCACTCCCGCCTTCATCACCATCCCACCACTGCCTTCATCACCATCCGCCATGGCCATCGCTTTTACCTTTTCACCATCATCCATGACCATAAAATCACCATCCCATTTCTCCTTTTTAATTTCAGTTTTCATATGCGAATTATCTATTCTTATCTTGTGAATTTTTTCTACAATTTTGTAAAAAAAAAAAAAAAGGAATTCGACAACAATTTTAATTAAAGAATAACAATTTTCATTCTGAAGAATTCCATGTTATGATAAAGTTAAAAAGATTGGTGCTTGAGCTTGGTCTCCAATTTTGTCATATTTACATCAAAACCCAAAAAGGACCAAGAACCCAAAACTCCTCTCAAGGTCTTGTTTTCCAAGTAGGATTAGCAAAGTAAATCCTATTAGACATAGGAACTAAGTTTTTTTCCCATTTCGATGAGGAGTGGAGACAGGAGAGGTCTAGCCCTTTATATAAGGGTTGTTATGATTAATTTACATACATAGAGCAATCATGTCTATTTTCAGTTCATCATCCACAAATTCAATTCCTCCTAACTACTTCGACAATGAATATGGTGTGCCTTTGATTCCTCACTTGAAAAAGAAGCCCAGTAACAGTTCCTTTAATGCACCTCCAGAATTGGAGAAATCAAACAAGCAAGCAGAGCTCAAAACTCATTACCATGAATTAAAGAAAAGTGACCACAAAAACTACTATTTGTGCAACATGTTTACCTAGCTTTCGCCCTTTTTGGATCGATTAAACAAGATTTTAATCTACTTTGCTTGCTACAATGGATAACATATCGAGAACTCCATCCCATAATTGAAAAGTGCTTCTTTGCTCTCACAGTCATTTGTCTAACAACATTTGTCATATTCTTCATGTTATTGGAGATTGTTGTTGTTATAGGCGTTGCAAAGCGAGGTCGATTTCTTCTAAAACGGTGATGGATAAAGGTTATAGAAGCTTCTCGATTTCTTTGATTAAAGCAATAACCACCAGATGCTGCAGTGGCGGTAAGGATTTTGAGGAGTTTTGGTTTGAGGACGAAAGGAAGAGGAAGCGAAAAGAAAGAAAATCAATGAAGAAAAAGCACCATCAAATGCGATAGTGGTGATGATGGTGGAGGTGAGGGTTTTGATCTTAGGAGGACAACGAAAGAGGAGGTGGAGAGAGAGAGAGCATAAAACAAAGAGAATGGTTCAATTAATGTAAATTTTTTGAATATTTTAAATTTAATTTAGTTTAAAAATATTAATAAAATATTCCATATAAATTTTCACACTATTTTTATAGAATTTGGGTTGCACACATTATGTTTAACTCAAATTTAGATTTATTTAGTTCTAAAAATAGACAGATTGAACTTAATTGTAGTAAAAGTTTAAATTCAATTTATGTGACCCAAGTATACAAGTTGAAGGATACAGATGATCATTTGTCCAATGAGTAATGAGGCAGCTGCCTTAAAATTCAGGTTGTTTTATGCATGTCCAAAGGAAATCTAATAGTTAAATGGTCTATTGGCGTGGCAAAGTGCCACGTTTGTGACTCCTTACTCTTTTAGTTTATTTTTTTTATATATGTGTAATGAAATATGTTAATTTGATTTTTTTTAATAATTTTATTGAAAAATATGGAAATAAATTATAGTTTCTCATTTTTAATTCTATTTATTTTTTAATAAAAAGTAATCAAATGATTATTTTTTTCTATTATACTTTTTATTTTTTTATCTTATTTTATATATCTTTAATAGAATATGTTGATTTTATTTTTTTATTTATAATTTTATTTTTGTCATTCCTTAATTAGGAAGGACATGATGATGATGATATGATGTGATGAGTAAATGACTAATGAGGCAGTTGCCTTTAAATATAATAAATCAATGGTCTATTGGTGTGGCAAAGTGCCACGTTTTTAACTCATTATTCTTTTATTTTATTTTATATTATATATCTCTTTTTTTTTACAAAGAAAGTTTATATTATATATCTTTAAGAGAATATGTATAATTTGATGTATTTTTTTATTATTTTATTGAAAAATATGGAAATAAATTATAGTTTCTCATTGTTAATATTGTTCACCATTTTTTTTTTTTTTAATAATTTGGTGCTTATAGAGTTACTATGATTTGACACTTGTCAGTGATTAGCAAAAATGATAAATTATATTTCCCTTTCCAACATAATAATTCTACTGGGCCGTTAATTATTGTCGTGCCTGACATTTAGTTTTTTTTTGGAACAGCTCTTGATTTCATTAAAAACCAACCATGAGTAAAACTAACATTTGTTTGTAAGTTGAGAAATAAATTCCTTTTTAGACGTTACTGGTACGCCTGATTATTATAAGAGATAAGTATAATTTTAATTGTGGTTTTGTTTTTGGCAAAACTAGTTCTATAGTTTTTTTTTTAACTTTAAATATTATATTTCGAATATTTTTATATTTTAATATTTTTTAATAAATATTATTTAAAATATATACTTTAATGTGAAAATAACATACATTGTTAATGTTAAAATTATATAATTAGTAATATATTATTCAACTAGTTACAATAAACTTATAAAAAATCCAATTTAAATGTATGTTTAATTTAATTATAAATAAAAAAATGATCTATAAAATAAATTTATAATATTTTTAAAAATAATTAATTTGCTAGATTAATCATAAATTATATATAAAATAAATTTATCATTAAAATTTAATATTATATTAATTTGTTTCATAAAATAATAATAATATTAATTAGGATGATACTAAAGTATAAATATATGTAAAATACATGATATTTAAAAATTAAAAACAAAACACATGACTGATTTTATCAAAAAAAGTAAAACTACAAGAATTAAAATTATATTTATCCCTTAATATAATTAGCATCAATAATTAAAAAGTTTAAATCAGAAGACAATCCCAATAGAGCTGCAGACAAACATTTCCATTTACTAAAGGTCATTCTCACATTTATTTTTGAAACAATGTCTTCCATTCTTTCCTATCACCCCCACCCAACATGCTTCTGCTTTTGAACAAGCACCTAAATTTTCCTTTTCACGTTGACAATGACCAAGTGGAAACTTCAACAAGACTTGGAAGTTAGCTGCAGAAATTCAATTTTTCATATAACACATCAGCACAGACTTAAATTAGAAGCAGAAATACAACTGAAAAGTATTCAAAACCATAAAATAGGAGAAATGTCAAAATGCTTTGATGTAAAGTTCCTAATGAAATTAACAACACCACATTATAGCAAATTACATTAAATAATAAAATTCAGTAACATCATATGCCCATCAACAAGAAAAAGAGTTGCAAGAACGTGACATCCTGTTGATTCTTCATACCATAAAGATGATCATAAACATGAACAAAACCATGAACAGTAAAAAGAACATAGCTAGAAAATGTTTTTCTAAAACTTGATATTTCTCTCTCTCACAATTTCATATCTTTCCATTGATGCATATATAGGTGAGAGTACACCTAAATTATTACTTCTACACTTCCTAATATGTCATTAGGTAGTAGCTTATGATAACACTTCACATCCTAAACAGTAAATAATAATTTTAGCACACATTTTCTTCCTTGATACTTTTCTTGAAGACTTCAAGCATGCTTCTTAGAACATCAAACTTAGCACAAGGAAGAGTGTTGGTGAGTATGTCTACCAATTATTCTTCAGAATTGCAATGTTTCAATGTTTCAATGTTTCAGCTAAACATCTTTATTCTTCTCTATTTCCTTTATAGCATGAGTTTAACATTGATATGTTTTGTCTTCCCATGTTGAATAGAATTTTAGCAATTGAAATAGCTTATTTGTTATCATACCACAACACAGTTGGTTCCTTTTGCATATAATTAATGTCTATCAACACTTTTCTAATCCAAATAACTTGATTGGAAGCTGTTGTTGTAATATACTCAGCTTCAACTTATGATTGAGCAAATACTTCTTACTTTTTCGAATTCCATAAAAACACACCACTTCCAAAAGAAAAGACATACCCAAAAGCACTCTTTGAATCATCCACTGAACTTGCCCAATCACTATCAACAAAGCCTTGAAGCTTTCCATCTTCATTGCTATAATGCCATATGCCAACATGCACAATACTTTTGAGATACTTTAGCACTCTCTTCCTGACACTGAAATGCATTTGACTTGGTGAATGTATGAACCTTGAGAATAGGTTGGCTGAGAACATTAAATCAAGCATGGTTGTAGTTGGCTAAGAATATCAAATCAAGCCCGATTGCAGTCAAGTAAAAAAGGCTGCTAACTAAACTTTTATACTATGTTATATTAGCTTTAGCATCACTATAAGCCTTAGAAGGCTTTTCATTTATAGCAGGAGTTGATATAGGATTACAGCTCTCCATTTTGAACTTTTTCAATATATGCATTGTGTACTTTCTATGAAAGAAAAATTCCATCATTTGACTAATGCACCTCTATTCCTAAAAAATATTTCATTTCTCCAAGATTAGTCATTTCAAAACCTATAACATACTCTTCTTGAATTCATCAATTTTATGAACATCATCACCCATGATTAAAAGACCATTTATATATAAAGACACAATCAACTTGTTTCCATTATCACTATCTTTCATATAAAGAGTAGGCTCATTTTAGCTCTTTTTAAAACCATTTTCAAGATAGTAAGAATCAATTCAATTGTACCCAGTTCTTGAAGCCTATTTTAGCCCATATAAAGCCTTGTAAAGTTTATAAAATTTATCTTCACTTATAATAATGAAACTAATAGGATGCTTAATGTAAATCTCTTATTGTAGCACTTTATTCAAAAATGCAAATTTAACATCCAAGTGAAAGATTTTTCATCCATATTGAGTTGATAGAGTAATAAGCATTATGATAGTTTCATGCCTAGCCATAAGGGCAAATGTATCCTATAATCCACTCCAGCTATTTAAGAATACCCTTTCACAATGAGCCTTGCTTTATGCTTGTGAATGGATCCTTCTAGATTCAATTCCAATTACATGTCTATCTTTAGGCTTTGAAGTGAGTTCCCATATCCCATTTTTAAGGTAAATTCTATGAACGGTACCAAAACTTTACATTTGATTATGAAATGGTACCATTACTTTAATTTGTATCTTTTCAATTCCTAAACTTCAATTTTAATTTCATCGGGTAGTCACATATAACATTCAGGCCAAATTTGATGATGTGGCAACTGGAGTTGCCCAGTCATATACCACTTTGTAAGAAACATCAATAATTGAAAACTTAAAAAAAAAAGCTTAAGTTACTCAAATTACAATAAGTAAAAAGTAAAACCCCAATTCAATTCAAATTGTTAAAATCCCAAATTGTTATCAATGTGCTATCCAGGCAATGTCTCTATCAAGTACTCTGATATACTACTAATTGAACTAATCCCTTCATTAGTTACCAAATTATCCTTACTTTTGCTCATTGTTACTATTGTGTTTAAAGGTAAAATCTTGTTGACTATTGGATTATTTGAAGATAAACATTTGACAGTTGAAGAAAGTGGATTAGAATTTATAGGAACACTAGGTTTTTTATTTGATTATTGTTGTTGAGACTTGGAATCAGGAACAAGACTAAAGGCATTAGTTGCAAAGGATGGAGATAGCATAAAAACTGTATAGGTGGCAGACAATTTGACCCCTATAAGAAGGAAACTATTGTGCTTTTGGGTGTGTTTGTTAGCTTTGTGAATTAGAGCATCATAGTCTCTACAAAGAATCGCTCTATCTTATTAATAAAATAAGAAAGCTCATTTTTCCTTCAGGAATAATTCAATATTTTCTTGATTAATCAAGAACAAAAAAACTAACTAAAATAGCTAAATGAGAAAAATGTGGATGCTTGGAAGCTAGCTTGTTAGCGTGGTGGATGTGGTGGTCACAAGCATCACAGAGAGCTACTTCGTCGATGGTGTAGAATATGAAGGCCTCGTCTTTACTACAAACATCCCATTGAATCTTCATCTAGCCAATACAAAAAGCCCTTTTATTGATGGTTTTATTGTTACTGACTAATAGTAAAGAAATAAGTATGAAAAGAGACAAGGAGAAAGAGATGGTCGTAGTTGGATTTAGGGATTTTAGAGATTTGAATTAAATCAGGGTTTTACTTTTTACTTATTATAATTTAAGTAACTTAAGCTTTTTTTTTAGTTTTCAATTGCTGATGTGTCTTGTGAGGTGGCTTATGACTAGGCATCTCTGGTTGCCACATCATCAAATTTGGCCTAAATATTATATGTGACTACCCGGTGAAATTAAAATTGAAGTTTAGGAACTAAAAAGATTTAAATAAAAGTAATGGTACCATTTTGTAATTAAGTGCAAAGTTTTGGTACCATTCTATCATACCTCAAATTTGATTGTCCCTAAAAAGGTCCAATGATGAAATGAACCTCCAAGATGACTAAAGTCTGCTAGTTCGTAACACTTATAAAGTGTGTAACCTTAAAAGACCTAACCGACCCCTACTAGTGTGCAAAATCAATCACTGAGCCATTAAGTTATGCTCCGACCTTATGAAATACAAATTATTGGAACAATGAGAAGGTTGTTCAAAGAATTCCCTTCTCAGAACACTTAACTTGTTAGACCGATGTTCATTTCATTAGATCGGGACCCAACTTCATGAAAAAAAATCAATTTTGACAAAATAAACTTCAGAAACACATCCAGAAGGCTCCAAAACCTCCAAAGTGGTCCTATAATGGTCCAACATAACCCGAGGATCAGTGCATGTTGCTTAGAAGTGCACGTAAAGACATAAACACCCCTAGGTGTCATATGCTAAAATCAAAGCCAAACCAAAGAAAATGGACTTTGAAAATACATCCAAAAGGCTCCATAACCTCTAGGAGTAGTCCTAAAATAGTCCAAAATAACTTGAGGATTAGCGTGTATCACTCAAAAATGCGTGTAAACATCCCTAGGTGTTATACGCCAAAATTAAGGTTGAATTTAATAAAATAGACTTTGGAAACATGTCTGAAAGGCCTAAAAACCCTAGGACCCAACCTTAGAAAAGCCCGCGTAAGCCTCAGATGGAGTGCGTAACAAGAGAAAGTGAGCATAACTGCATGCGAGGGTGAGTGGCCATGTGCCAGCGCATGAGCACACGCCAAACACGTAGTTATATGCACTTTATATGGTCACGTGCTCTGTCCTAGGGATGCACATATGATCACACCTATACCCCCTATTCCATACATTTTTCACTATAAATAAGCACCTCCATACCCTATTTTGAAAAGGGGAGCAAGTGGAAGCACACACACACTCAAAAAACTATCTATTAAAAGGCTGTGGAAACTCTTTTACAAATAGTTTTTGCTCTCTCACTGTCTTTTTCTTAGGAGATTAGACCTCTTTTCCACTAAACCCAGCCTCATCTTTGTTAAAGCACGCTTTAAAGGTATACAAACTAGCATCATTCTATTGTTATTTTGAACCTTTTGACGAGGAAAGCTTGATAATCCCTTAAAGCTAAAGCTTCAAAACCCATACAAGCTTAGTCGAGTTTGAGGACCACACAATCATTTTAGCACATTTATTTTATCGTATTGCATTTTATTTTATTGTCCCCAGCATTTGACAATATTGTTGTGCTGTGTGATGAGACTGGAAATTTTGCAGGCTATATGAATAATATATACTTTATTATGGTTATTTCATATCATCATTCTGCATTCTCTAGTTCCAAAAGATAAAATCACATTGTAAATATCAATATTGTGAAAAGTTCATATCCTAAAACAGAGTCATCATGTTTCTAGTCTAGTGATGACATCATGCATCCCCTATATTATCATCATAGCATAAATAATCACTGCAAGCATCCATGACCATTTACATTTCACTTACTCTTTCAAATGATTAAGTGTCCATCACTTATCCCATTGTTCATGTGATCGAGCACGCTATATGAATGGTTGCATTTACCTTGAAAATTCATCATATTTAGAATTAGATTTACTTTTCTGCAATCTCATTTTTCTTTTATATGAATTTTATTAGGAAAGCCATGTAATAATAATATCCTTCAGCTTTATTATCTTCCACTATCTGATGAATTGTGTGAATGCTATACAAACTATCATTACCAAAACTAGGGTATTGCGATAGCTATACATCAAACATCGTATAATAAGAAATAGTCAAAAAGTATATGCGATCCCCCGAACTCAAAAATCTCTGCTGGGGGCAATACTCGCTGAGTGACCCGATGTTGTACCTTTCTATTTGTGACTCCATAAAATCAAAAAGCATCATGTTCCTCCTGAGACTAATCCTTTGTCCCTATTCGGTATCCCTCGAAAATAAAAAGACCCTTACAAAACCAATTCGTCTTAAAATAAAAAATAAGAGACAAAATGATAAAGGTCACTCATAGTGGTGACTCCATTGGAGACTTCTAAGTAAGAGAGATCAACTCAAAAATGACTATTTCTCATTATGCAATGCTCAATCATATAGAGCCCCTCGCCATTACATTTGCACTACACATCACACATGCACCATTGTTCCTTAAAAGCCTCAATAATACTAAATGACATCACCACCATAATTCCACTCAAGTCATGGGGTGATGAAGATATGATATTATTACCTTTAGTCTTTACTCGTGCGTTCACTAGATTCATCTAACCAGAGTGTATAACCTAAGTCTTAAAGGGGGGAGATCGAGTCATAAAAAGAATGCTAGACTCATTAACAGGAGTCCGTAACCTTAGTCATATAAGGGTATTCTTGCTAAAGGAATCCTTAGCCTTTCACCCTAGCTTAGCTCATATAGATAAACCAGTAGTAACAACTACTAGGATTCCACCAAGTTATATATGCTATCCTTGTCCTAACACTTTCCATCTAACCTAATATTCATAAAATGACATGACTCTCCTAGTGTCTATCATTAATGACTTTATAATGCCAGGACCACATGATTCTCTTCTACTTTGTGTGAGCCTGAAGCATAGGGAATGATAAGAATCATGTACCTCAGCTTGAATACTCGGTGTAAATTAAATAAATAATGACATCCCTCAATGATAGAACCTATGAGATGTCATCCATTTATCCTTATAAGATCAAATGAATGGGTTAGGAATTCAACTAGATTATGGACCTTTATGTCAGAAAAATCAAACTGCAAACTATTGAATGATACTTTCATGACTCTCAATAAACATATTGAATATCGATGTGGGGGTAAGAACTGGGGCTCCCTCTGATTGACCTTGGTCCTATTTATATGGGAGTATACAAGCTTTGGACATTATTTAAAGCCCGATAATTGACCTTCACATTGACATCATTATAAGCACCCAATTCCACAATACAATTGTGCATGCATGCGACAAAAGCCCCTATGATGAAATTAATCGAGAAATTGATCTTTAATGTTGATGTTTCATGATTTAAAGGATTAAATTGTAATGTTTTAAAGTTTAAATGCAAGAATTATAAGTTTTAGGGTTTAAATTGGAAAAAATCAAGTTTTTGGAGGTTTTTTTTGGAAATTTTCTTTGGCATGTCAAATGCTAGTATGCATTTAGCCTAATGCCGATCAGCATTTGGTCCAATGCCAATTGACATTATGCTAATTTTTTTCTCTTTTTTTGCAAGTTTGGTCTTTTTTTTTTCTTATGTGGCATTAGCCTAATGCTGATAAGCATTTGGCCCAATGCCAATTGACATTACGCTAATTTTTTCTCTTTTTTTGCAATTTTGGTCTTTTTTTTCTTGTGTCTGATTAGTTAATTGGATGTAATTAACACACGTGTCCCGCTTTGTGTGTTTAAAGAAGTATCTAGACTTTGTTCAAAATGAATCCTATCCTATCTTTGGTTCTAAAAATCAAAAAATAAAAATCCCAAACATTGAACTTCCTAGTGCTGCTAAACCAAACCCTACGTTTGTGCAGAAGAGGTTGGCTCCATGGCTTTAAAAGCGGAGGGAGAAGTCTGTAAGGAGGGGGGCCTTTCTTTTTTTGTTAGGAGAAAAATTATTATTAAAAAGGGTTGAGATTGATTTTTATTGAACGTAGCAAGGATTTTTTTTCTTTCTTTTTTGGAGCCTATAAAACCTAGTTCTTTAGAGGAGACCAAAAATCTCAATTGCTCACTTTTAATTTTTAAAACCCTAGAAAACCAAATAAAACTGTGTTGTATTTTTAGTCTAAAGATTGTGAAAGAGACATTACAGAGCCAATTCCAAATGGTGAAAATCATAGTCTAAGGGGCCATTTAACTGCATCTGCACAACATCCTTTTCACTTATTTTCCTCTTCTTTTCTTTTAATTCAATCTCTTTGTTTTAATTATTGAGTTGATTACTGATTAAATTTTGTTCTTTTGTCTTTACTTTTGGCTTCTGTTCTTTGGTGCTTTAGGAATGAGGATTGGTTATGGTGCAGTATTTAAATAGTAATCTTGAAGAATCCATGGAATGCCATAGATCAAAACTTGTGAAACCTCATAGAATTTAGGATTTTTTTATTTCTCTATGTTATTTGTTCATCTATTGTTTCTAGGTTACAATTAATTTTCTTTTAATTCTCTGCACTGTAGGTTGTAATATCCCCAATAGTGGAATTCTAATTCTCTGCACTAAAAATTGATTAGTAATTTAGGTATAATTTGGTAAAATTCAATTAAAATCAATGATGACAGTAGATTAAAGTTAGGGTTATATGTAAATTAATTTAGGGTTTTTTTTTAGAAAATCATGTATAATTGTTTATTTAATATGTTTTGATATATTATTTATTTTGGATCTTGTTTTTGGGTTTGTTTGATCCTTTTAGGCCTAAGCCCACGATTAGGTCCAATTCACTTAAAATAGGTTTATAAATGGTTTAGGTTAATTAATTAATTAAAACCAATATAGGGCCATTTTAGGTTAATTAGATTTTGGCCCATTTTAATTAATAAAATCAATTTAGATTTAGCCCATCCCAATAAAGCATTTTTATTTCTTTTAAAATTAATTTAAATTTTAAGCCCATTTTCTAGTTAATTAAAATTTATTTAGATTTAGCTTAGCCCATTTAATTCATTACTTTCAAAATAAATAGACTTAAGCTCATTTATTAACATATAGGTCCACCTTTAATCCATTTCATTTGTAAATAAAAATGTAGAATTAACTAACTTTAAAATAAAATAAATAGTTTAGACCTAGGGACGATGCACCTCGTATGTTTTTTTTACGTGCAATATTATGACTAGTTTGCTTTAAGGCTATATAGATGTTTAATTAAGGTTTAATAAAATTGTGTGTAAATAGAGAATAAAATAGTAATTCATAAAGTAATTCTAAATGAACACAAGACTGAAAGAAGTTGGTATTCCATTCCCAGAATCTCTTGGTTATGGTGCTAGCTTTCTTTTAGAAAATCGAGTACCACGAAAATGATTTATCCCAGTTATTACCCTAGGTGGCAACTTCTCATCTCCACACTATGTCTTTGTGACATAGTAGTGTGTTCCCTAAAGCCCTAAGCCCAAACAGTGTCGCAGTTGCTAAAATATTGGATGCGTGCTAAACCTCGTCATTTACAATTATGTGGTTACCTTAAACACATTTTAGTATCATTCCTCAATTTACACTTTGGTTCTAATCAACATAAATTGAAATAGCCTAGTTTTGAGAGCAGAACCATAGTCCCTCGAGGACTAAAGGTTCAAAACCTACTTAGGAAAGGGACTGAAAAACCTCATGGAGAAATAAGGTTGGAAGCGAGAGCTTGCTTGTGATTGGTTTGTTCATTATGCAGGAAAAACTAACCAACTTTAATCATACATACATAACATACATGTAAACAAGCACGTACTAACCACTATTTCTTGCAGGAATAATCATCTTTCATCATAGGATTTTGCATCCACTCCATGCATACATGCTCACCCTTTTCTTTTATGGGAATACATCATGCATCATTAATCTAGCTAACCTTAATAAATGTATAGGAATTAGACACCCAACATGAGTGACCAAGAAGATACTTCTTGTCAGCAATTCAAAGATAGGCTAAGAGAGGGGATCCAAAAACTTCTTGCTGATGGTACCATAGCTAAAATCCTCTAAGTCTAAATCAAAGCCAAAAGTGCCCAAGATAGGAATAACACACCACTGAATGAAGCTTCTGCATTTGTTCACCTAAGGTAGATAAGGCAAAGGGAATTCCCTGCACTTTAGTTTTTGCTAATGATAATAATGACTACTACTAGGATCTTAGAAATGTACCAAAAGCTATAAAAATTGACATGACCAAGCTTGAATTGACAGGGGAGGTTAAATTATTGGCTAATAAAATAACTTAATTGGAATTTGCCTTTAAAGACAAGGGGACTCATGGCTCCAAAAGCTTTACTGACTTGGCATTATTCAAAGATGAGCCACTTCTAAATGATTTTAAACTACCAAACTTTGCCAAGTTTGATGGAACAGGGGATCCAAGGGTCCATTTAAGGCAATATGCCACCTTTTATGGCTATTACAAAGGTTACATAATCTTAAATTATTTGATTCTTCTTTACATCATTAGAGGAAGGACCGAGGGCATGGTTCTTTGACCTTGAAGATGAAATCAAAAGCAATTGGCTACTGCTAACTTAGAAGTTTATCGAGTAGTATGAATATAACACTTAGCTAGACATCAATCGAAGAGATCTTGAGACCACAAAGTAGAAATCTAATAAAGCTTTCTCTGATTATGTCATAAGATAGAAGGGAAAAACAGTCAAAATGAGAAATCATCCTCTAGAAGATGAACAAATAGAGCTGATAATCAAAAGGACACTATTGCTGTAGACGATGAGGTTTAGCGTGCGTCTAAGATTTTAGCAACCACGACACTATTTAGGCTCAGGGCCTTAGAGAACACACTAACCACTGTCACAAAGACATGGTGTGGAGATGAGGAGTCACCACCCAGGGTAATAACTGGGACAATTTGATTGGTGGTACTCGATTCTCTAAAAGAAAATTAGCACTATAACCAGGAGATTCTGGATACAGAAGAATAACTTCTCTTAGTCTCGTGTTCATTTAGAATAATTTTATAAATGATTATTTCATCCTCTAATTACATGCAATTTTATTAAACCCTAATCAACATCCATTTACTCAAAAAGGCAACAAGTCAATAAAATTACAAGTAGAAAATGCACTCAAGATCATGTTGTCCCTAAGTCTAAACTATGTTAATTTTATTAAAAAGTTAGCTAAATCTACATTTTATTTACAAGTGAAATAGAATAAAAGTGGGCCTATATTTTATTAATTAATGAGCCTCAATATATTTTTTAGTCTTTCTAAGATATGGGCTTAAGTCTATTCAATTTTAAAGAAAAATTAAATTAGTGGGCCTAAGTCTAACTTGGTTTTATTTTAAGTTAAGTATGGACCTAGGTCTATTTATTTTAAAAGAAATACAATTAAGTGAGCTGAGCTAAGTCTAAACAAGTTTTAATTAACTAAGTGGGCCTAAAATCTAATTAACCTAATGAGCCTAAATTGATTTTAATTATAAAAAACCTAAATCATTTTTTAAGCCTATTTATTAAGTGGGTTAGACCTAAACGTGGGCTTGGCGCCCAAAAGGATAAAAACATAAAAATAAGCCCACAACAAATAAAACACACAAAAATAGATTAAATAAACATTATAGTGATTTTCTAAAAAACCCTAAATTAATTACATGCAAACCCTAATTTAAGCTACTGCCACCATTGATTTGAATTGATTTTTACCCAATTGAACCTAATTACTAATCGATTTGAAAGTATAAAAAATTAAAATTTTCACTATTCCCACTATTGGGGCTATTACAAACTATGTACAAAATTAAGATTAAATAATTATACACCTAGAAATTAAAATAACTACACAGAACATCAAAAATGAAAAAATAATAAATAAAAAATCCTAAATCCTACTAGGAAATAACATAGATTCTTCCATGGCATTCCATGGACCTTTTGCTCAATTTAAATATAAACAGTATCATCCTTAATCCACATGCACATAACAAAAAAACAAGTAATAAGATTAGTAGTGAAATTAAACAATCAAAAAGAGAAGAACAGAATAAATAATCGCAAAAGAAAAAAAATAGAAAGAATAAAAATGACATAGAAAAAACACTGATGATTTAGATGCTATGCAAATGCCCCTTTTTGGCCCCTCAGATTAGGATTTTCACCGTTGAAATTGAATTGTTTGTTGATTCTGGATTAGGACTTGATTTCTTTTAAAGACACTGGCAGTATCCAAAATTGGGGTTTCTTTTGGAAGACCATGGTGTGTGCGAGGTATTATTCACGTCTAAATTTTGGGGTTTTTGCATTTTTTTTCTCTGTGTAAAAGTTCTCCAGAAAAAAAATCCTCTATAAAAAATCCTCCAGAAAAGAAAAAAGAAGTCCTCTGCACATATCCAAACTCCACTTTTTAAAGCAGAGTCTGCGCGTACTAGTTTCCTCTAAAGGAGGAACAGACTCATCTCTTCCAAAACAACCTGATAAGAATTTTGATTTTTAAAGCATTTTGAATCTGTTGAAATTTTTGTCAAATAATAATGAAGATAAAATTGAATTTTCAACCAATTAAAATGCTGAAAAATCGATAAAAATACATAAAAAAATTAACTTTTACTCATCATAATTGTGTAATGCCGGTTGGCATTACACTAATGCTGACTCTAATTTTTTTTACTTTTAATTACTAAAAGACCCCTAAAAAATTGACTTATTTGCAACCAAACCTTAAAAAAATATTGCAATTTAGTCCTTAAAGTCTAGAAAATTGACAACCAGTTTCAATTTTTGAATGAATTTCATCATAGGGACTTACGTCACAATTGTACACAATTGCATCATGAAATTAGGTGCTTACAATCGCACTTCAGAAAATAGATGATCTTTGGTCATTATCTTGACTTTAGAGCTCTCCATTAGGTAGGGATCATAATTGAGGATGAGGAACCTCAACAAATTAGGAACACCTTCCACTATAACACCCAAACAAACATCTAAATCACCTTCACCCGGATCATAGAAATAAACATGATCCAACCCGACACCCACAATTCACCATCTATCAATGCCATCAGACCATCGAGAAAGTTTTCAAACTTTAATCTCCCACAATCCAAAATATTCTAAAGACTCCAACAAAATAACCTCCTACAACTTTAATAACCTAAGCCTCTTCCAAACCCACTACCCCCTTAAATTAACCAAAACTTGTTTTGCCACTTTCACCAGATGCTTGGTCACACCACTAACACATGTAGAACCCTTAAGAATGCAATCCAATACCTTATTGACTCTGGAAAAATTGATGACCCAACATCAATACCAATGCTTTTCCAAAATATCAAAACATGCCTCCACTAACCATTAGCATGATTTCCTCCAATCTACCAGTAAACTTGTTCAATAATCAATCCAAGATGTCTAAGAAACCCAAGAAAAGCCCTCATAAGACAAACTTTTGAGTCTCATTCTTAAACCCCATATTCTGATGAATGGTGAAGTGATTGATTGCCCTTACTCACAAGAAGCAGACATAGATGAAAGTCCTAATAGTGACTATAAAGTATGGGATTTATTGAGCCAACCATCAGGGAAGTTCAACTACAAAGTCAAGTACACAGCATCCCCTGCTACCTACACACACTTAGAAGACATAGTACCCTTAGGATGGGGAGAAGAATTTGACATCGAAGACAAGGTGCTCAATACTATTAAGCTTTAGAACCTACAAGTTATGGGGATCGATATATGGTATGACTCTAATGATCTTGAAATCATTGTCTGGGACCAGAACAATAGTACAAAAGTAGATAAGCAAACATTTGAGAAGCCCACACTAACAGTCAATCATGTAACTCATAATGGGTAGGTAAATCAACCTCTTGAGAAAGAAAAGGATCCCTCTAAAGGAAAAGAAGTAACAAGTGATCAAGCTCTAGCTACAGAGAAAGACACTATCCTCAAGCAGCTTAAAAAGACTTAGGCATAAGCCAGTATCTAGGACCTACTCATGGCCTCTAAAAACCATAGGGATGCCCTTGTCAGAGCACTAGATGAGGCAAAGATTGCCACTAATGCCTCACCTTGTAAGATGATAGCCTCTTTAATGAAAGCTTCATTAAATGCAATCACCTTTTCAGATGAAGATTTGCCCCTTGAGGAAGGGTCCATAACTATCCTCTCTTTATACAAGTAATTATCAGATTTAAAAAGACTTAATATGTTATTATGGATGATGGATCTGTTATTATTGTTTGCCCCATAAGGTTGCTACATAAGTTCAGGATGAATGTTGAAAACCTAGAAGAATCCAATGTGGTCATACGAGCCTATGATGATTCAAAAAAGCCAATTATTAGCACTTTCAAAGCAGTAGTCACAATGGAGGATATCGAATCAGTAATAAAATTTACCACTTGGACATACCTCCAACTTTTGCCTTGCTACTAGGAAGACCTTGGTTCCACCCACTAGGGGGCATACCTTCCACTGTGCATCAGAAGATTAAGTTGCCTTTGAATGAAAAGGTTATTACCATCCTTATTGAAATAAACAACATTATTAATGGGTCCCATTAGGATTTCAAGTTTCTGTAATCAATGATGGTCATGTCGATCCCAAAGTTATTGCTATGATGAAGAAGGTGCAATATATACCTAGAATAGGATTAAGAGGAAGAAACATTGGGGTCACAGAATTACCTGACTTCCAAGGACAAACCAACAGATATGGTATGGGGTACGATCTTAAAAAAGACACTAGGGCTAAAAAGCTAATCTCTTTTATGGCTGAAAGCACAACCTAAGTCTACTAAGGACAAGCTGAGAAGTGGGTAAGCAATAGAATCAAGAAATTAAGGTTTGAGATATTCAATGACACCCTTAAAAGAAAGCACTCACTAGATATGGTCACTAAGACTAACATTAATGAGCTTATGAGAAATCTAGAACTATAATATAGGAGTAAGACTATCAATTATTCTCAAGTTATTACCATCCTCGAATCAAACATTAATGATATCTTATTTAAAGAAATTACTAATGATGATCTTTGTACTTTATCTTTGTTTGAAACTGATGATGTAATGAACTCTAAAGTTAATGAAATGAATTTAGATTTTTCTTACTTATTTGATGTCTTTCTGATAGTAGTGTGCATTTCAATTGATCAAAACATTAGCATATTTGACATTCATTCCATATGCACTTAATCATTTAACATTAGCATAGAATCTGAACCATGCATTGCATTCTGTATATTTTAAAAGATGTTACCCCTGAAAAGAGGAGAGCAATTGAAAAATATTAATAAAATATTTAAAAGTGTTTATATGGACGTACGATGATATGCCTAGTATTGATAGAGACATTTTTTAACACTTCATTCATACCAACGATATGTGCAAATCGGTAAAGTAGAAATTGAGAAGACTCAGACTAGGATGGGCCCAACTAGTGAAAGAAGACATTAAGAAGCAAATTAAGGCAAAATTCCTAGAGGTAGTAGACTGTATGGAATGGTTAGAAAATGTAGTGCTAGTACCAAAGAAAGATGGAAGGGTAAGAATCTGCATCGACTACAGAGATTTGAATAAGGCCTGCTTGAAAGATGATTTCCCACTACCTTACATAGACATACTAGTTGACAGTGTTGCCACATGTGCAATGTACTCCTTCATAGATGGATTCTCTTGCTACAATCATATCCTAATGGCCATTATCGACAAAGCAAAGACA
Organism: Mallotus nudiflorus; assembly: GCA_947683625.1. Classification (NCBI taxonomy): domain Eukaryota; kingdom Viridiplantae; phylum Streptophyta; class Magnoliopsida; order Malpighiales; family Euphorbiaceae; genus Mallotus; species Mallotus nudiflorus. Next base: position 575,861 of record CANTUR010000239.1, read on the forward strand.
ACTTTCATAACAAAATAGGGTACTTATTGCTACAGAGCAATGCTTTTCATACTAAAGAATATTAGAGCGACTTACTAGAGAATGGCAACCATGATACACAAAGAAGTAGAGGTATACATCGATGACATGATGGTCAAGTAAAAAACCAAGGGAGAACACCCATTAGACCTTAAAAAATTCCTCAAAATAGTTAAAAAGTACATTTTAAGGCTTAATCAGAAGAAATGCATATTTGGGGTCACCTCAGGAAAGACTTTAGGGTACATTGTTAATTAAAATGGGATTGAAATGAATCCAAACAAAGAAAAAGCAGTTAGAGAGATACTAGGGCTAATAATAGAAAAAAATAGAGTGTTTCTAAGGAAATTATAGTTCATCAGCAGATTCATATCCAAGTGAACGGTAGTATGTGAACCAATCTTTAAGCTACTAAAAAAAGATCAGCCAGTTGAATAGAATGACCAGTGTCAATTAGCATTTGATAAGATCAGGAACGACCTAGCTAACCCATCAATTCTAAGACCACCTAAACTAGGGACATCTTTAACCCTATATTTAGCCATCGAAGGAAATGCAATTAGTGCAATGTTAGCCCAAGGAGAGATGAAAGCAAAACATGCAATCTACTACTTAAGCAAGAAGATGCTACAATATAAAGAGAAGTATGACCAAGTCGAACAGATATGCCTGGCAATGGTATGGGCAATAAAGAAACTCAGACATTACTTTCAGTCCTATAAAATTCAGGTTGTATCTAAAATGGACCTAATGAAGTACCTCTACAAAGCTCCCTCTTTAGTAGGAAAACTTGCCAAGTGGCTTATGTTGCTAACAAAATTTGATGTGTAGTATCTAACTAAGAAGGCAGTAAAAGGAAGAGCATAGGTTGAATTTCTAGCTCTTAACCCCATTCCAGACTCAGAAGAAATCCAACTAGACTTCGTAGTTGACCTCTTTTTAGCCATCAAAATCTAAGGATGGCACATGTACTTTGATGGAGCGATCAATTAGTTTAGCGCAGGAGTCGATGTCATATTGTAATCCCTAAAAGGTGAAGTAATACCAATGTCCAAAAAGCTTGAATTTAAAGTCAGAAATAATGAAGCAGAATACAATGTATGCACACTTAGAATAGAAGCATTGATATCCTTGGATGTTATAGAAGTTAAAATCTTCAGAGATTCCATGCTAGTAATCAACCATGCCATGGAAGAGTGAGAATTGAAAGAGCAACACTTAAGTCCTTACTTGGACCACTTGAGGTTACTTACCATGTCCTTTTAAAAATGCAGATTTATTCATCTCACCAAGAATCATAATCAAATGGCAATTGCACTTCCCTAACATCAGTGTGGGAAGGACCATCCAAAATTCCCATGAAGCCTTTAATCCTACTTAGATCAGGACAACCTTATTATAATAAATGCAGAATAGTAAAGAAAGAAATAGTTTAAAAAACCCTAATTCTATGACATCTAGAGATATCTAAAGGAATGAGCTATCCTGATCAAGCGGATGAAAGAGATAAAGTAGTCATTCATTAATTAGCATCAAAATTCATATCGCACCAGGGTGTGCTATACAGAAAAGCATCAGAAGGTTTACAACTCTGATAACTGAGGCTACAAGAGAAATAAAAGAAGTGCATGAGGGCATTTATGGTCCACACATGAATGGAGTAATCCTAGCTAAGAAACTAATCAGATAAGGGTTCTTCTAGATAACGAAGATGGAAGATTGTATCAAATTTGTAAAGAAATGCCACAAGTGTCAAATTCACGGGAATGTCAGCCACCTCCCCCAAATAGAATTGCACTACATCTCCTCTCTGTGGCCCTTCTCTGCATAGGGATTAGACATAATTAGGGAAATGCACCCAACAACCTCGAACAGACATAAGTTCATCTTAGTAGTAGTGGATTACTTCACAAAGTGGGTCGAAGCATAATAATTTACAAGGATAAGCTAAGAAAGTGGCCAAATTCATCAAAAGAAATTTGTTCTGTCTTTATGGGATCCCCCATCACATCATCTCTAACAATGGTGTCCAATTCCCAGGGGATGTTAGAGAGTTACTAAGGTGTTATAAGGTGGAACATCATAAATATTCTCCTTACTGACCATAAAAAAATGAGACCGTTAAAGCTGCAACTAAGAACATCAAGAAGATTTTATCAAAAATGATTTAGACTTACTGAGATTAAGCAAAAAAATTTCCATATGCCTTATAGGAGTTACCGAACAACTGTCAGGACTTCAACCAGAGTAACTCTTTTCTTGCTAGTATATGGATTAGAAGTGGTGCTTCCAGTTGAAATAGAAATCAAGTCTCTTCAGGTAGTGATTGAATCTAAACTTTTTTGGTGTCAGACCTTAAATTTGACTATCCCCAAAAAGGTCTAATGATGAAATGAATCCCTAAGATGACTAGAGTCTACTCGTTCATAACAACTCTAAAGTGTACAACCTTAAAAACCTAACTAACCCCACCAGTGTGCAAAATTGATCATCGAGCCATTAAGTTATGGTTTGACATGGAAAAATATGAATTATTGGAACTATGAGAGGTTTATTTCAGGAAAATTCCTCTTAAAATACTCAGATTGTTAGGCTAGTGTACATTTCATTAGATTAAGACCCGAGTTTGTGAAAAAATGGAAATTGATTTTGACAAAATAGACTTTGAAAAAAAATCTGACAGGCTCTAAAACCTCTGGAAGTGATCTTAGAATGGTCCAACACAACCCAAGGATCAACATGTATCGCTCAAAAGTGTGTGTAAAAGCCCCTAGGTGTCATGTGCTAAAATTAAGGCCGAATTTGGCAAAATGGACTCTAAAAACACGTTTAGAAGGCCTAAAACCCTAGGAACCAACCTCGATATAGCATGCATAAAACCCAGGAAGTGTTTGTAAAGCATCAAAGTGTGCATGGAAGCACACGTGTGAGCGCATGGCCATGAGCCAAGGGAATGAACACGGGCACACTATGCATGACCACATGCACTTGGCCCTATTCTACCTAATTTTCCTTATAAATAGATCCCTTCACATCCTATTTTGGAGGGGGAGCAAATGGAAATGCACATACACTTAAAAATCGATTTGATCGAAGGCCCTGGAAACCCCTTTCCAAATAGATTTTGCTCTTTCACAACCTTTATCTTAGGTTGTCAAATCCCTTTTCCATCAAACTAAGCCTTATCTTTATCAAAGTACACTTCAAAGGTATATAATTTAGCACCATTCTATTATCATTTTGAACCTCTCAACAAGGAAAGCTTGATAATCTCAAGAAGCTAAAGCTTTAAAACCCACACAAGCTTAGTTGAGTCTGAGGACCACACCATTATTTTAGCACATTTATTTTATCGTATTGCATTTTATTTTACTATTGCTAACATTTAGGAATAATGTTGTGCTTATATGATGAGACTAGCAATCTTGCATGCTATGTGAATAATATATGTTTGTTTCATATCATCATTCTGCATCCTCTATTTCTGAAATCATGAAATCACATTGTAAATACCAAATAATGTGAAAAGTTCATATCTCAAAATGGAGTCATCATGCTCTCGGTCTAGTAATGACCTTATGCATCCTTTATATTATCATCATTATAGCATAAATAATCACTGCAAGCATGCATGATCATCCTATTAATCATGAAATCGAGCAAACTGTGTGAATGATCGTGTTAATCTTGCAGATCAATCATAGATTTACTTTTCTTCAATCTTTCCCTTTTCATATGTATTTTATTAGGAAAGCTGTAATAATATTTCCAGCTTTATTATCTTCCACTACTTGATGTACTATGTGAATGTTATACAAACTGTCATTACCAAAACTAGGGTGTTACGGTAGCTATACATCAAATATCATATAATGAGAAATAGTCAAAAAATAAATGCAATCCCCGAACCCGAAAACCTCTACTGGGGACAATACTCATTGAGTGACCTGATGTTGTCCCTTTCTTTTCCCTATTTTCTAAAAATTAGGTGGCGACGTGACAAAATCGAAAGTGTCTCATCCCCCTGAGACCAATCATTTGCCCTTATTCGGTAAAGTTACCATGTCCCATGAAAATATACTGCCATCCAAAATCAAAAAGCGAGAGATTGGTCGCTCATAATGGCGACTCCATTAGGGACTTCAAAGTGAAAGGGCAATACTTAATTGTATAGAGCCCCTCACCATTACATTTGCACCATACATCACACATGTACGACTTGTCCCTAAAAGCCTCAATAATACTAAATGACATTGCTACCATGATTCTACTCGAGTCATGGGGCAATGAAGATATGGTATTATCACCTTTAGTCTTTACTTGTGCATTCGCTGGACACATCTAACTAGAGTCTATAACCTAAGTCCTTAAGGGGGTGACCGAGTTATCAAAAGAATGCTAGACTCATTGATCGAAGTCCATAACCCTAGTCATATGGGGGCATTCTCGATAAAGGAACCCTGGCTCAGCTCATGTAAATAAACCAATAGTTACATCCACTAGGATTCCATAATGCTATGCATGCTATCCTTGTTCTAACGCTATCCATTTGACATGATATTCATAAATGACATGACCCTCCTAGTGTCTATCATCAAAAAACATCATAATGTCAATTTTCATAGAAAATTTATGCTTAGGACCACGTGATTCTCATATACTTCGTGTGAGCCCGAAGCATGAGGAATGATAAGAATCATGTACCTCAACTTAAATAGTCTATGAAAATTAACAAATAATGACATCCCTCGATGACGAAACCTATGAGATGTCATCCATTTATCGTTATCAGATCAAATGAATGGGTTCGAAACCTAACTAGATTGTGGATATTTATATTAGCAAAATCAAACTGTAAACTATTAAATGATAGTTTCATGACTCCCTATAAACATATCGAATGTCAATATAATGACAAGAACTTCGACTCCTTTTGATTGACCTTGGTCCTATACATACATTTGCATATGAGCTTGACAATTGGCCCTCACATTGATATCATGTGATTACCTCAAGCATATTTGAGTATCGTTCCTCAGTTTACCCTTTGGTTCTGACCAACATAAATCAAAATAGCCTAGTTTCGAAAGGGAAACCTAGTCCCTTGATGATTATAGGTTTAAAACCCACCTAGGAAAGAGAATGAATGACCTTATAGAGCAATAAGGTTGGAAATGAGAGCTTGCTTGTGATTGGTTTGTTCACTATATAGGAAAAACTAACCAGTTTTAATCATGCATACATCACATAATTGTAGATAGCTTGTATTAACCACTGTTTCCTACAGGAATAATCATTTTCCATTTTAGGATTCTGCATCCACTCTATGCATACATGCTCACCCATATCTTTTGTAGGCACACATCATGCATCACTCATTCAGCTAACCCTAATAAACCCATAAGAATACAACATTCAAACAAAAGTGATCATGAAGCTGAGTCTTCTCACCGAAGTAATGGAAAACTGAAAGCCAGGATTCAAGAACTACTTAATGATGACACCATAGTCGAAAACCCCCAAAACCAAACTAGTATCATTAGACATTTCCTCCATAATTTTGACAACACTGACTAGAAAAGCTTGTAACTATACAGAATGTTATGCATTAAGACATTCCAGCATATGCACCTCGACTGTGAACTTATGAACATTATTGTGTCATTATAGAACCTTTAAGAGCATATGTTTTGATTCAACACCATAGAACTATGCCTATTATATAAAGAATTTATTGCCATAGCAAGGCAAACCCCCACCAAGACCAAAGAGGCAATCTTTACTAACTAAAATGTCAAATACCCAGGGCTTAGGCTAATTTCCTTAATATAGTATCATAAAAGCTTAACAAACCAATGACTGAGCACAAATGATTGATTCTTATGCAACTCCTAGCTACCTACACAACTAAGAAGACTGGTACTCTAATTTGGGCACGTCTCATTGCGTGTTACCTCTTTATGCAATACTTCACTATCTCAAATAATGGGCTAGAAGATTATAGGATACTTTAGGTTATTAAAGGAATGGAGTGTAGAATAACTCCCTTCCCACTAATTCTAGCAGAAACCATTCAAGGTTTAGATGACCTCAAAAATGGGAAAAGTTGAAACTTCATTAGAAGCCCTCTATTGCTTTAAATATGGCTACAAGAAAAGCTAAGTCTAGTCGACAAACCTACAGGGAACTTAATGAGATGCCAACCTAGGAATCACCTAAAAAGACATATTAAGGACATTCATGGGCGCTCAGCCTACATCACAGCCCAAGACTAGTTTGAATGCATGAAGGACACACCAAAACATTAAGTAAGATGGATATGCCTATGGTGGAAGTTGGGACATATGACTCTCTGCACATATGTCAACTGTATACCATTCTTAGGATTTAGGTCATGCACCCACTACTATTCAACACTAGTGAAGAGATAGTTTGGTGAGAAACAACACGTACCTTCTAAGCTTGCAGATTTCTTTAGTGGTAGGATACAAAAAAGGTTTATGGATAATTTCAGAGTAACATAGAGGAAGAGAATCATCCACTAATTCACTGTTAGTATTGGAGATGGTGTTACTGATGAAGCATACAAGCAGTGGATGATCTAAAGACAAAAACATCTCTCAAACCACTGATCCAGAAAAAGTTTGCTTCTTCAATTTCTATGTCTTTGTCTAAAATTGATGATGTAATGAACTCTAAAGTTAATTCAATTAAATATGATTTTGCTTACTTGTTTGATGTCTTTCATGATGGTAGTGTGCATTGCATTGATCAAAACATTAGTATATTAGACATTTATTCCATATGCACTTAATTATTTAACATTGGCATAGAATCTAAACCATGCATTATGTATATTTCGAAAGATGTTACCCCTAAAGAGAGGAGAGAAATTGAATAAATATTAATAAAATATTCAAAAGTATTTGCTTGGACGTATGATGATATGCCTGATATTGACAGAGACATTGCTTAACATTTCATTCCTATTAAAGAAGGGTTCAAACCTGTAAAGTAGAAACTGAGAAGACTCAGACCAGAATGGGCCCAACTAGTGAAAGAGGACATTGAGAAACAAATTAAGGCAAAGTTCTTAGAGGTAGTAGACTATCCATAATGGTTAGCAAATGTGGTGCTAGTACCGAAGAAAGATGGAAAGGTTAGAATTTGCATTGACTACAAAGATCTGAATAAGGCCTGCCCTAAGGATGATCTCACACTACCTGATATAGACATACTAGTTGACAACGCCGCCATATGTATAATGTACTCCTTCATGGATGGATTCTCTAGGTAAAATCAGATCCTAATGGCCATTATCGATAAAATAAAGACAACTTTCATAATAGAATGGGGTACTTACTACTATAGATGCCTTTTGGACTAAAGAATGCAGGGGTAACCTTCAAGAGAATGGCAACTACAATATTCCATAACATGATACACAAAGAATTGGAAGTATACATCAATGATATAATGGTCAAGTCAAGAACCACGCAAGAACAACCCTCTTAAAAAGTTCCTTAAAAGTGTCAAAAAGTACAATCTTAGGTTAAATATGAAGAAATGCATATTCAGGGTCACTTCAGGAAAGATGATGGGGTATGTTGTCAGTTAGAATGGGATTAAAATGGATCTAAACAAAGCAAAAGCCATCAAATAGATGCCAATGCCAAAAACAGAGAAAGAAATTAGAGGGTGTAAACACCCAATTTGGGATGATGAGTTATGGATGTGTTAAAAGACTCTAATGATGACAATGTCATGAATAGGTCTTCAATACTTGAACTTTGAAACTTCAGAGGTCTGATTGCATTTTTCAAAGAAAGGATTTAATATTTTTATGGACTAAATTGCAATGCTTTTTAAGGACCTAATTGCAAAATTTAAATTCTTTCAAGGACCTTTTTATAATTAAAAGTTAAAAAAAATTTATCAGAATTGTGTAATTCCAGTCGGAATTAGACTTCTTTCGCCCGAGTTCTCAAATTTTCTAGAAAAAATATATTTCTTGAGTCCTAATTGGTTTGAAATTCTAATAAATTATTTTGATAATGTTTTTAAGAAAATAGAAATCTTTTAGAAATCAATTTATAAGTAGGGTTTGAAGGATGTCTCACTATATAAAGAGTGTTTTGGCTCTTGCAAGAGGGAGGAAAGAAGAAAAAGGAAAAAAAATTAAAAAAAAGTAGAGGAAAAGGAGGCAGAGGAGAACGAGAAAAAAAAGGGCAAAATAAAATAGAAAAAGGTGAAAAGGAAAAAAAGAGAAAAAGGCAGAACGAAAGAAAATGAAAGAGGGAAGAAAAGAGAGAAAAAAAGCATCTTATTCTCTGCAAATTCTTTTGCTTAATTGATTAAATAAAGATCTTTGGAGAATTTTTGAAGAACAATATCCGAAGACCTATAAAAAATGGTGATTTTACAAAATCTGAGGAGCACTCCATTAAAATCATCTATGAGCATCATCTTCTCCTTATTTTATTTTATTAATTTATTTCTTTTTTATTTTATTTTTTTGATTTTTAATTTTTTTATTATTGTTATAATTTATTCACTAATCATAATTTTTATTCTTCTTTTATGGTGATTATGGAGGAAAACACTTGTTGATGATACTTGGAGAATCGAATCCATAAGAGGTCCATGGAATGTCATGGATAAGACCTTATAGAGATATAGTTTCTAGGGTTTATTATTATTATTTTATTTTATTGCTTTATTTTATTTATGTTTTTGGGATTGTATTAATTATATTTATTATTATTTTCTATAGATTATTGTAATAGTCCCAATAGTGGAAATAGTGGAATTATATGTGTGATTGCATGTTTATATTCATTAATTGGTTAGTACAATTAGGATTTCAATTGGGTAACTAATTAAAATCAATGGAGGAAATAGATTAATTTAGGATTGCATGTTAATGAAAATTAGATTTTTTCAGAAGGAATTAATTTAATTAGTTGTTTGATATTTTATTTAATTATTTTAATATGTTTTATTTGTTTTTAGGCTTGTTTATTTATTTTTATATGTTTTGGCCCTTAAGCCTATATTAGATTCTAATCCACTTAAATAAATTTAGGTTTTTCAAAATGCATTTTAGGCCCATAATTAATTAGATTTTAGGTTAGAGATAACTTAGGCTCATTTAGTAAATTAGACATAGGCCCACCTAATTTAATTTAATTTATTAGACTTAGCCTATTTAATTTAAGCATTTTTCATAATTTGTAGATTTAAGATCGCCTTAAAATTAAAATATATAGAATTAGGCCCACTAATTTAAATACCTTTATAATTCATAGATTTAGACCCATTTTTAAAATTAAAATAAATAGACCTAGGTACATTTAATTAAAATTAAAAGGAATTAGGCCTTTTAGGTTTACTTATTAAAAAATATAGATTTAGCTCATTTAATTGAAAAATGAAAATACAAGCATTCATTAAAACATATAATCCGTAAGTTAGTTGCTAGAATAAGGGTTTATATGAAATTATATGTAAATAGAGGATAATATAGTAATTCATAAAGTAATTCTAAATGAACACGAGATTGAAAGAAGTTGGTATTCTGTATCCAGAATCTCCTGGTTGTGGTACTAGTTTTCTTTTAGGGAATCTAGTACCACCTTTCAATTTGTCTCAGTTATTACCCTGGGGGTGACTCCTCATCTCCATGCTATGTCTTTATGACAGTGGTTTGTGTGTTCTTTAGAGCCTTGAGCTCAAACAGTGTCATGGTTGCTAAAATCTTAGACGCACGCTAAACCTCGCCGTCTATAGAGGGTTTCTAGGTAAACTACAGTTCATTAGCAAATTCATCACTAAGTTGACAGTAGTGTGTGAACTGATCTTCAAGCTACATAGAAAAGATCAGACGATTGAATGGAATGAACAGTTTCAGCTAGCATTAACCAAGATCAGAAGCTATCTAGCCAAACCATTAGTTCTAAGGCCACCTAAACTAGGGATACCTCTAACCCTGTATTTGGCCATCGAATGGAATACAATCGGTGCAATGTTAGCCTAAGAGTGAGAAACAAAAGTAGAACACACAATCTACTACTTGAGCAAGAAGATGCTACCATATAAGGAGAAGTACAACCAAGTCAAATAGATATGTTTAGCAATGGTATGGGCAATAAAGAAAATTAGACACTACTTTTAATATGACAAAATTTAGGCCATGTCTAAAATGGACTCAATGAAGTACCTCTATGAAGTTCCCTCTCTAGTGGGGAAACTTGCCAAGTGGCTCATACTGCTAATAGAATTCGACGTGCAATATCTAACTAAGAAGGCAGTAAAAGGGAGAGTAGTAACTGAATTTCTAACTTTTAATCCCATTCCAAACTTAGAAGAAATTCAATTGGACTTTCCAAACAACCTTAATTTAGCCGTCGAGATCCAAGGATGGCACATGTACTTTGATGGAGCAGTCAATCAGTTCGAGTAGGAGTCAGTGTCATAGTACAATCTCTAGAAGGTGAAATGGTACTAATTACTAAAAAGCTCAAGTTCAGAGTCATAAATAATAAAGTAGAATACGAGGCTTGCACACTCAGAATAGAAGCATTGATAGCCCTAGATATCACAGAAGTTAAAATCTTCAGAGATTCCATGATAGTAATCAACCATGCCACGGAAGAGTGGGAATTAAAAGAGTATAACTTAAAGCCTTATCTAGACCACTTGAGGCTACTCAACATGTCCTTCCAAAAGTGCAAATTCATTCATCTCCTCAAGAATCACAATTAGATGGCAAATGCACTTGCTTCCCTAGCATTTATACAGGAAGGACCATCCAAAATGCCCATAAAGCCTTTGATTCTACTTAGATAAGGACAACCTTATCCTAAAAACTATAGAATAGTGAAGACAAAAATAGCTGAAAGACCCTAGTTTTATAGCATCCAAAGATATCTAAAGGAAGAGCCTATCCTGATCAAGTAGATGAAAGAGACAAAGTAGTCATTCGATGACTAGCATTAAAATTCACATCGCACCAGGGTGCGTTATATAGGAGAACCTCAAATGGTTTACAACTTTGATGTCTAGATGAAACTGAGGCTATAAAAGAAGTAGAAGAAGTACATGAGGGTGGTCCACACATGAATGTAGCAATCCTTGCTAAGAAGTCAATGAAACAAGGGTTCTTTTAGATGACAATGATGGAAGACTGCATCAAATTTGTAAAGAAATGCCATAAGTGTCATATCCATGAGAATGTCAGTCACCTTCCTCTAATATAACTACACTACATCTCTTCTACATAGCCCTTCTCAGCATGGGGACTAGACATAATTAGGGAAATCCGCTCGACAGCCTTAAACGGACACATGTTCATCTTAGTGGTAGTGGACTACTTTACAAAATAGGTCAAAGAAAAATCATTCGCAAGGATAAGAACCAAGTAAGTGGCTAAGTTTATCAAAAGAAACTTGTTATGTCAATATGGAATCCTTTATCACATCATCTCTGAGAAGGTGTCCAATTCCAAGGGGAAGTTAGAGAGCTACTAAGGAGTTATAAGGTGGAACATCATAAATCTTCTCCTTATCGATCATAAGAAAATGGGTTGTCAAAGCTGCAAATAAGAACATAAAAAAGTTCTTATCAAAGATGACTTAAACTTATAGAGATTGGGCAGACAGATTGCCACATGTCTTATGGGGGTACCGAACAATAGTTAGAACTTCAATGGGAGCAACTCCTTTCTCACTAGTGTATGGATTAGAAGTAGTTATTCCAATCAAAATAGAGATCAAGTCTCTTTGGGTAGTAATTAAATCTGAATTGCTAAAAGTATAGTGGGCTCGATAAAGGCATAACAATCTTACTCTCTTAAATAGCCAAAGACTCAAGGCTCTATACCACACATAGTTGTATCATGCTCGACTAGCCAAGACCTTCAACAGAAGAGTAAAACATAAGAGTGTGAAAGCAAGAGATTAGGTGCTAAGGCAACTAAAATAGAAAGTTCTAGAGCCTAGAGGAAAATTCAAAATGAACTAAGAAGACTTAGATCTCTTCCAACGAGATCCTTGTTACTACAAATAAGCTCTCATAACTCATGTTAATTACAATTTATTACTAACAAAGTTTGTTACATGCTCATACAAAATAGGAATAAAAGCCTACCAAATTAGAGGAAGCAACTCTCGATGATCCACATGATGGCCCAGTCCTTGAATTTAAAGGATGAGATGCATCTGCCTAAGGAGGTGGAGGTGGAGGAAAAGTGCCACTAGCCACAATGTCAATTGCTGAGGGATCAATGCATTAGCATAAGGCAAGCCCGCACTCTCTAAGAGGCTCTCATAGGAGTATCCCATCATGGCAATAATAAGCTCATTACCACTAAGCTCGTAACCCCAGAACATATCACTAGGGGGAGGAATAGGGACTCTCCTTATAAATAGACCATCCCACCAATGAGGGACTCGCTCACCCAAATACCACACTCTACCAGTAAGGCTAGAGAGCAACACTTGTCTCTTCATTAGCTGCCATCTCTATCATCTAATATGACCTCGCCACCTACTATCGAAGGAAGAACTGCTAAAAAGGCAAGAATGAACAAAGAATCTCTAAAAGAGAAACAACCAACATAGTAAGAGTTAGATGTACTTGATCAAGGGACAACTTGCACATGTAGTCCTAAGCCACTACACAATCCTCAATTAAATTAATAGTCCTCCTGATCCAGTAAGAATAACAAGGAAACAATCCTCTAAAAAATGCTCAATGGTCAGATGAGGGAGAACCCTGAACTCGTAAGCCCAAATATGTCAGAACCAATAAGTTAGAAATAACAAACAAAAGATAAAGAGTAAAAAGAACAGACATGTGAACTCTTACTCACATCCAGCACGAACAAGCATCCATAGGTCCTTGAGCCACCTTGACATGCTACATTAAGGCCCGAGTACATATGGGCAAAAGCGATGGTACCCAGTAATATCTTGATAAATTGTCTAGATCCCTCAGAACAGGCAGCAATCATAAACTACCCATACCCGATGGGTTTGAGAAGATGACAACACTCAACAAAAAGAACAAGAAGTAATGAGCCAACTGCCCTATCAAAATAAGATTAGCATCATACATCATCTATATAGTGGAGACAAACTCAATGTAACAAGTGAGGTACGGACAACAAGACTTCATAGGGATAGGTACCCCAAGCAACTCTGTAGTAAGGAACCTCCTTGCCACCACAGTAGAGCACTCCTCCTCGTTAAAAGGAATGAGCTCTCTAGGAAAGCTCAAGCTTGTAATAGTAGCAAAGTCTAGAGGAGTGATGGTCATCTCCCCAATAGGTAAGTAAAAAGTGTATGTCGTGTCCATCCACTGCTCAATCAACGCATACATAGCAATTTGACTCAATGCATATGAGTCATAAGAAAGCATAGCAATAATCCCATTAAAACCTTTCCTTGTAACCATTTACTTCACACACAATAGAAGACCCTGATAGTACATATTAACCCTATTAAAATTACCAGGCAACATAATAACGGATCTACAAGGCTACAAATAATAGGTACCCTATCAAACATTCACATAATTAATAAATACTAACACATTTTTTCTCTATTATTTAATAGGAACAATAACGAAAGTTGAAAAGAAAAGAATCACAGTAAGCAATGGCAGATAATCATAATAAGAAAATAAAGCAAGACCTATCAACTATCAGCATTCATAATAAAGCTATACAGACAGTTACAATAAGAGCTACAAAACTACAGCTACGGTAACCTCAGTTGGAAGAATAACAAATATAGTAAAATCTAACAAACAAAAAAATAGCCTAGATAGCTAAATAAAATATAGAAGACAAAGGAGGACCTACCCAGTGATGATGATGAGCCCAAGCATGAGTCTTAAGACTGTGAACCATAAGAATTGGGTCTCCTTGAAAAAGTCTAAACAGTTAAGGACCCTGAGTGTTAGATAGACCATTAGTACTAGTCCCCACCGTGGAAGTCCCTACTCTAGTAGCCTCTATGAAGTTACCCTCCTAATCTAAAAAGATATCCTTTAGAACCTTTGGAATGTCAGGAAACTCCATCTTATACAGAGAAAAATGAAAATACTGAAGTAAAAACATAGCAAAAAGTACTTGAAACATGAAAGGGGTCAAAGAGAGTTGGAAAACACTCAAAGAAGTCCAGAAGAAGCCTCCCCAGACCTCCATAACACATATTTAAATAAGCATAAAGAGGGGAAGGCGCATCACCATGTGCACTTATCCCCTCCATGCGCTCATGTGTGGTTTTACACACACTTTGAGACTTTGCACACTCTTTTCTCTGGTCCTAAACCTCCATTTAAACAAAATACATGCACCAAAATCATAAAAAAGTACACTAATGAGGACTACATCTATATAAAGACACCATGTGCGACCTCACCACTTTTAAAAAATTAACACCTCCTAAAAGAAGAAAAATAAGGAAGAATCATTGAAAGGATACCCTACTCGAAATTTTTAAAATAATATCTACAACATAATAAGTAATGATATCATCATTACTGCATCATCATTGTATCATTGCTGCATTATCATTACTACATCATCACTACATCATCACCAACTAAGACTAAAAGAGGACACATTACATCAGTCACAATTATCATAATAATTTTTTCGCCTAACACCGGAAGAGATTATGATGGCATGATTCTATTTGCCTAACACCTAAAGAGGTTATAATGGCATAATTATGTTTGCCTAACACCTAAGAAGGTTATAGTGGCACAATTTTGTTTGCCTGACACCTAAAGAGTTTATAGTGGCATGATTCTATGTATCTAACACTAAAAGAGGTTATAGTGACATTATTTTATTTGCTTAACACCTAATAGTGGCATGATTATATTCATTTGGCACTTAAAGAGGTTATAGTGGCATGATTTTTTTTTGTTGGACACTTAAAGAGGTTATAGTGGCATGATTTTGTTTACCTGACACTTAAAGAGGTTATAGTGGCATGATTCTATTTTTCTAACACCTGAAGAGGTTATATTAGCATGATTTTGCTTGTCGAACGCCTGAAGAGGTTATAGCGGTAGCATCTATCTATTTGCTTGACACCTAAAAAGGTTATAGTGGCAGTTCCTAATAATCGAATCATAATAATACAACACTCAAGTAAGTACCTCTCTCTTCGAAAAATGATTTTTTACATCTTTGCATTTGCTTCATGTGTATTAACACTGGTGCTAGGTGGCTATGCAACACACATGAAGTAGGAGGCAACAGTTATACCTCAAATTTGATTGTCCCTAATGAGTGAGAAAAATTTTATATTTTGAACACTCTTTTCTATGGTAATAGAATCTATATTTGCATTTTTAATTAATTTAGTTAATTTTTAGATCTTTTATTTATTTTTGTTAATTTTTTTTAGTTGTTAGGATTTTTATTAATTTTGTTTGTTTTTAAGTTTATTTAGTTAATGTTTATTTAATTTTTGAAATCATGATGCATGAAGGAAGTTGGAAGATTTAAACAAATCAAAGATAGGATTTGGAGGTTATAACAAGTCAAAATCTTGAAGAAAAGTGGAGTTTTGAAAGTAGCTTATTCTGACATAGCAGTGTGTCTGAGTGTGAACAGCTATGCCTGAGTATTAGAAAGTTGACACACCTTATGACACAATCGTGTGCTTGGGTGTGCATAGCTCTGCCTGAGTGTTAGAAAGCTGACACACCCTGTGACACAGTTGTGTGCCTAGGTGTGCACAGTTGTGCAAGCTGTTGTAACAACTTCTTAAATTCAAATTTTAAGATGATGATTTGAGGGAATTTTATGGGATTTGAATTGTAACAAACCTCAAAGTTGTTGGAGGCTAGAGGCTATAAATAAGAGGCCTTTATAAGAGCAAAGGAGGCTACACTTAGTCTTCCCTACATTTTTACTTTAAAGAATTAAAGTTAATTTGCATTCAAGTTATTGTTCATGTTAAATAGAAAATTAGTTTTGAAGTTTTAAGGGAACAAGACCTTTTATTGCAACTTTTTAAAGTAGAAAAGGGGGTTTTCTTATTTAAACTCTTTGGTTATTATTTTCTTTTAATTAATAATGATTGCTTATTTCTTCTCTACTTCATCTTCTTCTCTTTCTCTTAACATGCGTAGCTAAGCATATTTTTAGGTTTCTTATTCCATTTCAACCATGTAATTATTTTTTTAAATTAAAATCTAAGTCTTTAATCTTAATTCTATGGTTGTTGTTGAACTTAATGTCGTCTTAAGCTTGATCATCCTTAGATTGAATTTATACTTTAGAACTTGATTAAGAGATAGGTTCTACTAGATCAAAATAATAACCTATTAGTCACTTACTTAGTTGAGAGACAATTAAGTGACTAATTTTGATTAAAAAGTAGGACTTAAAATTGGGTTTAAGAAACATTTAGTTAGTGAGAGCTAGTAAACTATGTGTTAATTCTACTCAATTAATTATAGGTTTATCTGAGAGGAAAAGCTACAATTTTAAAGATGCTTTCAAATTGAATTAAGATTGGTTAAAGACTTAGATGTTTAATTAATTTTTAGAAAAGCTTCAAATGATAAAAAGAACTTAGCCATTAATTTCATTGTTAAGTTTTAATTAAATTTGTTTGATTTTCAAACCAAAATTCGGTGTTTAAACAAACAAACACTTTTAGTATCTCAATACTCAATTTGCAATCTCTATAGGATTGATACTTTATTTTACTACTTGAACCAACTCCATACACTTGCAGGTTTTGCACATCAAGTTTTTGGCGCTACTGCCGAGGATTGCCAAAATTGATATTGCTAAGAAAATTGTGTTATTTGATTTAGACGTTATTTTTAATTTTATTTTCATTTATGGTATTGCAGGGACTTGTGTTAGTGTATGCACACTACAAGTAGTGCAAGCAAATAAGGAGTTCTACTAATACCAATTGATCTAGAACTTGAAAAGGCAGTTAGAAGAAGAAGGAGACAATATAGAAATAGAATGGAAGAAGAAAGAAATATCAGATAGCAAGCAGCCCAAGATGGATAAAATGGGTAGAATGGGCAAAGGACTATGAGGGACTATATGAGTCCTAACGTCCAAGGTAATCAAAATTCGATCGTGAGGCCGGCGATTGCAGTAAATAATTTTGAGATAAAACCCACCATGATCCAGATGATTCAAAATTCACAATTTAGTGGATTGCCACACGAGGATCCAATTGGTCATATGACCTAATTTCTGGAGTATTGCTCAACTTTTAAGATGAATGGAGTACAACCTGAAGCAATCTGGCTTATTCTTTTTTCATTTTCCCTTATGGATAGAGCCAAGAGGTAGTTTACAAGCCTACCACCTAACTTTATCAACACTTGGCAAGAGCTTTACAATGCTTTCTTCAACAAGTACTTCCCACCAGCTAAAGTCTTGAAGGTCAGAAATAAGATCAATTCTTTCTATCAAATAGAGGAAAAAAGCTTCTATGAGTGCTAGGATAGGTTTAAGGATCTTCAACTGCAATTCCACCTCAATTAATACCATCATGGGATTTGGTTCAATCATTTTACAAGGGTGTTAATCCATCGGTTAGGGTAAACATTGATGCATCAGCTGGAGGAACCACAATGTCAAAAATACTTGAAGAAGCTTTAGACCTTTTTAAAGAAATGCCAACACACAAAGCCTCTATTCTAATGAGAGAACTATTTAAAAAAAAGTGGGGATCAATTAAAGTTAATAGTTTGATAATGCTTAATGCAAAGATGGATGCTTTATCCAAGAGGATAGATAAGATGAATGTTAATGCAATATCTAACTTATCTTCTTTTTATGAATTTTAGTAGGGTAATCATCCGACTATAGAATGCCAAATGATGTAAAAAGTTATTAATGGAGAATGTGAACTATGTGAGCAACTTTAATAAGGGCCAGCAAAATCAAGTACATGGAAACACCTACAACCCTAATTAGAGGAATCATCCTAACTTTTCTTGGAGCAATCACGGGAATAACCAATGGAGACCATAAGTACCACCAAGTTTTGAAGGTCATAATGCTCAACATCACCAATCTTAAATCTATCAAGATAAGGGTTCACCCTTAGGAGTATCTCTAGAGAACAAATTGGAGAAGTTCATAGAAGTAATGATAGCAAAGATGAACCAACAGGATGAGGTTACAAAGAGATTTGATCAAATGTTCAAAAATCACTCTTCCTTTATTCATAAATTGGAAATGCAGATAGGACAATTGGCAAACTCTTTGTTAATAAGAAACCAAGGTTGATTGCCAAGCAACACTGAGAAGAATCTAAAGGAGCAATTGAAAGCAATTACCTTGAGAAGCGGAATTGAGATTTAAACCCCAAAAGCAATAGTGGAATATGAGAAGAAACAGAAGGAAGGGGAGAAAGAACAAGAAGATGAGTGCTTAGATGTTAAAGTGGAGAAGAAGCCAAAAGTTCAGAACGAAAAATAAGAGAAGCCAAAGTCTCCACCAATTCAACCTTATAAACCTCCAGTTCCATAGACTCAGAGGTTGAAAAAATAGGAGCATGACCAATAATTTGCAAGTTTTTTAGAAAGATTTAAGTCACTCCGTATCAACATGCCTCTTGTGTAGTGTCTATCTCAAATGCCCAAGTCTTTTGTGGAGTTTCTATCTCAAATGCCCAAGTATGCAAAATTCTTAAAGGAGCTAATTTTTAATAAAAAGAAAATTTGGGAGTTTGAGACAATCACACTAAATAAAGAATATAGTGCAATCGTCTCTAATAAACTTCTTCTAAAAAGGAATTATCTAGGGAGTCTCACTATTTCATTTTCTATTGAAAATTTAAAATTTCAAAAAGCTTTATGTGATTCTAAAGCTTTAATTAATCTTATGCCTTTGTCAATTTACAGGAAATTAGGATAAAGAGAGGTAAAATCAACAAGCATCTGCTTGCAGCTTGTAGATAGAACAATAAAGGAACCATAAGGCTTAATGGAAGATGTGTCAGCAAGGGCTAGAAAATTTATTTTTTAGTTGACTTTGTAGTGCTAGATTTTGAAGAGGATGAAAATGTTCCCCTAATCCTTGGTATGCCTTTTTCTTACACTACAAAAGACATAATTGATGTCTTTGATGGGACACTCAAACTACGAGTAGGAGATGAAAGTTATAAGTTCGATGTTTACCAATGTATGAAATTCCCATCTAATAATGATTTCTGCTTAAGAGTTGATGTTATGGATGAATTTGTAAGTAAAGTCTAATAAAGGAGGTTAGCAAAATATGTGGAAATTGAAAATATAGAGAAGTGTTTTCAGGAATATTCCTCTCAAGATGAAGTACACCTCAAACACCAATGCCACTTACCTTATATAGAATTACCACACACTGAACCAACACAACCTTCGAACTTAAACCCACCAAAGTTGGATTTGAAACCTTTGCCTAATTATTTGAGGTACACTTTTTTAGGAGAAGGTCAAACCTTACCTGTAATTATATCCTCTAAACTTACCCAAGATCAAGAGGATGTGCTTATGGAAATGCTCAAAAGAAGGATAAAAGTAATTAGTTGGCAAATCTCTTACATTAAAGGTATAAGCCCTATATACTATGTGCATAAACTCTTGATGGAGGAAGGATACAAGCCAACTATTGAAAGATAGAGAAGACTTAACCCAAACATGCAAAAAGTGGTAAAGAAAGAGGTGGTCAAACTATTAGATGCAGGAATTATCTACCAAATATTAGATAGTTCATGGGTGAGCCTAATCTAATGTGTACCAAAGAAGGGATGACCATTATGGAAAATGAGGAAGGGGAAGCAATTCCTACTAGAGTCATAAATGGATGGAAGGTATGTATAGATTATGGGAAGTTGAACTCAGCTACAAGAAAATATCACTTCCCATTACAATTTATTGACCAAATGTTAGAAAGAATAATAGGACATGCTTTTTATTATTTCTTGGATGGATATTCAAGATATAATCAAATTGCAATAGCTCCAGAAGATCAAGAGAAGATGACTTTTCAATGTCCTAATGGCACATTTACTTATAGACGAACGCCATTTGGATTATATAATGCTCCTACAACATTTCAACGATGCATGATGGCCATATTTTTAGATTTAGTGGAAGAAATCATGGACATTTTCATGGATGAATTTTCAGTCTATTGACATTCTTTTGATGGATGTTGGGAAAATCTAGAGCAAGTACTTGAACGTTGTGAAGAAACCAATTTGGTGTTAAACTGGGAGAAATGCCACTTTATGGTTGATAAAAGAATTGTTCTTAGCCACAAGATTTCAGCTAAAGGCATTAAGGTTGAAAAATCAAAGGTGGAGATTATTGAAAAATTGCAATATCCAATGAATGTGAAAGGAGTCAGGAGCTTCCTTGGTTATGTAAGCTTCTACATACGACTTATTAAGGATTTTTCAAAAATCTCTAAACCCCTTTGTAAGTTACTTGAGAAAGATTCACCTTTTGACTTTACTAATGAGTATAAATTATCTTTTGATAGGTTAAAGGAGGCACCCATTTCCGCTCCTATAGTTGTAGCACCTGATTAGAACCTTTCATTTGAACTAATGTGTGATGTAAGTGATCATGCAATAGGAGCAGTACTTAGCCAAAGGAAGGAGAATAAGCTTCATGTGATTTACTATGCAAGCAAGACATTGACAAGGGCACAACTCAATTATACAACAACAGAAAAGGAGATGTTGGCAGTTATTTTTGCATTTTACAAATTTAGATCTTATCTTTTTGGTTCTAAAGTTGTTGTGTATACAAATCATACAGCATTTAAGTACCTCATGAAAAAGAAGGATTCTAAACCAAGACTCATTAGATGGGTGCTTTTACTACAAGAATTTGATATTAAGATCAAAGACAAGAAGGGATAAAAAAATGATGTAGTTGATTATCTCTCAATGTTGGATTTAGATTTAGAGGAAGGAGAGGAAAAACCTATCAAGGAGATATTTCTAGACAAGATGCTCTTGGCAATTGAAAGCTCAAGTGCTCCATGGTTTGTTGATATAGCTAACTTCATCTCAAGTGGTGAATTTCCAGAAGAATTCACTAAAGAGAAATAGAAAAAGGTAATCTATAACTCCAAATCCTATTTGTGGGATGATCATTTTCTATAGAAATTGTGCAATAATGGCATGATAAGGAGGTGTCTAGTAAGTGGCAAAATCTGGTTAATATTGCAAAGTTGTAATGGTATGGTAAATGATTGTCATTTTGGTCTATAAAGAATAGCTGCTAAAGTTCTTGAAGTAGGTTTCTTTTGGCCTACACTCTTTAAAGATGCTCAAAATTTTGTACTTAATTGTGACACATGCCAAAGAAGTGGGAACATCTCAAAGAAAGATGAGATGCTTCAATTGGGAATTCTAGAAGTTGAGATATTCAATGTTTAGGGCATTGTTTTAATGCAACCATTCCTTATGTCAAAAGGAAATAAGTACATACTTGTTTGTGTGGATTATGTGTCAAAATGGGTAGAAGCTCAAGTTTATTCTGTAAATGATACAAGGGTTATTTACAAATTTTTAAAGAAGATTTTCTCTCGTTTTAGTATGCCTAGAGCTATCATAAGTAATGGGGGAACACATTTTTGCAATAAAAATATAAAAAATTTAGTGGCTCGTTATAGGGTAATGCATAAGGTTGCAACACCTAATCACCCCAAACAAGTGGGCAAGTTGAAGTTAGCAATAGAGAGCTAAAGAAAATTTTAAAAAGAACGGTCAGTAAGTTAAGAAAGGAATGGGCAAGGAAGCTTGATGATGTTTTGTGGGCATATTGGATTGCTTGCAAAACACCTATTGGAATGTCCCCATATAGGTTGGTTTATGGAAAAGCTTATCATCTTCCTATTGAGTTTGAGTACAAAGCTTATTGGGTGGTAAAAGCTTTAAATTATGATTTCAAGAAAGCAGCAAAGAAAAGAATTTTGCAAATGAGTGAACTTGAAGAAATTAGAGAAGCTGCATATGAGAACACAAAGATTTACAAGGAACATACAAAGAGGTGGCATGATGCAAAAATTAGGATCAAAAGGTTTAAAGAGGGTGATCAAGTGTTGTTGTTTAATTCAAGACTTAGATCATTTCCAGGAAAGCTGAAGAGTAGATGGTCAGGTCCATTTATGGTGAGTTATGTATATCCTTATGGAGCTGTGGAATTATGCAACAATTAAGGAGAAAATTTTAAAGTGAATGGACAAAGATTGAAGTTGTATCATAGAGCCATATTAGAGAATTTTTGCCAAGTTGCCTGTTTAAAAGATTCAATTGAATGATGAGCATTATGGTCTAGCTTATGGACCTTAAAGAGCGCTTTTTAAAGGCTCAACTAAGCTTCTGTTATCTAAATTTAATTTTTGTTGTTTTAATTAATTTTAATTTGTTAAGTTTTCAATTCAAATTTTATTTGTATTTTTAGGAATCATAAAAGAAGAAGAGCTCTAGAAGAAATTTTTTTAAGTTAAAGTTTGTGGAAAAATGTGTGATTTGTATATAGGAGATGTGTGAGTACTATTATGTGTGCAAAATGCAAAAATAGCCTTAGATGACCATAATATTAGGTTGCACACCCTACTGCATAGCTATGTGGTCTGATGGACATTGTTTTAATGTGAAAAATAACATTCAGACACAACTGTGTGCATTATAGCACACACCGATGTCTAAACAGGTGAAATTCTAAGGTTGAAGTTTGATTCAGGCATAGCTGTGTGTGTAGTTGTGCACAACTATGCCTGAAATTACAAGAAAAAATATTTTGTGTTAAACAATGCACACAATTGTGCGTATCAATGCACACAATTGTGCACATCGATGCACACAGTTGTGTGCACTGTTAATTACAAAAACAAAAAATTTCACACAAATTTTTTTTAAAAGGAATCAGTTTGCCACTTTCCCATTTCTTTCCACTACCTTCATGTCTGGAATCAGTTTTCCACTTTCCCATTTCTTTCCACTACCTTCATGTCTTTTCTTTCCTATTTTTAGGATTATAAAATTTAACCACTTTAGCATTTTTCAATAATTTTTTCCCATTTCTCCATGACTTTTTCACTTCTCCATATTTTCCCATTTCATAATTTTTAGAATTCCACAATTTTGACTTCTTTTGCAATTACCCATTTCTAGGGTTCTTCAAATTACTTCTTTTATTTATTATTTTTTTCTTTCTCTCTTTCCACACTCTATTTAAATATCCATCTTCTTCACTTTTTACCTTATTCTCTAAATTTTCATTCTATACACACTCTTTTCTCTACAAAAGGCACTACTCTTTCTTTCACCATTTCCATTCTTCTTTGGATTTTCCATAACTTGTCCTTCTCTCCATGGAAAAAGAGCTTATATGAAATTCAATTACAAGCAAGAAGAATGATCCTTCCAAAAGAAAGCGTAGTGGTGGTTCCAATAATCCGAGTGGTGAAAATGAGGAAAGATCGGTAAAACCCTTCCCAAAACTTATTCATTTTAGGCATGAAGGGCATAGGAAAAAAAATTGAGCAAATGATAGCTAGGAAAATTGTCCCAAATAGATACCTGAATGTTTTTGCTCTATGAGAGGTCAATTTGCTAGAAGAGGTAAACATGTATGTGAATAGGATGGGTTGGGATAATTTTGTGACCATGTAAAGTCCTACCTTTACGAGACCAACTTGTGAATTTCTATCGACTTTTACTTTTGATGAGCAAACTCTTAAGCTTAAATTTCATTTAGGAAATGAAGAGTATGAGCTTGGTTTGTTTGCATTTAATGATATATTTCATTTTTCTAAAGACCAAGATGTCAATATTATGTATGATAGAGATGTCTTTTGGAGAGAAATCATAGGATAAAAGGAGGTTTTTTACGAAGCTAGATCAGCAAAAGAATCTCAAATTTGATCCCCATCCCTATTTGCATAGGGTCATGTCTCATTCCTTATTTTTAAGGAAAGAAGGAGATATTGTGGTATCTATAAATGAACTCAATATCATATATTGCATGGTTAATGATAGAAAATTAGATATTTTCCATGCTATTGCTTCCAAATTAAGGGATGTGACTACCAAGATGACTAAAGCAATTAGGGTGGGAGGTATGGTTACAACTATAGCTAATTACCTAGGCTTTTATGTGGAGAATATGCCATTTTATATGGTTAAGGGTCAATCCTCAATTGATTACTACATGATAGAGGCCATAGGGTTAATTAGAAGAGATTTTAGGGGGAGAGCTAATCTTATTATTCCAAATGAACCACCACTAATTCTAAAAGAAAGGGAAGAAGAAGACCAAGAGATGGATTTGAATGATGTAATAGAGCATTTGGATGACTTAGAACTTTAAGTGGGAGTCATTGACTCAAATTTTGGTGAATTAACTTCACTAGCAACAAGGATGGATGATACTATGATTGGAATGAATCATAGGTCGGGCATGATTAACCATAACCTCATGGCTTTCTTTCAAGCTCAAAATTTTATTCCACCTCCATACCCACCATTTGATCAAGAAGCTGAGCATGAAGAAGAGTTATCATCTAAACAAGGAAGAGATGAATGAAGAATAGAGTGTTATTTTATTTTTAAATAATGTTCTTTTATTATAAAAGAATAAAAAAAATTTTGTGTATGTGGAATTTAAATTCTATTGTGTTTAATTTGTTTTATGTTATGAGCATGTTTTTGTTATATTGCTATTTGATTTAATTGTTGATCAAATTGGTATATTCTAAGGGAATTGGTCTAAGTGTTCTATTCTATTCTAAGGGAATTGGTCTCTATTCTATTCTAAGGGAATTGGTCTAAGTGCTTAGCCATTAAAACACTTGGGAATTCGGTTTTAGTGTGAGCCTAAAAAACACTTGTGAATTGATTTTTGAGTGAGCCTTGAAAACTCAAGTTATAAGGTTTAAGTTGAGCCTAAAACTCAAGTTGTAAAAATCAATCTAGGGAAATAGATTATGGTGATTTGCAATCCTAACCTGGGGATAAGTTAGGTGGAGACATAGGATTGTTGAGAATCTAAACTCTTTAAATTCTTGTGTTCATCATTCTTCCTTCTCTACATTGCTTTTAATTCTTATTCAAATCTTTTTAATTTCTTATTATTGTTTGATAGTCCTATTCACCCCTTAGGACTCTTTCAAATAGTAAAAATGCATGAGAGTGAACAATATAATGACAGTGATGACATAGAGGAGGAAGGTCCAATTAAGCAATATGCTAGGCAACAAAACCTTTAACAAAATGAATTTGGTTCATATAAAATGACTAAATGGTGCATGTGGATCCAGTAGTAGTCAATAAAGAAAGCTAATGATGGGTCACTCTTTCAATGTCAGAAACACTACTAATACACAAACTCCAAAAGGCAATAATCCTCAATCCTCAATTATCAACACTAGCTAAAAGATTGAGAGCTGTTCAAGTGGACTTAGAGATCGAAAAGGAAAGAAATAAGCATATCAAAATAAAATCACATTGGTTCAAGAAAAGTAAAGAGAAGTTTATGAATGTCTTCAGTCAATTGTAGTTCATAATAGACTACCATTTGCAATTGTCAAATCACCTTGGACACGACCTTTACTTAGACTTGCTTCAGAAGTTGGATCGAACATTTTACCTCTGACAACTTATAAACATGCAAAGGTATGATTTCCAAGGGAATATTAATCAATGAAAGAATATATTACATCTTTTGTAGGGATTTAGAAGGAAATATGTGTGTGTATATTATATGATGCATGGATAGGGCCTACAAAGATGTCCATTATTAATTTTCTTATTTATTTAAATCATGGCATAATTTTCATAAGTCAATGAATGCATCTGATGTTGAAAAGAAAGATGGACATTATTACTTGCAATTGATGTCAAAGGTTGTCGAAGAAGTTAGAATTGAAAAAGTTGTCCAAATTGTTATTGATAATAATGTTGCAATTGCGTTAACAAGAAAAATGCTCATGAACAAGTATCATCATCTTTATTAGACAACTTGTAGTGCTCATTGTAATAATCTAATTTTAGAAGATATTCAGAAGAGAAGTTAAAAAAAAGTCACTGTATTATAAAAAGGAAGAAATGACCCAATTTATTTACTACCGTGCAAATGTTTACTTTTCAAGAAAAAGGAGGATCTTTCAAATCCTCACTTACTTTAAAAACAATCAAGACTTTGCCCCCTATGTATCTTTTGTTTTGACATATATTTTATATTAATTAATTAATATAATTTTTTAACTTATTGAATATTGTTGGTTGAAGCAACTGAGTGTTAGATTAATTTTGAAGAGTCAACACCTAAACTTTAAAAAATTGATGTAAGAGCCTTAAGTCAAACAACATTAACAGCAAATTATGAAAGGAATTAGAGCACTTTTAACTTAATTCATGCAAAGACTAGAAATAGATTGAAGTACAAAAAATCATACTATCTAGTCTATGTACACTATAGTATGAAGCTGAAATTAGAAAATATAATGCAGAAGTCATAACAAAAGTTAAAGGAAGCTTTTAATCCGACTAACTTGGATTATATTTTTTATGAACATGAACCTTTAAATCCATGTTGGAAGAATCAAAAGCTCCTTTACTTGATGAAGAGAATCTTGATTGATTGAAAATGAAGATGATGAATGAGATCCTATAATTGATTTAAAAAAGCTAGAATTGATGGTGGTAATAATGGTGGTGGTGGTTGTGCTAGAGGAAGTGGATATCATAGGCAAATTGGAACAAGCCTTAAATATTATAAAGATCCCAAATATTCAAATGATATCCCTTCTTTTTATGATTTATCTAGTTCTTCAAATGTTTCATCTAATTTTGCTCAAAGACAACATGAATTTGGTTACGAAATCAGTGGAGATGAAAATAGTTCTACTTTAACTATTGAAAATCAAGATTATGGGTTTAATCATTACATGAACCCATTTGACCCTCTATTATATTATAAAATTCCCTCTAAAAATTGGAATTAACAAGACCCATGTGTAGACGGCGGGGTTTAATGCACGTCCAAGATCTTAGCCACTGTGACACTGTTTAAGCTCAAGGCTTTAGAAAACACACTAACCACTATCACAAAGACATGATGTGAAGATGAGGAGTCACCACCCAGGTTAATAACTGGGACAAATAAAAAAATAATGGTACTCAATTTCCTAAAAGAAAGCTAGCACCATAACTAGTTCTAGGTACGGAATACCAACTTCTTTTAGTCTCGTGTTATTTTAGAATTACTTTATGAATTACTATTTTATCCTCTATTTACATGCAATTTCATATAAACCCTTAAAAAATCAACTCTAGGCAAACTAGTCATGAAATACAAAAGTAAACAATGCATTCATCACAATCCCTAGGTTAGTCTAATCTATATTAAGTTTAATTAAATGAGCTAAATGTACATATTTTTATTTACAAGTGAGCCTAAAGACTAATGGACCTAATTCCTATTTAATTTTAATTAAGTGAACCTAAGTCTGTTTATTTTAATTCTAAAAATGGGCCTAGATCTACAAATTATGAAGTATTTAAATTAGTGGGCCTAATTCTACATGTTTTAATTCTAAAATGATCTTAAATTTATAAATTATGGAAAAGGCTTAAATTAAATGGGCTAAGTATAAATTAATTAAATTAGGTGGGCCTATATCTAGTTAACTAAGTAGGCCTACATTATCTCTACCATAAATCTAATTAATGATGGGTCTAAAAATACATTTTCATTAATTAAAACTAAAAACCTAAATTTAAATGGGTTAAAGCCTAATCTGGACCTAGGGCCCAAAACACATAAATATAAGCAAAAAAGCCCAAAAATAATAAACAAATCAAAATAAACAAATAAAAGATCAAAAAATTAATTAAATCTATTATAAAACCCTAATTTAATGAAAGTAACCATGAACAATAAATAAAACAATCAATCAAGCAAACTAATTTTACCAACTTAAATCTAATTCAATTTTGATTAGACAACCTAACGATTTCTATAACCATTAGTTTAATTAATTACTGAATGAAAACCCTAATTTTACTAACCAATTACTTAAAATAAAATACACAAGCACACACACCAAATTTCGTTATTCCTACTATTGGGGCTATTACAATGAACTATTGATAATAATAAAAAAAGAATTAATACAAACCCCAAAAAATAAAAATAAGAAAATTGATACTGCCTATATATATTCCTATTTAATTAAAGGTTTTTCATTTTTTGAATAGGGTTACTCGAACAGAGAAGGTAGCAGAATCCGTTCATGGAAAGGACTCTACCTCGAAGAGGATTCCTAAGCAAAGAAGGAATACTCTCCTACTAGGATTAGGATTCCTATCTCACAAGGAATCCTACTCCTTTCAGATTTAAGCATCATTATAAATAAGACCTCATACCTCTCATTCTAGATCATCTCATTCTTTTATATTCTAATTGTTCCTTGCTCTCTATACAAACTCTCTTTCTATTCTCTGACTTAGGCATCTGAGTGTTTGTGGGGACACTCCCCACCTCTCACCTTGCCCTCTATTCATTAATTGTAGAGTCTTAAGGAAACAAGTTATCAAGTGGCGTCATCTGTGGGAACTCTTGGGAAAATCCATTCATATACCTGCTAAGCTAAAGACATCCACACTATGACTTCCAGCCCACCATTAACTTTGACTCCTAAAACTAACATCAATCCTTCTGCACCCATTCCTTCGACTGATCTCTCAACCCCTCTCCCAACAATAGTGCTTCCAGCCACTTTTCAGTATGCCGAAACTTCATCCGGGCATACACATTCACTTCCTAACAACACCCAAAGATGCCCAGCTTTGGGCACAGACTTTCCATATTATGCTCCTTTACAATACCACCATCATTCAATACCCTCCATACCTTTTTCAGGTTTAACAAACACACCAACAATTACCATACTAAACTTGAACACTGTAAACCAAGCATTCAACCTCAACCAAACCAATAAGGAAGTTATGACACAAAATATCCAAGCATAAATGGCCTTAATGTAGCAACAACTAAATACTTTAATACAAAGTGGGAACTTTGAACCAGCTCAAATCGATAATAACATGACACCCCCGATAGGCACCAAAGACAAGCAGGGGAAAGGGTAAAGCGCCAGAAGGGGAATGTAGTTCAATAATTCCAGCCTTTGATGACTCAAAGTTAGCTCAGAAAGTTGAAGAGGCTATACACAAAGCTTGTACAAAACCAAGAGAGGATGAATTCATTATGGACAGCAGAACTCCATTCATAAGAAGGATAATCCAGACGGAGATCCCTACTAAATTTAGAATCCCATCACTTGATCAATATGACGAGACGGGATATCCTGTTAACCATATATTGGTGTTTAGAATAAGGATGTTGCTCCAGATTATGAATAATGGAATCATATGTAGAGTCTTCCCAAGCACACTCACAAAGAATGCCCAAAAGTGGTTTCATTGACTCCCAGAGAATTCCATCACTTCTTTTGAGGATCTGGAGGAGCAGTTTTGTACCAGGTTTATGACCAATATTCCCCCAACCAAAAACATCAACGATCTTTGGATGTGTCGGCAAGAAGTTGATGAGTCTCTATGAAGTTATCTTGATCAATTCAATAAAACAGCTATGCATATTGAAAGCCTTATTGATCAAGTTGCTATAGAAGCTTTAAAAAATGGCATTAGACTCAAAAAGCTTAAAGACAAGATAATGACCAAGGAACCGGGCACCTTTGTGGAAGCAATGGCAATGGCAGTCAAAATGATAAAGATGGTTGAAGATAGAAGGATGCGAAGGGAGGAGGAAAAGCCACTATCCAAAGATGAAAGACAAAGACCCAGACGAGCAAGCTTCCTAAAAATAAACTTCAGAAACCCAGTAGAGAGATTTGATAGGGAAGCAGATAGATACACACCTCTGAACACCTCTCGATCCAAAATTCTCATGTGGGTCAGGTATAATGGTGTTGGAATTATCCCAGCTAAAAGGATAAGCCCCAACCAAAGACCCACACAAGATAGGGGATAATACTGCCAGTATCATCGGGAATACAGGCATAACATTGAGGGTTGCAGAGAGATGAAGCATGCCAGAGAAAGACTGGTGCAGAATGGTAAACTCAATAATTTCATGGACACATCTAGAAGGAATGAAAACCTAAAAGCCTAGGTGCATGATAGGCCAGAAGTAAAGAAAGCTCATAAGGAGCCAATTGGTATTATTAACATGATCATTGGAAAAGAAAATACTAAAAAGAAATTAAAATAGCGTAGGGGAGAAAAGCCAATCTTCAAGAAAAAAGAGATTGTATTCAATTCGAAAGATGGTTCGCATGTTAGCCATCCCCACTATGATGCCCTGGTGATAAATGCATACATAAACAATTACTTGGTAAATAGGTTATTGTTTGACAATGGAAGCACTATCAACGTGTTATCCTAGAATGCTTACAAAGTGGTGGGAGGCTCTATCACTGATCTAAAGACCATCCAAAACCCCATAACAAGCTTCTGTGGAGGAATTATACAACTAATGGGAAATCTAGAATTTGGGAAATGAGATGACAAAGAAATAAAAATTATCAAAACAATATTCAATGTGGCGGATCTCCCACTGGCATATAATGGACTCATAGGACGGTCGGTGCTCTATGAAGCAGATGCAGTCACTAGTATCCGACACTTAACTATGAAAATTCCATATGAGAGCAGAACTCTTACCATTCGGTGAGATCAGCATATGGCTAGACAGTGTCACCAGATGGCCATGAAGCCTCAAGCGGAAGCCTTCCCCCTAGAAACATGGGAAATAAAGAAACAAGGCACTGGTCCACAACCAGTTAATGACACGGAAGCTCTATAAATTGTTGACAAAAAAGTGGTGAAGATCAGTAATGAACTTGACCATGACATCAAAGAAGGAATAAGGGAAGTCCTCACTAGACACACGAAAGACTTTGCTTCGTGGGCATCTGAAATCATCAGTGTGGATCCACAGGTTTCTTGTCATGGTCTAAACATCATATCAGGAGCAAAGCCAGTGGTCCAGAAAAAAAAAAGAAACTTTGCCTATAAGAGACAGAGGATAATTGTTGAGGAAATAAAGAAATTCTTAGAGGCCAGATTCATCAAGGAAGTTACTCATCTAGAATGGGTAGCCAATGTGGTACTTGTTAAAAAAGCGAATGGAAAGTATAGGATGTGTATGGACTATACTGACCTTAATCGGGCATGTCCCAAGGACAGCTACCCATTGCCCACAATTGACCAACTCGTAGACTGTTGGCCATGGATTATATAGTTTTGTTAACGTAGCACATGGATATCACCAGATACCGATGAAGGAAGAAGATCAGGAGAAAACGTCCTTCATCACCCACAAAGGCCTATATTGCTACAAGGTGATGCCCTTCAGACTAAAGAATGCTAGAGCAACATTTCAAAGAATGATGAACCAGGTACTCTAGGACCAGATTGGCACAAACGTGGAAGTATATGTAGACGACATCATCATCAAGAGTAAGTATGCAGAACAACACCCAGCGGATTTGGATCAAGTTCTCTAATTATTGAGCAAGTCTAGGATCAAGATAAATCTAGAAAAATGTGTCTTCAGAGTAAAAGCTGACAAATTCCTAGGATTCATGATACCCCATAGAGGCATTGAGGCCATCTCGAAGAAAATGGAAGCCATACTCAACATGAAAGCCCTAAAAAAATATCCACGAAGCACAAAAGCTAAACAGCAGAATCACGACATTGGGGCATTTCATTTTAGGCTCAGCCAAATGGTGTCTACCATTATTCCAAGCTTTAAAAAATTCTAAAAAAATTTTTTGGTCTGCAAATTGCCAAGCGGCCTTCAAAGACATTAAGAAATTCATGTCCTCACCACCTCTACTCAACAGGCCCCAGCAAAACTCGGTATATTACATTAGCAAAATGCTCTGAGGATTTGAAGTCCAATATGCAATGTTGGATAAGCTGGCTATGGTTATGGTTCATGCATCCCATAAGCTCTGACACTACTTCCAAGCCCATCCTATTATTGTCCGATCTCATTTTCCTCTATAAAAAATCCTACAAAGACTGGAAACCTCGAGCAAACTGGTTCAATGGTTGGTATTACTAGGAGAATTCAACATTGATTATGAGCCCCACCAACAAGTGAAAGCCCAAGAATTAGCAGATTTTGTTCAAGAAATGGCTCCAGAAGATCTCACCATAACCAAAGCTCCAGAATGGAAACTCTATATTAATGGAGCATCCTCCAATCAAGGATCCAATGTCGAAGTGATTCTCAAAGGACCACATAAAATTCACATCCAGTATGTAGTTAGAATAGAGTACAATGCAACCAACAATGCCACAAAATATTAGGCACTCATCACAGACTTGAAATTAGCTGCCGAAGTCAGAGTCGAACACCTTCTAATACACTCGAACTCCCAACTGGTAGTCAATCAGGTTAACAGCACATTCCAGATCAAGGACACAAGCATTGCTAAGTACATGGGCAAAGTCCGGTAACTTTTAAAGTAGATTGAACAAGAAGGGGACCACTGGAAGATCATCCAAATTCCCAGGCAAGAGAACTCTGAGGCCAACCTCTTAGCCAAATTAGCAGTTAAAGACAGTCAAGCATTTAAAGATATGTAATTCACTGAGGCATTGACAAAACCCAATACGGAAGATCCTAAATTCTTAGAGATATAGGAAGTCTCAGAATGGATGCGTCCGATAGTCTAATACCTAGAATACGAGACTCTCCCCAAAGATAAATTAAAAGCTCGAAAGCTAAAAATGAGAGCATCCCACTATTCTATCCACCAAGGGGAGCTTTATAGAAAATCCCTTTCACACCCATGGTCTAAGTGCATCTCTCTAGAGGAAGGGAATTACATATTCAGGAAAAAACATGAAGGAATTTATGGAGCGTATGAATCCCACTACGCACTAACCCAGAAAAGACTACTCCAAGGATACTATTGACCCACCATGTCTAATGATGCCCAGAAGCTAACTCAAGCATGTCACAAGTGCCAGCAATTTGCTTGACTCAATCATAGGCCTTCCCACCCTCTGCATCCAATCGGTAGCCCATGGCCCTTTGCCATGTGGGGGATGGACATTCTGAGTCCCTTCCCAACTTCCACTTCACAAAAAAAGTTCCTGATCATGGCTATAGACCATTTCACTAAATAGGTAGAAGTGGAGGCAGTTCCAACCATCACAGAAGCTTAGATACAACATTTCTTCTAAAGAGAGATCATTTGCACATTCAACATCCCTCACACCTTGATTACAGATAATGGCAAATAGTTTGGCAATGAAAATTTTAGAGGTTTCTGTTCAGACCTTGGAATAAAGCTTCGTTTCACCTCAGTAGCCCACCCGTAAATAAACGGGCAAACGGAAGTCACTAATAGAATTATCATGCAGAGATTAAAGAAGAGACTTAACAAAAGAAAGGGAAATTGGGTCAAAGAGCTTAATAATACAATCTGGGCCTATAAAACTACCCCTAGATCATCCACCGAGGAGACACCATTCAGACTGACCTATGGCATGGATGCAGTAATATCAGTGGAGATTGGTTCAACAAGTTACAAGGCCATTCGCAGTCTCGATCACAACATTGACACTCGGATATGTCTGGACCTATTAGAAGAAAGATGAGAGTGGACAGTAGCTACGACTAAAGCACATCAACAAAAGGTGGCACGGTATCATCTCCGATGTAGCTACCTAAGACAGTTCAAAATAGGAGACTGGGTACTCAGAAGGGCAGATATTAGCAAAGGTAACTTAGGAATTGGCAAGTTGGATCCAAATTGGGAAGGCCCATATCAAATCTCAGAACACATAAATAAAGGAGCATACAAACTAAAGAACAGAGATGACAAAGAGTTGCTATGATTTTGGAACTTAAATTGCCTCAGAAAATACTATTAATAAAACTTAGATTGTACTCAGAATGGTATTCAATAAAATATCTTTTCATTGAAACCAATAAATCTCTTACAAAAAGATTGATTACAAAAAAATAAGAAGGGTTTCTATTCTACTAATTGTATGTCCGAGTTATCAGGTTCAGCGGTAGGGAAGGAAACCATGTCAGCAGCACTAGAAACCTCAGTAGGCTCCGCCACAGACCCTCCAGCTAATTCATGAGCATTCCTTGAACATGAGGCAGCTACCTTTTGATGAGCATCTTCCTCAACAATAATCTTCGCAAGGTTTTTCAGCATTATTCGATCCAGCTCCGCCAAGTCTAACTCAGGATGCTGAGAAAGCACAATCCTCTTACATTCAGACCAGTAGGCTTTAAGAAATCCCCTTACCATGTTTGGTAAGATCTTTTGTCATGTTCTTAGGACTTCTCAACCTTGGATAGCCTCTTTTCTAGACTTGCAATATAAGAATCCTGATCTTCAATCCTCCTAGTCAATTGACTTTGGTTGTGCTCCAGATTAGTGATTTTCTTCTGGCTTGCCTCAGCCTTAGATTTTGCCTCTACATATTTTGTCTGGCAGAGCTCTAATGCCACCTTTATGCTATCTAGCTTTTTTTGAAATCAATAGCAATGGTTCCAACCTCCATCTCCTTCAGGCTGTATTGGCTTTTCAAGTAGAAGTATTGGTCCTTTGCCAGTAGTAAGGCCTAGGTCATCTGTGAAAAGGAAAAAATCATGTTAATTACAAGACGAACATGCAAGTAATAGAGACACAACATTCACTTACTTCTAGTGAGTGACCGATCATCAAATCAAACAACCCCTTTGAACCTTTTTCAGACCAGTGTTGTATATCTGTTGGAAGCCTTAATGATTCTGCATATTGATCTCCAACTTGGTTGATTGATATGCTCAAAGGCTTTATCTTAGATAGGATCCATCCCCTCATATCGAGACACTTGGATAGCCTCGGGTGATGGATGAATATCTCCTCATCGAGCTCCTCAGCATCGAAGTCTTGATCGATCAGCCGTCTTTTCTACTGACCTCCTTTGCTAGCACAGGATGGTTTGCCCATTATTTTTTTCTTTAGGATCAATGGAAGTCTACTCAAGGGTTGTAATGGCTTCAGGTTCTAGAGAAGGGGAGGCCTAGACTTTTTTTGGGGCAGCTGGCTGGTCAGCTAAAAGGGAAATCCCATCCGTAAAAGTAAAAAAGTAAGCCTTCTATAATCGAAAAGATAAAGCAAGTCAGAAGGATACCTTTAAATAACCCAAATGCACTAGTAGAGTGAACACAGTCTGGACAAACTCTCTACAGGTATCTCTTGGATATGTCTTCAACTGATCGAGCTTCAACCAGGCCATCGAGATACAGCCGTAAAACTATCTCTGTATCATGATTGGGTAGTCTTAAAGGCCATTTTACCCTATAGTACTCATCAAACCACATTCACTGGATATCCTGGAAGTCTATTGGGTGCTCAATAATGAAAAATTATGCCTCCACTACTTATGAAGGTCTAGAAGCTTTACAAATAGGGTATGATTAGGAACGGCCGACAGGGAGAACATCAGTTCCCCCTTCTTCCTTGTTAGACTATACAAATATCAAAAAACATCTAAATTGGGTCCCTTACCCTCTTTGTGCATCACCTAGATGAACCCAGTTAGAATCCTATAGCCATTTGGATGGAGCTGACTAGGTGCTATGTTATACCTATTCATGAATCTTTTAACAAAGGGATTTAACAGAAACATTAAACCCCCCTTTAATTGGTCAAAATATACTACTAATCTACTAAGCCCTAACATGGGGATATGAGCCATAAACTTTTTATCTACTGTCTAGAGGGTATAATCAATAGGAATACAGAACTGCCTCTGGTACCACCCCAACAGTTCATCATCTATTTTTGACACAAACAAGTCAAAACTAACCTATTCCCTCGGTGCCATAATGTTTTCTATGAAAATGAAAAAGCACAAAAAGATAAAGAAAATAGGAAAAAGAAGGAGAATGACAAAGATCACATGGTTACAAAGTGCAAAGATCGCAGCAGACAAAAATGAAGCGGCAATAGCAACACACAAATGTGATAATGGTGAAACAAAAGGGCAAAATGCATCAGTTGACAAGCATAAGGATATTTATAGAGTTACAGAAGGATTTGGAAACATGCCATTAATTGCCCTCATCATTACTTCACTTCTCCCCACATCATTAAGGGCAATTTGGGAAAAGTAAAACCCACTAATTGAGTGGTCATTATGATGGCAGCAAAAACATCTCATCTTCTAACACATGAAAAGATACATTGCTCATATGATTCAAATTTCAAATCCCTAGGAATCGAAGCCACATAGCCATTCCTCAGCCCTCACGTGTCTGTATCAGCTCTCTTTCTATTTACTAGAAACTAGCATCTGAGCTATGCTTTCAACACACTCTGACTATCTGGCACTCAAGTTATGCTTCTACTGCACTAATATTAAGTCCAGTGACTTAAGCTGGCACCCTCAGGTCTCTTCTATGGTACTGAGGTTCCGACCATGTAAGCCTCGCGTCCTTACACTGAGCATCTAAGCCTCAAGCATCTAAGTCTAGTGACTGAAGCTGGCACCCTCAGGTTGCTTCTATAGTACTGAGGTTCTGAGCATGTAAGCCTCGCATCCTTGCACTGAGCATCTAAGTCTAGTGACTAAAGCTAGCACCCTTAGGTTGCTTCTATAGTATTGAGGTTCCAAGCATGTAAGCCTCACATCCTTACCTCAAGCATCTAAGTCCAGTGACTGAAGCTGGCACCCTCAGGTCACTTCTATAGTACTGAGGTTCCGAGCATGTAAGCCTCAAGTCCTTGTACTGAGCATCTAAGCCTTACGCATCTAAGTCTAGTGACTGAAGTTGGCAACCTTATGTCATTTCTATAGTACTGAGGTTCTGAGCACGTAAGCCTCACGTCCTTGCACTCAGCATCAAAAATCCAGTGATGACTGGTTCTGACATGTCATTTTTACATGGACGGGTTAATCTATTAGATTCTATCTCATAGATTTAGCGTGCTCTAAGGTCTAGATGATACCTCAGCAACACAATTGTTTTAAGACTCAGTACTAAGCTTTACTTTCTTCCTGTGACTGAGGCTGGCCACCTCAGCTCACCCTTCTATGTCACTGCGCAGTACCTAACTACTTTCTCTCTATAAGGAAGCATAAGTGCTCTATTCTACTCAGATATGATAGACATAAATATCCAAATATACTCGTAGGGGGGGACTCTTGATATCGTCTATATATATTCCTATTTAATTAAAGGATATTTATTTTTTAAATAGGGTTACTCGAACAGGGAAGGTAGCAGAATCCATTCATAAAAAGGACTCTACCTCGAAGAGGATTCCTAAGCAAAGAAGGAATACTCTCCTATTAGGATTAGGATTCCTATCTCATGAGGAATCCTACTCCTTTCATATTTAAGCATCACTATAAATAGGACCCCATACCTCTCATTCTAGATCATCTCATTCTTTCATATTCTAATTATTCCTTGCTCTCTATACAAACTCTCTTTCTGTTCTCTGACTTAGGCATTGGAATGTTTATGGGGACCCTCCCCACCTCTCACCTTGCCCTCTATTCATTGATTGCAGGGTCTTAAGCTCAAGAGTTCTAAAAATAAGTTATTAAAAATTAAATAGAAAAACCTAGAAACTACATCTAGCTACAAGGTTTCATCCATGGGATTCCATGGACCTCTATGGATTTGGTTCTCCAAGTAGGATCATCATGTGATCTCCACCATAATCACTGTCACAAAAGGGTAAAACAATGATTAGTGAATAAAATAAAAATTCAATAAAATTGAAATTCAATAAAATCAAAATAATAATAATAAAAGGAAAATAAAAGAAGATAGGGAGAAGATAATGCTTATGGATGCTTGTGAATGAATTGCTCCTCAAACTAGTAAGATCACTATTATTTTTTTAGTAGGCCTTCAAAACTTGTTATTCTTCTTCTTAAAAATCTCCAACGAATAAATCACCAAGAATTTTTTATAGAAAAGAATACAGAAATTTAGTATTGAGAATTGAGAGTTGAGTCTCCTGCTCCAGGAGTCTAAGCTCTCCTTTTATAGGGAGAAAAACAAAAACCCTAAGTTCTACGTACTAAGAGTTCTAATTTTAAAAGGACTTTATTTCCTAAAGAGTTAAAATTTTAAAAGGAATTTATTTCTTGAAGAGATAGATAAATTCCAAAATAAATTTAAGAAAATTTTTAAACAAATCAAAACTAGGAAAAAAATATATTTTATTTTTTGTGAAAAAATACAAAAAAAATAATGAAAAACACGTAATTCCAATCGAAATTATAAAATTCCAATCAGAATTCTATAATCTCAATGTTTTAACTTTTAATTATAAAAAGACCCCTGAAAGAAATTAAAGGTATTACAATTAAGTCCTTAAAAAACCAATGAAACTCTTTCCAAAAATGTATTCAAACTTTTAAGGTTTTTAACTTCAAGTGTTGAAGACCTACTTATAACATTTTCATCATTGGAGTCCTTTATCGCATCCATATTTTATTATCCCAAAATTAGGTGTTTACAATTGCCCCCCTTTGTTGCTGTTTGCTTGAAAAATTATGGCAAAGCAAATAACCATAAAATTTCTTAAGAATAAAGTTTGAGTACTTACTTATGCTTTTTGAGGTTTATGCTTATAAGCGATCGTGGGTTGATATAGTGCAAATATGCATACTTATTTAGGAGTATTTTAGTAATTATGTTGTTTATTTTGCTTATGATTTTGTGTTTTTATGTTCTTATTGTATGATTTCTATCATCCAAATGCATTTTAGGTTTGTTTGTATGTTTTGATGTGTTTTTAGGTCTAATGATCATTAGAAAAGGCTTGGATTTGGTTAAAACAAGTTTGAAGGAAAAAAACTTACTCTTGAAAGATTCAAGACTATCACAAGTCATTACATATGGGATGACTCATTACAAAAAGCTTCCATAACGAGTCGGCATCCTGGAACGACTCGGCATAGGGACAAAAGGCCTAGAAGATTATGGATTGAGTAGTTTTCGTATTTCGGTCATAACCTTCTCTACAGACATTCAAATGAGTTTATTCAAGTTGTGTTAGAAAGATGACTCAAAGATCTAGAACTTTCATGAAGGGACTTTTTAGAGATAGAGTCATTTAGATGGATAAAAATTCCCTAGAAGTTATGTATTTTGCATAGGGTCATAACCCTTCATGTCAAAGGATACCTTT
This sequence comes from Mallotus nudiflorus, assembly GCA_947683625.1. Lineage (NCBI taxonomy): Eukaryota > Viridiplantae > Streptophyta > Magnoliopsida > Malpighiales > Euphorbiaceae > Mallotus > Mallotus nudiflorus. The sequence goes on from CANTUR010000239.1 coordinate 615,153, forward strand.
CTATTTTGTAACCTCTTGTAACCACTTCTAAGGCCTATATATATAGGTAATTAGTACCTTGTACATAAATATAGAATAGATATGGAATTAAGATAGATTTTAGATATAATTTAAGATAGAATTCATATAGAATTCAATATAGAATTCAAGATAAAATTCAAAAGAGTTCATTCTTCTTTTCTATTATCTTGTCTATTATTCAAAAAGAAGGAAGCAGATCATTTATACAAGAGAGATCATTTTCGGCTAGAAGACAAATTAAAAGGGTTGTATAAACTCAATCTCTTCTCTTCTATATTATTTTTTATTGTCTCTTGATTTAATTAACCATGCATAGTGGCTAAGTATTTGAAGGAATTGTAATGTTGATTGAATAAGGATTACATACTCATACTTGTTTGTTTGATTTGAATTCAATTAGTATAGAATTGTGTTATGTATGCTTGATCACCATATGTAACTTGTAAATTGGTTTATTTACAACGAGAGTTGGAATAATTCAGTGGAACTTTAATTGGATTTACTTAAGTAATGAATTCACTTGGAGACAAGGAATTCATCTTAACGGATATTTAGTAGTTTTACTTGTGTTTCCTTGTCTATATCTATAATGAATCGAGAAGACTTGTAGACTCTAGATGGGAATATCCTAATATGACAACGAGAGTTGCTTTTTAGGATTTGTTTAGTATAATGTCATTTAGGGTTTCTTCCTATCTCTACAATGAACCGAGAGGACTTGTAGACTCTAGGAGGGAACACTTCTAATTGACAATGAGAGTTGCTTTTAGGAACTTTACTTTAATCTGACAACGAGAGTTGCTTTTAAAGATTATACGCACTAATTTCCAGTCATAAAGTCAAGAATAATTAATTTACATATCCTTATTGATTATCATTGTAATTCTTCCATGTGTTTTGATAAGAACTTATAGTAATTGTAGTTTTAGTATTAGAGTAGTTGTTTTTATTATAATTTATTTGCTTGATTATTATTGTGATTTTATTTGCCTATCCATCTTAGTACCTATTTGATTAATACAATATTTATCCCAAATTCACTGTGGATCGACACCCTACTTGCTCTATACTAAGTCCTAGAGGCTAGGGTATTATAATTTGACCCTCGATCAGATTTTTGGCTTCGTTGCCGGGGAATTTAATCTGTAATATTTATTAATTTAGGGTAGAGAAAGGTTGTTTTAAGCCTTGTTTTAATTTTTATTTATTTTTGTGTTTATTTTTGTTTATTTATTTTTTATTTTTTTCTATTTTAATTTCTGTTTTAAATTTTATTTTCATTAATTATTTAATTGTGAATCTATATGCTTACTAGGAGTACTAGTGATAGTAACTTGCTTTTTGATCCTGAAATTAATCTAACCATACGTGCTTTGCGTAGGGAACAAAGGTGAAGGATAGAGAATCAATTAAACTTTAATATAATGGCTTAACTGGATAGAAGGACATTGGGTGATTTTGCCATGCCCGATATTTTAGGTAGTTTTGGTGGAATTGTGGCTCCGACTATTGCCAACAACAATTTTGAGATCAAGCCAAGTATTATCTAGATGGTGCAAAACAATCAATTTAGAGGCTTACAAGGAGAGGATCCTTATGCTCACATTCTGACTTTCCTCAATGTGTGTGCAACCTTCAAGATAAATGGAGTGACGGATGATGCAATATGGCTAACATTATTTACATTTTTAGTCAAGGACAAGGCACAACTATGGCTTGCAAGTTTGCCTAATGAATTAATTACCATATGGGACTAATTGAAGCAAGCATTTCTGCACAAATATTTTCCACCACATAAGACAGCCAAGTTTTGGAATGAAATCACTACTTTCAAGCAAAATGGAAGTGAGACAATTTATTCAGCTTCGGAAAGGTTTAAGGAACTACAAAGGCAATGTCCACATCATGGTTTGCCGGAATGGATGATCCCTCAAATCTTTTACAACGGGTTGATAAATGAGAATAGAAACATCATCAATGCGGCTTCATGTGGGAAATGGATGGACAAAATAGCTAGAGAGGCCATTACATTACTTGAGGAACTTGCATCTCAAGGGTACATGGGTGAAGAAACTACTATGGCAAAGGCAAGAGGAATCTTAGAACTTGATACAATCAACATGCTTAGTGCAAAAGTGGATGCCCTCACCAAAATGGTAAGTAAATCTCAAGTTAATTCATTAGAATGTACTACTTGTTTGTGAGACTTGTGGAGGACCTCATTCATATTCTCAATGTAATATGAGTGCTAATGAAGATCTGAATTATATCCAAGGAGGTTTCAACCAAAGAGTAGGACTTAACTCAAACACATATAACCCTCAATAGAGGAACCATTCTGGATTCCCATAGTCAAACCCATCTTCCCAATTGAACCCCTAAATTAACCCAAACACCAAACCTTAAAACCCACCTAGATTCCCTACAAAACAAAAACCCTTCAATCATCCCCAATCTAAACCTAACCTAGAGAACCTTATTGAGCAATTTGTCAACCAACAAATTGCCATCAATAAAAAAAATGAGGAGCAATTTAAACAAATATCTTCTAAGCTTGAGTAAATTGCTACTCATAACCGAATCCTTGAAACACAAATTTCCCAACAAGCTTCTTCCTCTAATGCTAAACCCTTAGGAAAGCTTCCAAGCCAACCGGAGTATGCACAAAAGGAGACTTGCCAAGCAATTACTTTGAGGAGTGGTAAAGAAGTTGAAGGAAGCTCTAGTAAAAAAACAATAATGGTTGATGATGAAGAGGTAGGGATCAAAAAAGGGGAGGTCAGTGGTACAAAGAAAAATGAGAATAAGTTGCAAAGTAAGAAAGAAGATGCTACATCACCAAAGGTGAATATTAGAATTCTTCCTTTCCCTCAAAGGTGCATAAGGCATAATTTGGATAAGCAATTTGGAAAATTTCTTGACTATCTAAAGGAGATTACTATCACTATACCATTTATGGAGGCAATAAGGGATATGCATGCATGGGGTAAGTTTTTGAAGGATATTGTTAACCATAAAAGTAAGATTAAAGACTATGGTTTGGTATCTCTTGTTGAAGAATCTAAAGCTATGTACTCCAAATCTCCACTAAAGCTCAAGGATCTTGGTTCATTTATGGTTCCTTGTACAATTGGAGGTACGCATTTCAATAAAGCCTTGTGTGATATTGGTGCTAGTGTTAGCCTTATGCCTTATTCAATTTATAAAAAGCTTAATTTAGATGAGCTTAAGCCTACCAACATGTCTCTTTCCTTAGCGGATAAATCTGTTACATATCCACTTGAAATATTAGAGAATGTACCAACAAAAGTAGGGAAGTTTGTGATAACAGCAGATTTTGTTATGTTGGAGATGGAAGAGGATCTTGAAATTCCAATTTTTTTTAGAAGACCGTTGACAGCAAGAGCAATTTTAGATATGAAGAATGGGAAAATTACATTGGAAGTAGATAATGAATCTATGGAATTTGATGTGTTAAATATAGTGAAGTCAACACCTATAAAAGTGGCAAGCTGAGTTGATCATATTGACGCTCATGATGTTATTGATGGGTGTATAGAAGAGGTGATTCATGAGTGTATAAAAAGTGATTCTTTGGAGCTAAATAAGGTTCATGAGCCTAATAAGCAAGTTTTGGAGATAAGTCCATATCAACCTTTTCAAAGGACATCAAGATTTGAATCTTTGAAGAGAGAAGATGATCTAGAGGCTACTGCATCACCTGAAAAAGTAGAGTTTGAGCTCAAGACTTTACCATCAAATCTTAGATATGCTTTTCTTGACTCTAATCTTCAATATCCTTTTATTATTAATTCATTTTTGCCTAATGATTATGTTGATGCTTTGTGTAATAAGTTGAATAGTCATAAAAATGCTATTGGTTATTCTATTAATTATTTGAAAGGAATTAGTCCTAAAATATGTATGCATAGAATTTTGTTAGAAGATAATGCCAAACCTTCCATTGAAGGCCAAAGGCGATTGAATCCCACTCATAAAGAAGTGGTAAGAAAAGAGGTGACTAAGTTTCTTGACAATGGAATCATTTATTCCATTAGTAATAGTAATTGGGTAAGCCCCGTTCAAGTTGTTCCAAAGAAGGGAGGCTTAACTGTTGTTAGGAATGAGTCTAATGATTTAATACCTACTCAAACTGTCACTGGATGGTGTATGTTCATTGATTATCATAAATTGAATAAAGCAAATAGGAAGGATCATTTCCCATTGCCTTTTATTGACCAAGTTCTAGAGAGGCTAGCTAATTTCTCTTATTTTTGTTACCTAGATGGACTTAGTGGATTTTATCAAATCCCTATTCACCCTGAAGACTAACCTAAGACTACTTTTACATGTCCTTATGGTACTTTCGCTTTTAGGCATATGCCTTTTGGTTTATGTAATGCACCTACAACTTTTCAATGATGTATGTATTCAATATTTAGTGATTTGCTTAATGATTGTGTAGAAGTTTTTATGGATGACTTTAGTGTCTATAGTCCTAACTTTTCACATTGTTTAGAAAATCTCTCCAAAGTTCTTGATAGGTGTATTGAGCATGGTTTGGTCTTGAATTGGGAGAAATGTCATTTCATGGCACAAGAAGGAATCATTCTTGGTCACTCAATTTCAGAGAAAGACATTGAAGTTGATAGAGCAAAGATAGAAGTAATCGATAAATTACTACCTCCCAAATGTGTTAAGGACATAAGATGCTTCCTTGGACATGCAGGGTTTTACAGGAGATTTATCAAGGATTTTTCAAAGGTCGCAAAGCCATTCTGTAAGTTACTTGCTAAGGATGTAGTGTTTGAGTTCAACGATGCGTGTCTTGATGCATTTAACACCTTGAAAAGCGCTCTTGTATCTACACCTATTTTGCAACCACCTAATTGGGAGGAGCCATTTGAAATAATATGTGATGCTAGCAATTTTTCTATGGGAGCTGTGTTGGGTCAAAGGAAGGAAGGCAAGCCTTATGTGATCTATTATACAAGTAAACTACTTGATAAAGCTCAAATCAACTACACCACTATAGAAAAGGAGCTGCTAGCTATTTTTTATGCATTTGACAAGTTTAGATCATATCTTGTGGATCAAAAAGTGATTGTTTATTTTGATCATGCTGCTCGTAAATATCTTTTAAGCAAGAAGGATGCAAAACCTAGAATTTGAAGATGGATTTTGATGCTACAAGAATTTGACTAGGAAGTCCGAGATAAAAAAGGGAGTGAAAACCTAGTAGTGGACCATCTATCAAGGCTAGACCAAGATGGATTAAGAGAACTTGATGATGGTGTCCCAATCAGTGAGTCATTTCATGATGAACATCTTCTGAATATTACATCGAAAGAACTTCCATGGTTCGCTGACATCGCCAATTATCTGGTAAGCGGAGTTCTACCTTATGGTATGGATTATAGAAAAAAGAAAAAGTTTTTGTATGATAGCAAATTTTACTATTAGGAGGAGCCTTTACTATACAAAAGGTGTGCGGACGGATTAATTAAAAGGTGCATACCTCAAGATGAAGTCCAAGAAGTTTTGAAGCATTGTCATTCCTTGGAAGTTGGAGGACACTTTGGAGCAACAAAGACAGCATCTAAGGTACTGCAATTTGGTTTTTGGTGGCCTACTTTATTTAAGGATGCTAGAGAATTTATGCTCACATGTGATAGATGTCAAAGGATAGGTAACATATCTAGGAAGCATGAAATGCCTTTGAAAGGAATTCTTGAAGTTTAAATTTTTGATGTGTGGGGAATAGACTTTATAGGTTCTTTTCCTAGCTCTTTAGGCTACAAATATATTTTGGTTATGGTTGATTATGTTTCAAAATGGGTTGAGGCAATGCCAGCCTTAACCAATGATGCTAGAATAGTTAAGAAAAGGCTTAAGAAGGTCATTTTCCCTAGATTTAGTACCCCTAGGGCATTGATAAGTGATGGAGGTTACCATTTTTGCAATCATCTGATAGAAGCTCTATTGAAGAAATATGGAGTGACATATAAGGTTGCCACTCCATATCACCCACAAACAAGTGGGCAAGTTGAGGTAAGTAATCAGGAGATTAAATGGATTGTTGAGAAAATGGTTTCTTCTTCAAGGAAAGATTAGGCATTGAAGTTTGATGATGCATTATGGGCGTATAGGACAGCATTTAAAACTCCAATAGGCCTTACTCCTTATCAGCTTATAAATGGGAAGTCATGTCACCTACTCGTTAAGCTTGAGCATAAGGCATATTAGGCAACTAGAGCTCTGAACTTTGATATGATGAAAGCAGGAAAGAAGAGGTTGCTTCAACTCAATGAATTGGATGAATTAAGGATGAATGCATATAAAAATGCAAAGTTGTAAATTGTGGCATGATAAGCATTTAGTGAAGAAAGACTTTCATGAAGGAGAGGTTATTTTGCTTTACAATTCAAGATTAAGGTTGTTTCTAGGCAAGTTAAAGTCTAGATGGTCAGGTCCATTTAAAGTTATCAAATTTCATCCTTATAGTGCCATCGAGATATCGAATGATAAGGGTAAAACATTTAAGGTAAATGGACACCGCCTCAAACCCTACTTGATCGATAAGGCAACTACTTCAGGTCAACCTATATACCTTTCTAAGACTTAAAGGAATTAAGGTACGTTCACTAACACATTTTTACTTTGTTATGATTTCTATTCTATGTTTATATTTCATTTTCATTTTTTTAAGCAATTTCACTTCACATTTCATTACTCATAAACTTGTTTTCAAAATTTTTTATTTTACACATTTTTCTTGTTGCTTTTCTTAGTTCAATTTTTCTTATTCATATGCATTTCATTATTAGAATTTCATTATTTTCCTTTTAGTATACATTTGGTTTCTAATTAGTATATTTTTCATTTTTGATACAATTTTTATGCATTCCTTTTATACATATTTTTTAGAATAGGACTTAGAAATATTTTTGTATTTTTTTCATACCATCATGACTCGTTACGCAGTAACGAGTCGTTACAGTAACCCATCATGCCGAGTTGTTATGACTCAACACAACCCAAATCAAAATGTCACGACTCGTTCTAGTGGATCAAGTCATTACAGAAAGTAAGCGTCATGACTCGTCCCACCCGTGCCAAGTTGTGCCACCTGTAACTAACTTCCATTTTTTGATTTTACACACACATACACTTTTATCAATTTTGGATTTATGTTTTTAACATCTTTTTATTAGTTTTTATTTGATTTTTAATTCAAAATTGAATGAAAAGGTGTTTCATTTTTCAAGAGGTCTCATATATTTTCACTTTCCCATACATCTTTTCACCTTCAAACACATCTTTTCAACCCTTTCTCACACACCTTTTCATATATCTTACACCCCTACATCTTACACACCTTCTACACCTATATATACCCCCTTTTTACCACCCTCACCACTCATAAAACCCACCCTTAAGAGTCTATACGAATTTTGATAAGACGCTTACTCTTTCATCTTCCCTATTCTCTCTTCTCCCTATAAAAAATCTTTCCATTTTCTTTTCATAGAAACCCTAACCGAAATCTCTACTCCTTTCCTTTCCAATTTCTCTATTTTCTTTACTTTATTTTCATTTTTATCATCTTCATATTTCTGCATTTCTATTACTACTTCTACTCAAGCAAGTTTAGCAATATGGGTAAGACTAGAGGATCAACATCCAAGAGACCTCATGTTGAAGAATCTCCTCAAGAGGAAGAGGAGAATCTAAGCAAGACCTACAAGGCCAAGTTCCTCATCCTATCACATGAGGAAGGGGCTAAGCTTACCAATATCAAATTTAGAGAAATATTGGCTTGTAAGTATATGCCTAACTCTCTCTTGACTAAAATAGATATATTTGATGAGTTTGATAGAATGCTTAACCAATGTGGTCTTAAAAAGTTTGTTTCAATGCATGAGGACACATATGTGGATTTAATCACTGAATTTTACACCACTCTTGATGTTAATGCCACCAACTCATAAATCCTGGAATTTAGATTCGAAGGCAAACTACACCAACTCACTTATAGTTTCATGAGTAGAGTGTTTAGATTCAAAAAGGATGGGTTATGTGACCCTCCTTCTAACTTTAAGTTGAATGAGTTTTGGACTTTCTTGACTGATTTGCACACTCCCTTTCAACCCAAGAAAGCCAAAGCAATGTTCATAAAGGATATAAAGTATTGGTTGCTATATAAAGTCCTTGCTTGTCTTGTCTTTCATAAATCCAAATTTAATAGGGTCTCTGCACAAGAGATGTTTCTCATGTGGTGCATTCAAAACAAAAAACAAGTGCATTCAAACCTATTGGATTTTCAACCAATTGTTGTCTTGTGCACCATGTAAGGATGCACCCTTGACCCATGGTCATGTTGTCACAATTATTATTAAAGCCTTGAATATCAATCTTGGAAAATACACTCGAAAACTCGAGTGTTCTTATTTCACTAACCATGCCCTCGTAAGAGGAGAAGTTGTTGATGCAGGTTTAACGTGCATTCTCACCCGCTCACGATCTTATTGGCGAGGCCTTCCCGGGGCAACCCGAGTTAAGGAACCAATCCACCAACCCATGGAAGAGGAGGACGAGGATGCAAAGGATCTTCCACAATACCAACCTTTTGGAGACGTTCCCTCCTTACATACCCCCTCCAAAGTGCACCGAGTTCTTTGAGTGATCACCCACCTATATGGGATCAAATTCTGAATAACCAAATTTCAATGCAAGGGCAATTGAATGCATTAGCACATCATCAACAGCAACTTAATCATCACCAATGCAGGATGGAGTACAAATTGGACAAGTATTTCGCTCAATGCGGTTATTCCGTTGATTCTCCACCCACCACTCCCACTGATGACTAAGGAAGTTCTTCTTTTCCTATCCTTCTTTATTTTTCCATACATTAGGGACAATGCATGTTTTAAGTATGGGGGGAGGATACTAGTTATATATATTAGGATGCTATATATATATATATATATATATATATATATATATATATATATATATATATGTTTGTGCTTTGTGTGTTTTATATTTGCGTTTGTGTTTTTTTTCTATCATATTTGCACTATCTTTTTCGTTCATTTTGCTCATATATATATAATAGTAGCCATCCATATTAGTCTTTTTGATTTTAATCAAAGTTCTTATGTTTTGTTAAATTTTTAATGCTCAATTGGTAGAAATTTTAAGTTTCATGTAGTATAAGTTATAAGTTTATGCTTTTATCTCTTTTTATTATTTCTAAAATCTAAAAAATATATTAGTCAACTTGCTAACTATGCTTAAGGCTAGTTAGTAATGTTTTAAACCTAGGTATTCTTAGAGTCTTAAGTAATTTTAGAGAAACTATAGCCATAATACTTAGACACTCACTTTTCAATAATGGATGAGGACTTATTAAAAAATAAATAAATAATAATAATAATAATAATAATAAGTAAACAATGCTTATGATATGATGCATCTCGAGTAAGTTATATGCAAATGAGTATGCTCCTTAGTTGCATTCATTTGGAAAGAGACGTATAATGTCATAAGTTGATGTTTCTCGAGTAAGTTGTGTGCATTTGTGTTTGCTCCTCATTTTCATTCATTCGGAAAGAGTACATCCAGCAAATTTGCTTTGAAAAAAAAATTGTCTAAAAATGCCATGAGAAGAGTGAGTTAATGAGTGTGCTTAAAATTGTCTTAAAACTTACTTTTGCCTCTAGAGTTCCTAAGTTTGAAACATGACTATTTGGTCTATATAGCTTGGTTAGAATTTTGACTTTGCATTTTTTATTTTACTCTTAGTAAATCGAGATAATTAGGTAAACTTGGTGCTTATACTATGAGGGTTGTTTATTCTATCATTGTTGAGCATTGAAAGTATATTACCTTTTCTATCTTTGTTCTTAATTAAATTGGCTTGGTATGGTGGCTACATCTATTTGGAGTAAAATGAAAATTTTGTTAGCTTTTTCATCTTGGATCTTCACTTGCTTGAGGGCAAGCAAGGTCTAAGTATGGGGGAGTTTGATATAGCGCAAATATGCATACTTATTTAGGAGTATTTTAGTAAATATGTTGTTTATTTTGCTTGTGATTTTGTGTTTTTATGTTCTTATTATATGATTTCTATCTTCCAAATGCATTTTAGGTTTGTTTGTATGTTTTGATGTGTTTTTAAGTCTAATGATCATTGGAAAAGGCTTGGATTTGGTTAAAACAAGTTGGAAGGCAAAAAGACTTACTCTTTAACAATTGAAGACTATCACGAGTCATTACACATGGGATGACTCGTTACAGGAAGCTTCTGTAACGAGTCGGCATCTCAGAATGACTTGGCACAAGGACAAAAGGCCTATAAGATTCTAGATTGAGCAGTTTTTGTATTTTAGTCATAAATTTCTCTACAAACATCCAAATGAGGTGATTCAAGTTGTGTTGGAAAGATGACTCAAAGATATAGAACTTTAATAAGGGAACTTTCTAGAGATAGAGTCATTTAGATAGACAAAAATTCCCTAGAAGTTATGTATTCTGCATAGGGTTGTAACCCTTCATGTCAAAGGGTACCTTTCTATTTTGTAACCTCTTGTAACCACTTCTATGGCCTATATATATATAGTTCATTAGTGCCTTGTACACAGATATAGAATAGAGATAGAATTAAGATAGATTTCAAATAGAATTTAAGATAGAATTCATATAGAATTCATATAGAATTCAATATAAAATTCAAGATAAAATTCAGAAGAGTTCATTCTTCTTTTCTATTATCTTGTCTATTATTCAAAAAGAAGGAAGTAGATCATTTATGTAAGAAAGATCATTTTTGGCTAGAAGACAAATTAAAAGGGCTGTATAAACTCAATCTCTTCTCTTCTATATTATTTTTTATTGTCTTTTGATTTAATTAACCATGCATAGTGGCTAAGTATTTGAAGGATTGCAATGTTGATTGAATAAGGATTACATACTCATACTTGCTTGTTTGATTTGAATTCAATTAGTACAGAATTGTGTTATGTATGCTTGATCACCATATGTAACTTGTAAAGCGGTTTATTTACAACGAGAGTTGGAAAAATTCAGTGGAACTTTAATTGGATTCACTTAAGTAATGAATTCACTTGGAGACAAGGAATTCATCTTAAGGGATATTTAGTAGTTTTACTTGTGTTTCCTTGTCTATCTCTACAATGAATTGAGAGGACTTGTAGACTCTAGATGGGAATATCCTAATCTCACAACGAGAGTTGCTTTTTAGGATTTGTTTGGTATAATGTCATTTATGGTTTCTTCCTATCTCTACAATGAACTGAGAGGACTTGTAGACTCTAGGAGGGAACACTTATAATTGACAATGAGAGTTGCTTTTAGGAACTTTACTTTAATCTGACAACGAGAGTTGCTTTTAAAGATTATATGCACTAATTTCCGGTCATAAAGTCAAGAATAATTAATTTACATATCCTTATTGATTATCATTATAATTCTTCCATGTGTTTTGATAAGAACTTATAGTAATTGTAGTTTTAGTATTAGAGTAGTTGTTTTGATTATAATTTATTTGCTTGATTATTATTGTGATTTTATTTGCCTATCCATCTTAGTACCTATTCGATTAATACAATATTTACCCTGAATTCCTTGTGGATCGACACCCTAATTGCTCTATACTAAGTCCTAAAGACTAAGGTATTATAATTTGACCCTCGATCATGGGTTCATGATAAATGCTTATGTTGCCATATAGCACTAGGCATAATTCCAAAACATCTGAGGAAACACTATACTTGGATGTATAGTGTTGATTTGGATGGATACATCACACTCAGCCATATAATATTGACTATACTCGGTTGTACAGTCCAGATTGGAAGGTGCATTGTACTCGGTTGTACAATGTCGACTACACTCAGTCATATAGTCTAATTGGAAGGATACATTGTACTCGGTCATACAATGTCAACTACACTCGGACATATAGTCTGAATTAAAATAACACATTACACTTAGTTATACATTATTGACTACACTTGATCATATAATATGGATTAGAAGGATGCATTGTACTCAGTTAACATTTGGTCGTATAGTCTAAATGGAAGGATACATTATACTCGATCATACAATGTTGACTACACTCAGACTTATAGTCTAAATTGAAATAACACATTGCACTCGATCGTACAATGTCAACTACACTTGGTCGTATAGTCTAGATTAGAAGGATGCATTATACTCGATCGTACAATGTCAAATACACTCGGTCGTATAGTCTGATTAAAGGATACTTTGTACTTGATCGTATAATGTCAACTACACTCGATCATACAATGTCGACTACACTCAGACGTATAGTTTGATTTTGAAATGACACATTGCACTCAGTCATACAATGTTGATTATACTCAGTCATATAGTCTGGGTAGGAATACACTACACTCGGTCATGTAGCATTGATCTCTTTTATGCTTTGCCTTTTACCGATTCATTCTTCATTTCCCTTATCCCTTTCATTGGTTATCGATTATGCTGCAATCCATAATTGCTAACAATTAGCTATAACCCTTTTATTGCTCACTAATGATGCTACAATCCATAATTGCTCGTGATTAGTTGCAACCCTGTTATTGCTCATTAATGATGCTGCAATCCATAATTGCTCGTGATTAGCTGTAACCCTTTCGTTGCTCACTAATGATGCTGCAATTTATAATTTCTTGCAAATTAACTGTAATCCTTTCATTGCTCACCTTTGATAATGCTATAATCCATAACTACTCACGAATTAGCTAAAATCCTTCCATTGCTCGCTTATGATGCTACAGTGCATAACTGCTCACAAATTGACTGTAATCCTTTCATTGCTCGCCTTTGAAAATGTTATAGTCCATAACTGTTTATTGATTTTAACTAACTGCAACCCTCTCATTGCTCACCTTTGATGTTACAATCCATAATTACTTGCAAATTGACTGCAATCCTTTCATTGCTTGCCTTTGATAATGTTACAGTCCATAACTGCTCATGATTAGCTACAACCTTTACATTGCTTACGTTTGATAATGCTACAGTCCATAACTACTCATGAATTGGCTGCAATCCTTTCATTGCTCGTTTATGATGCTGCAATCCATAATTGCTTGTGATTTTTATCTTTGGTTATTTAAGTCAAATGCTTTGAATTCTTTGTGCTGACTGACTTTGAATTTTACTGTGTTAACTGATTTCAATTCTGCTGTGTTAAACATCTCTACAAGTTAGGTGCACTTTCTTCTGGATTTACAATTCCTGCAGACTTGTTGAAGTTAGTTTCAATCATGATGAATGTACAAAAGTACCTTATAATGTTGAAAATTTATGAGAAAATTCATCACTTTTTCACAAGATAGCATGCACTTAGCAAATCTCACTATTTTTTCTTTTCCTAACTATCATTTATTTGCCATTTGCAAAGATTAGAGGCATCGTTAACCACCCTATGTTGAGAGCATATCTTTTAACAAGTGAGGAGCTTACTTCCACACCTAATTTCAAAGAAAATTTGCTAAACAAAACTCATGGAATTTGAGTATAAATAAATCAAATTCTAAGTATCAAAATAGCCATTAAATTATTTTTATGCTTTTCTTCCTTATCCGAGTATTCCCCTACCTTTCTCATATTACTCAGTGTGGATACCATTGGAAAGGTCTTTTGGATACTCATACTCTTATAGAGCATTGGAGTAAATAGAGTAGTTTTTTTTGGCATGGTACTCTTTCAGTATTCCCCGGCCTTTCTCATATTACTCAGCATGGATACCGCCAGAAGTTTCTTATTAATACTCTTACTCATCTCTGAGCATTGGAGTAAATTATGCTTGCTTTTTTTTCCCCTTTTAGTCTTTCCCCACCTTTTTCATATTACTCAGCGTGGATACCATTAAGGGATTTTGTATTCATACTCATTTTTTAGCATTGGAGTATATTATATGCACATTTATTATTCAAAAGACTGAAAAGATGCTTTGAAATTTAAGCCATTTACACTGCAAGTCCATAGATTTTGTTGCTGCATTTTCTTCCCCTTATTTGCATATGAAGCAAGCATTAGACTGATTAGAGTTTATAAACTCTCAATATAAAAATATTAGCTGCTCATCTGAATTCTATGAGGCTAATAAAAGAAAGCTACTATAATCAAAGGTCATAAGATAAGCTTTTCGTACACGATCTCATGGAGTGGATGAATTTACTTTCAATTTATGGATTTTATTATTAAGATGGTACTTTATTATAGAATTTAAGGAAATAGAATTTTGTTACTTCGCTTGATTATTTTGGTGAGGGTTTAGAATTTGCTATCTTGCCCATTCTTATTAATGTATCAGTTATTTTCCTCTTCTTCATTCTCTTTTATTTTTCCCTACACAAAATACCATAAGTTAGTATGGTTTATTTGCAAGTGAATAAATTTTGTCAAAATGCAGTATTATTCTTTTGCATTCTTCCCTTTTAATTATGGTGATGATGTATATGATCACAAAGGTCATGATACTCCACCATTGAAGTTGTGGCTTTGGGCTACATTTGTATTTTTATCATTCTCAGTAATGCATAGAGGGCTTCATTCCTCTTCTTGATATCTCTTGTAAAAAAAGGTTCAAGAGTTATAGATCTTATTTCATGATTAAAGAATTTTCAGAGTGCATTCATTTTAAGTTTTGAGTGCATTCTTCCCTTTTATACGGTCGTCAAATGTATTGCTAACATGTTGGACCTTCTCATCACCATATTCCATACCCTACACTAGTCTAACTATTATGGAGTGATATTTTGGTTGATGCTCTAGATCAGACTATGGAGAAGGATACTAAGTTTAAGGAGGTTGAACGTCCTATCCAGCTTTTTGGGGTCGCTAGGATGACGCTTTCACAAATATCACTATCAGTGATATTCTTTTACTAGATGGGCCCATAATTAATTGGGCTCCTGCAATCTAAAGTCCCATTAATCATCAGGTTCACCTAAATAGTATTACCCTTTTTTCCTTCAGATGCTTCACATATGAACTTTCTGACTACCTTTATGCGCTTTTACAACACTAATCCTAAATGTTAGTAGTAAAGTATTTTCACAATCTCACTTAGGCTTAAAGACTTTATTATACAAAGCAAGTATTTCACAATAAATTTATGCAAGTGTATGCATATTATGCATGACATCCATGACCCTAATAGGTCTTCTATTGGGAACAAAGCTATATTTGCAGCTTAGAGAGAAAGAATGAGGTGCTTCATCAATAGCCTGTAGGTTTGAGTATTGAATGCCTCACTGTTGGTACTTCTAATGTCAGAGCTTCTTAATACGGTTCATCAAACTGATGACTAGGCTAGTAAGTGGGATCTATGGCTCGACACTAGAGCTTATGATTGACCAATGCACTGTTGAACTTTTCTTTTTGCTAATGCTTTTGTTGTATGATAATCAATGTATTTGTATACTTCTTTATGCCCCGAGATCTCTTATATTGGCTCTTATACTTTAGTGTTCCATCTTTGCTTTTTAAATGCAAACTTACTATTCTATAATTTTCCCCTAGAGCTACATTTTGCCACCAATTTCATTCTGGATCCATTCCTATTTTTCTAGCAGTCTTTTTTATTTTTCGTGTGTAAGAGACCCAATTCATTCACTGCTATTATTGATCCTTTGACTTACTAACCTTATTAATTGGAATCTCATACCTTGAAGATGTAGAGGAGTGGGCAAACTACCTAAAGCGAGCTATTAATGATGAAATTAGTTAGACTTGCCCTTTAAAGAACTCTTGAGCTTAATATAAGGCTTGATGCTAATGTAATGACTGATGATAGTTATAAAGCTAGAGTTACAATGCAAGTTACTAAGCCACTTAAATTTCCTAAGTACAAGGGGACATTAGACTTACAAGTAAAATCACAAAAGGGGTGGCAAAAAAGAAAACATAACTAAAATAGTGATATCATAGCTATGATTTAGCTTTCATTATATATTATCTTTCCATTCAAATACTTATGCAGTATATGTGATATTTGAACAAAAATTTCAAATTCAATTTTAATCATTGATTAGGGTAAAAATTAGAACATTTATTACATCATATGATACAACTACTATTATTAGCCAGTCCTGAATTTTTTTCTCTCTAATTTTTACCTCATTATTCTCTTTTTTTTCTTTTTATCTCTCTTTATTCTTTCTCTTTTTTATCATTCTTTTTATTTTTTCCTCAAATTTCCTATCTTTAAAAGCTACATTATGTGCTATATGAATGTTCTTTGAATTTGCATTTATGCCCATGCTGAATGAATCTAATTGAATTGAATTTATAATAAACATGCAGATGCTATCAATAGCATAATGCATGGTACCATTAGGACATACATTACATAAGTAAGCATGATTAGAATTTATATCATCGATCACTAAAATAAGTTCTAAAGAAACTAAAATTTTGTTAAAAAAATTTAATTCCTATTCTAAATGCTAGGGATGTTAGGTCTCATAGTGGTTATCCTTCAGGTGGCTGACATAACAGCTATTCTTGCATCTTCTTGCCAACTATCTCCATGAATTCATCTTTATGTACCTCCACTATACATGTTTCTTCCTTGTCTAGTAGCTTCTCATCATCAAACTCATCACCCCATCCTATAGGCACAATTGACTCAAAGGGTATGTCAAAGGAAGGTGGTTTAGTGTAAAACATCTTATAGTCGAACTTGCATGAAGGCTGACCCAATAAGTCTTTTGCTTCTTCCTCATCTTTAGGAGCATTAGGAGATTTCTCTTTGGTTTTAAAGTCTAGGTCCTCAAAGGAGCTTAGCAATTCATCCTCACTAATTCCTGAGTTAATCATCATGGTAGCTAAGGGTGGTATATTTTGATAGGGAAAGGATTATTTCTAGTGCTTGGGTTTTTGGGGTCTTTGATCTTTCTAGAGTCTATAAGGTTTTGGATTTCATGTTTGAGGCGAATGTAGTTATCCATGGAGTGTTGGAGGTTTTGATGAAATTGGCAGTGCTTGTTCGAGTTATAGTCTAGGGTGTTTGGGTTTAGTAGGTTTGGATTAGGTAAAGGTTGAAGTAAGTCCATTTGCATTAAGTGCTCTAGGACTTTTGACAAAGGTTAGTTAAAATTGAAGAATCTCCTTGGTTGTCGAACAGCATGCACTTCCACAATCCGGTTAATGCTTCCTTACTGTATGCCCCAGTTTGGTAGTTTCATATTCCAGTGCTTTTAGCAATCCTCTTTTTCTCATTCTTAATCTCCTCAGCTTGCAACCCATTATCATAAAGGTCTAGAAATGTCTTAGGGTTCATCATTTGCAACCTCTCAACCAGACTAGGCAACACATCTCAGACTATTATCCTAACATGATCCTCCTCAGCCAGTTTATTCTTCATTAATCTTGCTTTATTTATAAATCTAATCAAAAAATCCAAAAATGATTTATTAGGATTCTTCTTGGTTAATTCTAAATCCCTGATAGACACTTCAAGCCTATTATTATGGTCATATTATTTTAGAAAAGCAGTGCACAACTGTCTCTATTCTGCTCGAATAGATTTCTCCAACCCATGATACCAATTGATAGCCATACCCTCCAAGGATAGCACAAACAACTTAGTAACCACAAACAAAGGAGCCTTAGTGGTACTCATGGTAGTTCTATATTAACTAAAGTGGATCCTTGGTTCACCAATATCATCAAACTTCTACAACTGTGGCATCATGAATTTATCAGGTAACTTATCCTCCTCAAGTTGCATCATATCATCAAATTCAAATGAGTATCCAATGCCCTGTCCTCTCATTAACTCCTTCACCTTAGACATCTTCTGAGTTAGTGCTTTCATCTACTTGGATTCCAGCTCTTGAACTAGCTCAAGTAATTCTTTCTTAGCTTTCTCTACCAAAAGGATCTCAATATCCTCTAATTTCATTTCCATATCAGGCATATTCCTTGAAGCATTCAATAGTTCTTGCCCCCCAGTAGGTAGATCTTCCATAACAGTAGTAGGTGGAATTGTGGCAATAGGTGCAGGTGCAACTGCAGGTGTTGGCATTAATATAGCCATAGCTTATCTTAGTTCATCTTACATCATTGCTCTCATGTCATCCATCAATGCTCCTTTGATGTCCTATAGGGTCCAATTTCCTCTTTGTTGTTCCACCTCTTCTATTTGAGTTGGTGTAACTTCTAGGTAGAGTGGATTGATAGGACTCTTTTCCAAACTGTGAAGGATCTCTTTAGCGATTGATTTTGGAATCAAATCAATTCTCACTAATCTGCCACTACTTCATTTCCAAACATAAGAAGACCCAGATGAATCTATAATGGCTATGAAAGAAAGTTGTTAGTATGATGCATGTAATGCATGTATGCATGCATGCATGATGCACGTGTTATGCAACAAGTAACAATCAAGTGTACAATATCCTTCCAACCTTATTCCTCCCACACATGTATTCAATGGCAAGTCTCTTTTCCTAGGATTTTTTGTCTTGTCCTTAATATCAACAGGGGATATCAAGAATTGACGTGCATGTCATATCTCTCAAAGTAGTAAAGCATAAAAACAATATTTCTAGGTATAAAAGTATAGCCCAATCTTTATTAGTCCTTATGGGCTTCTAAAGTATGGGCTTGGGCCTTTATAGATAGAAATATCTCATGGAAATATTCACAAGCAATTTAGGTAATCTTAAGTAAAATTACTAAGCCATTATATGAGTTGAGTTCGGTAAAAAGGTCAAGGTCCCCTTAACAAGATGCCCTCCTTTAAGACTTGAATTGCAGGCCAAGGTCAGAGGGGCCCAACATCCTTTACAAACTTGAGAGAAGACTACCCCCCTTTAGGACTTGGGTTATAAACTTTGGTCAGATGAGCCCGATAATCTCTCTTGAACCGAGTTAAGACAAAGAGTGAGAGTTAGCCAATTTACAATCCCATTAAGCTAGTGGAATCATGGAACTATAAACTAATGCCATTAGTTAATAGGGACATGCATAACGAATGCAATAATAAAATAACAATTAATAAAACAATTCTAAAGAACATAAGTAGAATCAGCATTTCTTATCCCAATGGAGTCGCCACTATAGACGGCGATGTTTAGCGCTCACCTAAGATCTTAGCAACTACGACACTATTTAAGCTCAGGGCTCTAGAGAACACACTAACCACTGTCACAAAGACATGGCCTAGAGATGAGGAGTCGCCACCCAAGGTAATAATTAGGAAATATCAAAAAATGGTGGTACTCGATTCCCTAAAAGAAAGCCAGCACCACAACTAGGAAAATCTAGGTACAGAATACAAACTTATTTCAATCTTGTGTTCTTTTAGAATTACTTTATGAATTACTATTTTATCCTCTATTTACATACAATTTCATATAAACCCTTAAAAAAACAATCAATTCTAGGCAAACTAGTCATGAAATATACAAGTAAATAATGCATTCATCATAATCCTTAGGTTAGTCTAGTCTATATTGATTTCAATTAAATGAGCTAAATCTACATATTTTAATTTATAAGTGAGCCTAAAGACTAATGGACCTAATTCCTATTTAATTTTAATTAAGTGAAACTAAGTCTATTTATTTTAATTCTAAAAATGGCCTAGATCCATAAATTATGAAGTATTTAAATTAGTGGGCCTAATTCTATATGTTTAAATTCTAGAATGATCTCAAATCTATAAATTATAGAAAAGACTTAAATTAAATGGGCTAAGTCTAAATTAATTAAATTATGTGGGCTTATGTCTAATTAACTAAATGGGCCTAAGTTATCTCTACACTAAATCTAATTAATTATGGGCCTAAAGATGCATTTTCATTAATTAAACCTAAAAACCTAAATTTAAATGGGTTAAGGCCTAATATGGGCATAAGACCCAAAACACATAATTATAAGCAAACAAGCCTAAAAATAATTAAAAATATCAAAATAAATAAATAATTAATTAAATATATTATAAAACCCTAATTTAATTAAAGTAACCATGAACAATAAACAAAATAATCAATCAAGCAAACTAATTTTACCAACTTAAATCTAATTCAATTTTAATTAGACAACCTAATGATTTCTATAACCATTAGTTTTAATTAATTACCGAATGAAAAATCTAATTTTACTAACCAATTACTTAAAATAAAACACACAAGCACACATACCAAATTTCATTATTCCAACTATTAGGGCTATTACAATAAACTGTTGAGAATAATAAAAAAGAATTAATACAAACCCTAAAAAATAAAAATAAGAAAATTAAATAGATCAACCTAGAACCTACATCTAGCTATAAGGTTCCATCCATGGCATTCCATAGACCTCTATGGATTTGGTTCTCCAAGTATGATCATCATGTGATCTCCACCATAATCACCATCACAAAAGGGTAAAACAATGATTAGTGAATAAAATAAAAATTCAATAAAATTGAAATTTAATAAAATCAAAATAATAATTAAAAAAGGAAAATAAAAGAAGGTAGGGAGAAGATAATGCTTATGGACACTTGTAAATGAATTGCTCCTCAGACTAGTAAGATCACCATTGTTTTTTTTAATAAGCCTTCAAAACTTGTTATTCATCTTCTCAAAAATCTCCAATGAATAAATCACCAAGAATTTTTTATAGAAAAGAATGCAGTATTAAGAATTGAGAATTGAGTTCCCTGCTCCAAGAGCCTAAGCTCTCCTTTTATAAGGAGAAAAACAAAAACCCTAAGTTCTACGTACTAAGAGTTCAAATTTTAAAAAGACTTTATTTCTTGAAGAGTTACAATTTTAATAGGAAATTATTTCCTGAAAAGATAGATAAATCCCAAAATAAAATTAAAAAAATTTTTACACCAATCAAAACTAGGAAAAAAATATATTTTTATTTTCTATGAAAAAAATACAAAAAAACAGTGGAAAACACATAATTCTAACCAGAATTGCGTAAATATATTTTTATTTTCTGTGAAAAAAATACAAAAAAACAACGAAAAACACATAATTCCTACCGAAATTTTGTAATTCCGATCGAAATTATAGAATTCCAATTGAAATTCTATAATTGTTATTTTTTAACTTTTAATTACAAAAAGACCCCTAAATGAAATTAAATTTTCCAATTAAGTCTAAAAAGGTTTTACAATTAAGTCCTTAAAAAATCAATGAAACTCTTTCTGAAAACATATTCAAGCTTTTAAGGTTTCGAACTTCAAGTGTTAAAGACCTACTTATAACATTTCCACCATTGGAGTCCTTTGTCACATCTATATATTATTATCCCGAAATTGGGTGTTTACATCATGCTAAAGTTATCCAACCATATTTAAGAATGAAGCGAATACTTCTCAAAATTATCCCATTAATATGCCTGAATTTCAAAAAAGCCATTCTAATGCATTTAATAAAGGGAGTTCATCGTTCATTTTTTAATATATTTCCATCTGAAATGACCAACCAAAATGCAGATGATTATAATGCTAGGCCAAGTAATCAACATCCTTAATGCCACTCTTTTTTGTGATGATTTCTATTATTATTATATATGTTTTTTAGTTTGTAATAACATCATATTAATATAATATAATTATTTACATATTAAAGGTTTGAAATACTCTTTTAGATTATATTTTATTATAGTAAATAACAATTTTTATATTATATTTGTTATTTTTAAATTGTATATTTTTAAGTGCAAATATATTTTTTAAGTAATTCTTAATTTATCATATTAGATGTTAAAGTTTATTTTGAATTTTTTATTAATATGGTGCATTTTATTGATTTTTTTTAAATTCATGGTAGCATCAAACAACACAGTCTGATTCAACCTAATACTGACCATTACCGATACCAAAACATACCACAATACCATTATTTAAAACAATGTAACCCAGTCTAACCCGATCACTCTTTTGATTTTCAATTAAATAGTACCTAGGCCAATGAACAAAATGCACATTCCCAATGCACAAATATGGTTATGTGTAGTATTGTATAGGCAGAACTTGTCAATAAACCAGGGATGATGCCTAGAAGAAATGTTAGGTCTAGTGCCCAGCAAGACCTATAAAATGAATATGCCTAAGCATAAAAAAGGATAACTTGGTCATTCACTACCCATCCTTATGTGATATGAAAATGACATGCTACAATTAATTAAGCAAGCTAGTGTCCTTGTTGGCAACCTATACACAGCAAGCACCAAGACATTACTAAAAACCTAGCCTATGTCATAATTTGAACACTATAATGAAAAAGCACATCATTAGTAGATAATGATATATCTTAAATATTTGCAAAGAGTATTATATTTCTAATGTCCCTTTGTAAAAGAGCTCTAATAAGCTTTTCAATGAGAGCCTTACCAAGGCCTTGGCCCTAAATAAGAAAACACGATTAGTCTGCATACAATCAAAAATGATAAATGATAAACTATCATAAAGAAAAAATAATTAATATATAGGGAAAAGGGCCATTTTAGCCCCCTATGTTTATGCCAAGGCTTAAATAAGCCCCTTATCGATTTTTAGGCGCAAAATGTAACGAGGCAACAAAAGGGGCCCTAAGGGCCATGCACCCTTAAAGTCCTTAGCTTATCATAAGGACATGGTGGGACAAGAAAAGTATATTATGGCCAAGCAAAGACATACGAGAAGGAAAAATACAATGAAGGGCATTTTGGTAAATATGAATAAATATTATTATTTATATTTTATAAGGGTGTGATGGGTGGAACATTCTAATGTCTCCTCTAACCAACCCTCAAAGTGCTCCTTATGCTCTTTAGGGGGTACCTTTGGTGTAAGCTCTCCACCATCCCCGAGGCTTGTGTACATGTTCGACGACACAGCCTTAAGCGAGCTCCCTAATGTGAAGCTAAGTGATGGGCATTTGCGATTTCAAACTTTCTTGGTCCCTCTTTGCAAAGCTAGATAGATGGCATTCATCTATATTAAAAGATGTGATGACATGTATGTTAAGTTCTAACTTACTAAAACAACATTATTGTGCACCTTTCTCCTCTTCTACCATTACCGCTACCTCCTCTAAAAATCATTAAAATTTAACAAAAACTTCCCCGTCAGAGGTACCCACAGGTTAAGCAACCCTTAAGGTCGACCAAATGGCCACCAAACCTACACCATCATGCATTAGATGGGATTATCAGGTTTCCCTCCCCTCAAAATGTCATAAAGCAAAAAAAAATATGTAAAAGAAGAAAATTCTAAAGATGCCAATGAAATTGATGTTGGTAAAGCATTTATAGATAAAGAAATGTTGCCAAAATTTATATACACATGATAATGGCATTTGTAATCAAGGTCGGATTATTTAACAACAATGTGAATAAAGCAATTGATCGAGCAAGGCTTGTATTAAAGATAATCACTATAAAGTTGAGTACAAAGACCAAAAAGTTTAGTGGTTTTGAACTACAAGTATAATAAGTGTAGACAAAAAGTTTACTGGTTTTGAACTGCAAGTCATCTTCGCTCTCTTTGCTCTATTTTCTACGACTGATGGTTTCACCCTTTGCAATGTGTCTTTAGCCTCAGAGATTCTCCCTTGCTTCATTAAATAAATACCAAGATTACACATCTTATTATTATTAAGCGTAATTGAAATTTCCCTTCTATTTGGGAAATGCAAAACCAATAAGAAATCATCAAACAAATACCAAGATTGCAAAACTTTATTTTCTGCAACTTAAGACTAAAACCATCTTATTAAATATTCTGAGAGCTTCTTCCCCCCTTCCATTTTGGGTAAACTTATAAATCATTGAATTTTAAGTTATCAAATTCCTAACTTTCATCTTTTTGAAAATTTTATGCGAAAAATCTACACATCCACATTTTGTATAAAGATTAACTAAGGCTCATTCAACAATAACATTTCTCCAACCACCTCTTCTCACAAACTAGCAGTGGACCTCTTTCCTTTGCCTTACAACTACCAAGCCTGCACAAGCATAAAGAACAGTTCCAAAACTATAGAGAATAGCCTCTCCTACTTCCTTAAAAATCTTAATAACAGATTTAAAATCCCCATTCTGATAATAACTCCCAAATAATGCAAACCAAGAAATCAAAATCTTTGTTCTCATTCTATCAAAAACATATTAAGATTCATCCACCAACCTAAATTTTCCATACATATCAATAAGGCTACTTTCAACAACAACATTTTTGCTAAATCCAAATATAATAACCTTAGCATGCACTTCCTTACCTTGCTTCAATCTCCTTAAATTACCATAAGCAGCTAACACCATTCCAAAAGTGAACCCATCTAGAGCTAGCCCGAGTTTCTTTTGCATAGAATAAAAAAATTCCAAAGTTATATCATACATATCATTCCTAGTAAAGGCATAAATGACAGAAGTCCAATAAATAGCATTTGGGTCCAATAATTCATCAAACATTTAGAGTACATCATCCAATACATAATAGCCTTCTCTAGATCCTTATAAACTAACTGAGTAAACAAAACCCATTAATAATACCATCAATTAAAAATAAAAGAAAATAAAAAATCCTAAATTAACCCAGAAATTAAAAAGCTTACTTGAATATTCTTTGCTCTAACATAAGGAGTGTCACCAACAGGAACTTTACAAATAGCATGCAATGATTTAAAGCGAGTTCTCGACATGCAAAGAGGCTTTGCTAGTGAAGTTGGAGCAAATTTTGTTAGTTTAAAATTAGGAGCATCACTTGCAACATTGCTTTCTGCATATTAAAGAAAGTGATAGTAGTAGCAGAAGAAGAATTAATGAGGGAAGGTGAGAGAAAGAGCTAAGATACACTATGAAATACACAGCAAAAATAAAAGGAAAGTAGTACAGACTGAGAGAGAAGGCAAAGGTTAACTAGAGGAAGGGATTCTAAGCAAAGGTTGTGATTAAAGTGGTGGTCATTGATGGCGGAGTCAATGGTGTTAGTGGCAGTTGATCTCTTTTCAACATGCAAAGTGGTAGGTGAAGAATTAATGAAGGTACTACCAAAATTATTTCCTAAAAAGGAATGGCTATCTAACATGGCTCGTGCAGGGTCAAGATTTATTTACACAAAGGAGTTTGTATTTTAAAGGAAAAATTACAAATTTGGTGTCTCAATCTTTGTATTTTTCTATTTGAGTGTCTAAACTTTTTTTTTTTGCAATCAAGTGTCTAAACTTTAGAAAAGTATACCAATGTAGTGTCTCTGACAGATTTAATGTTGATTAGGTGTTGACTCAGATAAAACAAGACCCATTTTTATCCTAGTTATTGGTTATATCATATGTCATGTGTATTGCATTATTTAAAGGACAAAATTAACCTTATTAAAGATTAAAAATTGATAAAAATAACCTCAACATTAACTTCTGTTGTATACATGGAGGGTGACTGAATAAGGGTAATTTTATCATTTAAATAATGCAACATATGTGGTAAATGACATTGTTAATAACTGGTATAAAAGTGGATCACGTTTGATCTAACTAAGTACTCAGTCAACACTAAATTAGTTTAAGACACTACATTAGTATGTTTTTTTAAAGTTCAAACACCTAATTGCAAAAAAAAAAGTTTGGACACTCAAGTAGAAAAATTACAGAAGTTTTAATTTTTTCCTAGTTTAAATAAAGCATCCATTAGAGAGGGGCTTAAAAAATAAAAATCAAAAAACCCTAGTATTTTTTAGCCTAAAAATCGATGAGTGATGTAGACGACAAGGTTTAGCGCGCGTTCAAGATTTTAGCAACCGCAATTTGAGCTCAGGGCTCTAAAGAACACACTACCATATCACAAAGATATGGCGTAGAAATGAGGAGTTGCCCCACCCAGAATAATAATCGGGATAAATTGAAGGTTGTGATAACTCGATTCTTTAAAAGAAAGTTAGCACCAACTTCTCTTGATTTTGTATTCATTTAGAATTGATTTATTAATTATTACCTTATTCTCTAATTACATGAAATTTCATTTTAAACCCTAATTATCATTCATCTAACCCAAGGCAACTAGTCATGAAATGACACATAAAAATTGCATTCATATAGATAGCAATGTCCCTAAATTACTTTAATTTATATTGATTTTAATTTAAATGAGCTAAGTCAACATTTTATTTTACAAGTGAAATAAAGCTAAAGGTGAGCCTATATTTTAAGATAATTAATGAGCTTAACTCTACTTGTTTTAGTTCTAAAAAGTGGGCTTATGTGTATTAATTTTAAAACATAAAATAGAAATAAATTAGTAGGCTCAATTCTACTTAATTTTAAATTAAGTGATGTGATCTTAAATTTATTTATTTTAAAAATGCTTTAATGGGCTAAGCTAAGTCTAAACTAATTTTAATTAAACTAAAAATGGGCCTAAGTTTAAATTAACCTAATGGACCTAAACTAATTTTAAAGTTAATTTAACTTAAAATCCAATTTTAAAAACCTATTAATTAAATGGGTTAATCTTAAACATGGGCTTGGAGCCCAAAATGCACAAAAATAAACAAGAAGCCCAAGAACATAAAAAAAAAATACTAAAACAATCGAATAAAAAATCAAACAAACAATTAAATTATTTTCTAAAAACCCTAATTTGATTTCATGCAACCTAATATTAATCTACAACCACCATTGATTTTATCAAAGTTTACCAAATGAACCCTAATTACTAATTGATTTTAATGTAAAAAGTAAATAAAAGATTTCACTATTCCCACTATTGGGACTATTACAATTCTTACATACATAAATTAAGACTAATTAATTACATGCCCAAATAAATAAAATAAATAATAAAAGAACATAAAACACAAAATATATAAAAAAAAAACCTAAAATATAATAAAAAAAATCAATACAAAATTAAATCCATGACATCCCATAGATCTTCCTCACATATTCACCCTACAATTTGTGGTTATGCCCATCACAATTAAAATCACAAAAAAATGCAAAATAGAATAAAAAAAATAGCAAATGATTCAAGTAATAAAAAACAAGATCAAAGAAAATAATAATGTAGAAGAAAGAAGAATATAATATGCTAATGCTGTGCAGTTTGATTGCTCCTCAGAGTAAAAATCACCATTAAAAATTGATCTTGATTGGTTTTTGGATATCACCATAGATGTTTTTTTTTAAATGAATGTAGGTTCATAGCGTTTCTTCTGTAGAGTTTTTTTTTTCTTTTTTAAACCTTCTCTTTTTTTCTCACTTTCTCTCTGAAAACTCTTTTGAAAGCCTCGTCCTTTTTTATTCCAGGACTAAATTTTCTTATTTGATTGAAAAACTAGATAAAACATGTAACACTAATCAACATTTATCTAATTTATTTATCTGCTTAAAAATTAAACAAAAAAAGCATTTATCTTATATACGTGCAAAAAAACACGTAAAATACATTTATCTGATTTTTTTTTTTCTAAACCAATAAAAAAATTAGATAAATGGGATTTTTCATAATAAAATAAAAAACACCACCAATAGAAATTATGGAAATCCAATCGGATTTCCGATCGAAATTATAGAACTCTAATCGGTATTACTTCTTTTTTTAACATTTAATTGTAAAAAGGTCCCTAAAAGAAATTCAATTTTACAATTAAACCGCAAAAAGAAACATTGCAATTTAGTCCTTAAAATTCACAATTTTAGTTCTAAAAATCCAAAATCAATATCTAAAGATCAATTTCAATTAAATTTTCATCATAGGAGCTCTCGTTGCATCTATGCATCAATGCATCTGAAATTGGGTGCTTACGAGGGACTTATTGGAACTTCAGCATAAACATGGGGGGCTAAAATGACCCTTTGCCCTAATATATATATATATGACTAATAAGTGATGCTTTTACTCAAAATGCATGTGATTCCAAGTCACATAATGCTTTACTTCCAAGTATGAGATGTGAATTCTATAGAGGAAGAAATAAATAAAAAATCTTTCTTGGGAAGTTAAGAACCACCAAAGTCTAAACTGAGTTTAAGTCAACTTTTAAGTTCCTTTTAGCTATTAAGCTCTCCCAGTCCCAACTTCAGTCCTTTCTAAACACCCCCATGTGACCAAAAACAGAAGCACAGACATGAGAAATATATTTTGATGTAATACTTACCTAACTTTTTTAGCAAAATTTTTTTTGCATCAACCAATTAAATTGCCATTATGTGCTGTAATTTCTAACAGCAAAAGCCATAGGCATATCATGCATATTTTATTCTTACATATCATGCCTTTATTTTGTCAGTGTTACAAAACAACATATAACATTTCTAATTCACTACAGCAGCATATTTATTCATAATTGAGCAACAATAAGTGTACTTGATACGTGTTGGGAAAATTAATAAAGTTGGAGCAGTTAAATAATGTTCATAGAGATAAAATAAAATTATTACAAAAATAATTGAGTAAATAAATAAATAGAGGCAGTTAAACTGACTAATGAGTGAATAAAATAGGCAGTAAAACCTACCATATAAGTAATAAAAATGACACCAATTTTTTAACGTGGTTCACCCTTAATTCTTAGGCTACATCCATAAGAAAAAATTTGAACTTTTCTTCAACTATAAGAATAATAGGTACAAAAGAGAGTCTTCTATAGATCAACACTAGAGGTATACAATAAAAGGGTTCTCTCCAAAAACAGTGGCACTCAAAGTGTTTCCTAAACACCCAAAAATAATTTGCTCACTATTTTGTCACTCACCCTTTAAGAAAAATTTCTCTAACCCATAAAACTCTCTCACACTCATTAAAGCAAAAATTGCTTTGGCCACCCTCATAAGCACACACCTCACACTTGAGCTTTTTCTCTCACTCTCTATTGCTTTTTCTATGCTACTTGCTTGCTTTTTTCTTCTCCATGGCCATGGCTTTATATAGCCATTGTGTTAACCAATTTTTTAATTAAAAGTCAATAAATGCAACATCGAATTCGATGTGACAAACTTTGAATTTTTTTCAAATTCATGGGATCCACTAAGAGGGACCCATAACAATTCTCCCTCTCTTGACTACGTGGAGATCATCACCATTCTAGTGACTAATTAATAGAATTTGAACTTCTCCTTTGGTAGAGTCTTTGTTAATATATCTGATCCATTTTCATCTATATAAATCTTCTCAAGCTATAATAACTTCTTCTCTAATACATCTCGTATCTATTGATATCTCACATCAATGTGCTTTTACTTGAACGAAAGGAGGAATTTTTACCAAGGCGGATAGCACTCTAACTATCATAAAATTGCTCATATTTATCTTGCTGAAAATTAAGTTCATTCAAGAAATTCTTTATCTATAGTAACTCTTTACAAGCTTTCATTATTGCAATAAACTCTGCTTCAGTGGTAGACAAAGCAACACATTTTTGTAATTTTGACTGTCATGACACAGCTCCCCCTACAAATGTAATCAAATAACCAGAGGTTGATTTTCTTGAATTAACATCTCCTGCCATATCTGCATCTGCTTATCTAGCTAACATAGGTTTAGCATCTCTAAAATATAAACATATTTTGGATGTTCCAAGAAGATACTTGAAAAGCCATTTCACTACAACCCAATGCTCCTCTCCAGGATTTGAAAGAAACCAACTCACTACTCCAACACAGTGTGTAATATTTGGCCATGTACAGACCATGACATACATTAAACTACCAACTGCTGAAGCATATGGAACTCTATCCATATATTCCTTCTCCTTACCAATGGAAGGGTTTTGCTAGGAAGTTAATCTAAAGTGATTAGCAAGAGGGCAGCTAATCGCATTAGCATTGTACATGTCGAACCTTTGAAGTACCTTCTCTAATGACAACCATATTTTTTAATGTTTATTTCTCTAATAATCTTTATGCCAAGAATCTACTTTGATAGTCCCAAGTCTTACATAGTAAAAGACTTACTCAACTGCTTCTTTAAACTGTTGATTCTGGAAACATTCCAACCAACAATCAATATGTCATCCACATAGAGCAACAACATAATAAAGTCATCATTAGAGAATTTTGGAACAAACACATAATGGTTTAAAATGGTCTTCTTATAGCCTTGCTCCCCCATAACAGACTCTAACTTCTTCTACCCTTGTCTTGGTGCTTGTTTTAAGCCGTATAAGCTTTTCTTCAATCTGCAAACATAGTCCTCCTTTCCCTTTTCTTTGAACCCCTTTGGCTATTCCATAAATATTTCTTCTTTTAAATCACTATGAAGGAAGGCAATTTTAACATCCATTTTATCGATCTCCAAATCAAAACTTCCTACTAAACCCAACACAGTACGGATGGATATTATCTTCATAACTGGAGAAAAAATCTCATCAAAGTCAATACCTTTTCTTTGGTTAAATCCTTTTACAACCAGTCTAGCATTGAATTGTGATTGGAGACTTTGTTCTTCATGCTTGATCCTGAACACCCACTTATTCTTTAAAGCTCTCTTACCTTTAGACAACTTCATTAGCTCAAACATCTTATTCTTATGCAGAGACTTCATCTCATCTTTCATGGATTCAAACCATTTCTACTTATGTTCAACATTTATAGCTTCTTTAAAGCTTTCTAGCTCTCCTGCATTAATTAGTAATGTAAATTGGTCTCTAGGATATCTGGTAGAATGTTATCTATTTCTATCAGATATCCTTAGTGGCACTGGAGAAGCCTCATCTACCAATGTTGATCATGAACATCATCATCATAATTTTTAGATGGAACCTCAGTAGGAGCATCTTCATCATCTACTTTTGGCAAAATAACTTCATTTTCATCTATAACTTCCTTTGGCACCATTATTAGAGGAACTAACTTCAAATTTGAAGCATCTTTAGAGCTGGGGATGTTCTTCTCAACTCTGGCAATATCAATTATCTTATCTTCAATAAACACAGTATCACGACTTTTGACATGCTTATTCAGGACTGGATCATAACATCTATAACCAAGTTCATCTTGATCATAGCCAATGACCACACACTATCGCATCTTGACATCAAGCTTAAACCTTTCATCCTTAGGAATATGCATAAAGGCTTTACATCCAAAAACCTACAGATGACCATAGAAAATATCTTTTCCTAACCACACCCTCTCTGGAGTGTCAGACTATAAAGGAACACATAGTGAAAGGTTCAGCACATGCACTACTATAAGTATAGCTTCACCCTAAAATGTCTTAGGTAGCTTTAAATGTGAGAGCAAATATTTGACTCTCTCCATCAAATTCCTATTCATCCTCTCAACTAAACCATTCAATTGTGACATCTTTGGAGGTTTCATTTGATGTCATATAGCATGATCATTACAATAAGCATCAAATGGTCTAGAATACTCTCCACCATTATCTGTCTGGATGCACTTCAGCTTCTTGTCGGTTTGTCTCTCCACCAAGGTGTGAAATTCCTTGAAGACATTTAGCACCTGATCTTTTGACTTCAATGTGTATTCCCATATCTTCCAAGAATGATCATCAATGAAAGTCATAAAGTATTGACAACCACTAAGTGACTTTAGTATTGGCCCACACAAGTTTGAATTAATTAAATCCATTACATTCTTCATTCTGGAAGGAGGAGAACTCCTGAAAGCAACCATGTTTTACTTTCCTACAAGCCAATTAGCACATTTCTCTAGATGCACAAGATCTACTCTAGATAACACATTTTTCTTAGCTAGCACTGTCATCCCTTTCTTATGCATTTGGCTGAGTCTTCTATGCCATAACTCCACTGTACTATCTTTCCCATAGCTTTCACTATGTCTTTGGAGAGATTTGCATACATAAAATATAGTGTTGAGTCCTTTTTGCCTATAGCCACCACCAGGGAATCTTCAATGAGTTTCCATTGGTCATTATGGAAGGTGTTATAAAAACCTTCACCATCAAGCTTGCCTACTGAGATCAAATTCAGGAAAATATCTGGAACATGCTTGACATTCTTCAGGCCTAGTCTTATGCTATTTGGCATTTCTAAACACATATCTCCTTCACTAGTAACTCTTATTCGATTGCCATTTCTAATCTCCATAAATCTAGAATCTCTTAGAGTGTAGGATGAGAAGAATTCTCTTTAAGATGTAGCATAAGCAGAAGTAACATTGTCAATCACCTAATCAGTCTCATGGGTAGTAATACTAATAGTATCATCATCAAAAAGGACATTGAATTCTCTGAGAAGATTTGCTTCATCATCATCACTGTTGTCATCTTTTCTCATATCTTTGCCTTTATTCTTATCCTTAAACTTTTGACAGAACTTCTTAATGTGACCTTTCTTTTTGCAGTAATGGCATTCAATATGTTCATACTTGTTTGACTTTCCTCTGCTCTTATCTCTTTACTTTGAGCTTTGAGTCTCACTTCTCCCCCTGGAATTTACAATAAGGATATCTAACTATGTTGAAGAGGCACCCTTTGATCTACATCTTATCTCTTCATTCAGAATACCACTTTTGACAAATTCCATATTCACTATACCGTTTGGTGCAAAGTTTGTAAGTGAAATCTTCGAAGCCTCCCATGACTAAAGTAAAGAAGTTAACACCATAAGAGCAAGAATTTCATTATCAAATTTTATGCCTATGCTCGATAACTAATCCATGATCCCTTGCATTTCATTCAAGTGATCGGCGATGGAAGAGCCTTCTAGATATTTTATCTGCATCAATTTTGTCAGATAAAATAATTTTTTATTGCCAATCTTTAAAGCGTATAGCTCCTTAAGCTGGTTCCACAAAATCCATACATGAGTTTCATTATAAATATGGTTATACACATTGTCTTCAATGAAATATCGAATGTAGCCACACACTTGCTCATGATTAAATGCCCATTCTTCATCCATTTTTACCTCGAGTTTTATTGTAGCAAAAAGTGATAGATACATCTTTATCATAAATAAAAGACCCTTCGTCTTGTTTCTCCATGTATGGTAATTCATGCCATTTAAACTGACCATCTTGCTAGTCTTAGCCTCCATCATTGCAATATTTAATAATGCCTCCAAAATAAGAACCAACAGCTCTAATACCACTTATTAGGAAAATTAACAAAGTTGGCACAGTGAAATAATGTTTATAGAGACAAAATAAAATTACTGCAGAAATAATTAAGTGAATAAATAAATGGAGGAACTTAAATCGGCCAATGGGTGAATAAAATAAGCGAAAAAACCTATCGTATAAATAATAAAAATGAAACCAATATTTTAACGTGGTTCACCCTTAACTCTTGGGCTACGTCCATAGGATAAAATTCAAAATTTTCTTCCACTATAAAAATAGTAGGTACAAGAGAGAGTCTTCTCTAGATAAATACAAGAGGTATACAATAAAAAAGTTCTCACTAAAAATAGTGGCACTTAAATTGTTTTCTAAACACCCCAAAATAATTTCTTTACTATTTTGTTACTCACCCTTTGAGAAAAATTTCTTAAACCCTTAAAACTCTCTCACACTCATAAAAGAAAAAATTGCTTTGGCCACCCTCAAAAGCACACACCTCGTACTTGAGTTTTTTCTCTCACTCTCTATTGTCTTTTATATGCTACTTGCTTGCTTTTTCTTTTCCATGGCTATGGCTTTATATAGCCATTGTGTTGGCTAATTTTTCAACTAAAAGTCAACAAATGTAAGACTGAATTCGATGCTACAAACTTTGAATTTTTTTCAAACTTATGGGCTCTACTGGGAGGGACCCATAAAAATACGCAAGATCAACAAGAAAGTCCCAAATTGTAGCATTGAATGCATAATCAGAAGTAGCACTAGCCATCCTAATTAATTTCTTTTGGTCATTCCCCTGTGCCAAATAACTTCTCCAAGTACACTAAGATGTCCATGAAATAGTTTTCAATACATAAATAAGCAATAATTTAGTTTATGACAATATATTATTATAACATAAGAGGAATTTGAAACAACCAGATTTTCTAAGTACCTAATTCAAGTGATTTTCTCAAGGAATGCAATATGACTACTATGTAGCTATTTCTCAAAGTTGTAGCTAATTTTAATAATGGCCTTCCAGGCTAGTCTATATGTTAAGTCACATAGAGAGTTTTAATTTTATTTTTTAGTTATCTAAATTTTTTAAATATGCATCTATATATAATAGATGAGTACATAAAAGGGCCTTACACATAGAAATTAAGAATATTGTATTAGAGGTGTGATGAAATCATAATGATAGTTAATCATGCACCTCCAGATGTATCAAAAATGTTTTTTGAATTCTATTATTTCAATGATGTAACACAATAGGATTCCTTAAATTTTGTTCCTTTATTAAATTAGGGTTGCACAACACTTTTGGTTAAGTTTTTATATGAGAGATAATCTAAAAGGATAAAATGATTTAAGAGACTAGTAACCATTCCAGTATCATCGATAAATTTTATTGAAAGTCAAAAAGTAGTTACCTTCTTGCACGGTAAAATAAAAATGCCACCAAATAATCCAATCACAACCCAATTACCAGCACCATAGCTCTGCCCAACCTCTATGAGGTCAAAGCTAGCTACCAACATCACTCTAGCAGCTATCCCATTGCATAATTTGGCAGTCAAAAATCAGTTACTCCAGTAGACTTTCAGAACTTTCATTTTTAGACATGGCAAAAACATAGTTAAAGATAACTATGGATAGAAAAAAAATAACTGAGATTTCTTGAAGATGAACTGCATCATTCTTCGCCTTGCAGTACCAAATTATTTGCTTCTTTATAGATAAATCCTCATGTCAATTAAGAATGTCCACCACAAAATTTACACTACATATGAATACCAAATAGTAGAGATTAAGTCAAAGGGCCTAAAATTTCCTACCCGCAATGTGGCTGGATCAATGTCAGCTACAATCCAATGTTGAATAAGTAATATCAATAACAGTTCAATCATTTGTTTGACAACAATACTTCCATTCCAATTAGATCATAGACCACATTATAAACCCTTTAGGAGTAGCCAATTCTAGTAAAACCCAAAATATTCTCAATTGTTAATCTTAAACTTTTTTTATTTCTCAAATTAATTCCTATTCTTAAATTAGTTTAAAACTGAACATGAAATTACAGTATAGATATTTAAATCTCTACAATGCAATGAAAGAGATAAAAAAACAAAATAAAATTTTACAATGAGCCTATTTAAATTAAAGGGCATTCATAGGTAAAAGATAATAACTTGAAATTAAAAAAAAAATCGTCTGAATCACAATAAAAACATTTCTCAACAAACAAACATAGCAATAATAAAACCCCAAAATTTAAATAAAAAGTCAAACCTAAATTCAAAATCAAACTAAACATAACCTATGACGTACAAAAACTTCTCCGAATAGGCATTTCTGTGTTTCGAAAACTTTAAAGAACTCTTTTGAAATGTTTTGGGGCTATTTCTATAAATATGATAAATTAGAAAACACATATCCTACTTGGAAACGTGTTTCCGACTTCAAAAATATATTCCTTTGGTATTTTTATAAATAAGAAATGAGGCAAATTAAAAAATAATTTTATAACTAAACAAAATACTTGTTAAAGGAAAGAAAATCAATTAAGGTGATCAATAATAAATCAGCATATTATATAGAGTAATTATAAGTCACAATTCTATAAATATTAGCTTCCATAAATAACTTAGTCATGTTCTATATAATGGCATCCTTGTATATATGTGAGATGTATACAAATATGCATTTTTCTTCTCAATTTGTTTATGGTATTAGAGCACCAGTTTTGGTGCCTCTAGCTTAACACCTTCCACCACAAATATAATCAAAGAACAGCATTATACCAATCACCATGGATGATATGATTAAAAACTTAGATTTAACAAAATAGAAATTAATAACATAAGGCATGAAGGAGAAAGGAATCACATTACTTGATTCTTTGACCTTACATCACTCAAAGACACCAGGACTTATTATGGTTAACTTGCCATTGGATGGATGGAACTACGAGGATTAGAGTCATTCAATGCGTCTCAGCCTCAGTGCTAAGAATAAGCTTCGCTTTATCAATGGGACTATAAAAGCTCCACCAGCAATTGATGCAAAATACCTATTATGGAAACATTTTAATAACTAGGTTATATCTTAGATTCTTCATTTTATTTAGCTTGACATAGCTTGAAGCATAATTTTTTTTGTTACAGTAGCAGTAGCTTGGAGTGACCTTTATGATAGATTCTTGCAAAGAAATAACACAAGGATCTATCAATTTCGATAAGAAATTATGGAGTGCCGTCAAGGATCACTCTCAGTCTCAACTTACTACACCCAACTCAAAGAACATTGGAACGAATTGGGATCTTATCAAGAACCTATCATATGTTCCTATGACGTGTTAAATAAAATTTCCATTAAATAAGAGAAAGAAAAAGTGATGCAATTTCTGATGGGGTTCAACGAGTCTTACTCGTAGGTTCAAAGATTAATCTTAATGATAAATCCCCTTCCAAATATAAGGAAAGTTCATGGCTGAATTCTTCAATAAGAAAGGCAGATGGAGGTTGCAATTTGTTGTGAAATCCCACTAGCATCTCATGCTATATAGATTATAGGGATAACACAACATGCTACTTCTTCTTCTTATTGAAAAGACTTAAAGTGTATTTATTATAATAAAAAAGGACATCTAGTAAATAAATGCTTTTATCTAATTAGATTTCCAATGGGTCACAAATGGCATAAGAAGAATGTGAAACCTAAAAATAGAAGAGCAGTAGACAAAATGGGAATCAACCATTGAGAGTCCAGTTCCAAATTTTATAGCTGAAGAATACAAGCAAATCATGTCTCTGCTTCACAACAAAAATGGTAACCAACCACTTACAAATGCAACAGGTATATTTACACCTAGTTGTAATAATATAAAAGATGATTCATATTCATTTATATATTAGATTATGGATAGTGGAGCAATAAATCAAGTAACACACCTATCACTTATAATAAAATTAAGGCACCTCATGACTTTATTGGATTACTAAATAGTGAACAAGCTACTATTGAAAGTGTTAGATTTATTCAATTATCACTAGACTTGCCTCTCATAAGAATTCTTCATGTGCCTAAATTTCATGTGAATTTAATATCTATGAGTAAATTAACACAAGCCTTGTAATGTATATGATATTTTATCCGGATATGTGTTGTGCAAGATGTGGATACGAGGAGGAAAATATGACTAAGCAATCATTTTAATGCTCTATTGTACCTCACATTAAGCCCAAAATCCTTACCTTGTTAAACACATAACCTGTATATCTAATTTATGGCTTCATTGCCTTGGGCATCCATCTGTTGCCCCTCTTCATCACTTGTCTCAATCTTTTTTAGATATAGTTTTCAATTCTAAACATGTTTATGAGATTTTCCCTTAGCAAAGCTAACTCTATTGTCTTTCATTTTAAATTCAATAAAAATAGTTGCACCATTTGACTTGATTCATTATAATATTTAAGGACCACATAAAACTCACACACATTTTGAGGCTCATTACTTTTTAACCATTATAGATGATTTTAGTCGCTTTACTTGGGTATACCTTATGAGTTCTAAATATAATACTCAGTCTATATTAAAATCCTTCTTCTTTTGGGTTAAAACTCAATTCCATAAAGCCATTAAAATCCTACATGCCGATAATGGGGGAGAATTCACATCAATGCATTCTTTCCTTGATGAGCATGGTAACATTTTTCAATATACATATGCCCATACTCCCCAACAAAATGGGGTAGTAGAGCGTAAACATCACCATCTTTCAAATGCTACATGTACCCTACGATTTCAAGCTAATTTTCCTTTACATTTTTAGGGGGATAGTATCTAAATAGCTTATTATCTTATCAATCACCTACCCACACCTCTACTCTAATATAAATCACTACATGAACTCTTATATGGAACTACACCAAGTTACTCTAATCTTTAGGTTTTTTGTTGCCTTTACTATACTACCAACCTAACTCCCAATAACAAATTTAATTATCATGCTCACCATGGCATTTTTATAGGATACCCTCTTAGGCAAAAGGGATACCGGGTTTATGACCTTGTAGAAAAAAATTTTCACATCTTGGTATGTCATATTTCATGAACAAATGTTCCCTTTTCATACACTTCCATAAGAAAATCAAGATGACAACCCAGTTTTGCCAATTCCTGATGGCCCATATCACTTTTGAGAGCCTAATTTCTTTAGTCCACCTGACCCAATTGAACCATAAAATAGTACCTTAGTACCTGACTCCATCGAACCAACCCTTTCACTGAATCCTAACCCAGCACCACTAAAGGTCTACTCACATCACTCTCAACCCAATGAAATCACCCTACTAGTTGATCTAATGTCGAATGATCTAGAACACCCTACTCTATCACCACTTATTTCAATGAATCCACGTCTTTTAGAACCATTACCTATTGTTAAACCTGAACTTTATCATTCTTCTCGCACTCATTGGCCACCTCCTCATCTTCAAGACTTTCAAATGTACCATGTTTTTATCCTTAGCCCTGATGTCTCCTCCATATCCTCATCCAGCACTCAATATCCATTGTAAAGGTACATGTCTTACTTTAGGTTATCTGATAAGCATCACTGCCTTATGCTTAATATATCTTGTTTGGTTAAGCCAACAAATTATGAATAGGCTCATCATAACCCTCAATGGATTACAGCTATGAACTCTGAGATTTAAGCCCTTAAAAATAATAAAACAAGGTCCATGGTCCATGGTTCCCCTACCTCTTGGCCAATGACCCATTAGCTGCAAATGGGTTTTTAAGATCAAGTATAATTCATACAAAACAATCGCATGCCATAAAGCTCACCTTGTTGTCAAATGATTCATATAATATGAAGGGATTAATTATAAAGATACCTTTGCTCCTATAGCCAAATTGATTATTGTTCATTACTTATTGGCCATTATTGCAATTCGTCACTGGCTTTTACACCAAATTGACATGTAGAATGCATTTCTTCATAAATTAACTGAAGAAATTTACATGTTGCCTCCTCTAGGTTATTATTAATAGGGGGAGAATGTAGTTTTTCAACTCCATAAGTCACTATATGGGCTTAAACAGGCATCTCATAGTTGGTTCCAATGTTTCTCTTATACAATTTAAGAAATTGGGTTTCAATACTCCAAGGCTTTATACAAGCTTATGCAGATTCTATCATTATTGTACTACTTTATATTGATGATATGGTTCTAATAGGGAATAATGAGAAAGCCATTAGTGATCTTAAACAATTCTTCAATAATTGCCTTAAGATTAAAGATCTTAGACCACT
Organism: Mallotus nudiflorus; assembly: GCA_947683625.1. Taxonomy (NCBI): domain Eukaryota; kingdom Viridiplantae; phylum Streptophyta; class Magnoliopsida; order Malpighiales; family Euphorbiaceae; genus Mallotus; species Mallotus nudiflorus. The sequence goes on from CANTUR010000239.1 coordinate 654,528, forward strand.
AAAATACTTCCTTGGCATTAAAGTTGCTCATTCTAATGAGGGAATCCCAATCAACCAATGAAAGTATAAACTTGACATATTAGAAGAAGCTGTGTTACTTAGAGCCAAACTAGCCAATGTTCCTATGGAACCTAATTTAGTGCTAACAGAAACAGGTAGTGAGACACTCAAAGATCCCACTCGGTATTGCAAACTGATTGGGAAATTGATTTATCTTATAATTAGTCAACTTGAAATCACATACTTAGTGAATAGACTTAGTCAATTCATGCAAGAGCCAAAGATGCATCATCTCGAGGTTGTTCATTATCTCCTTCAATATTTGAAAGTAGCCCTTGGACAAGGTTTATTATTCTCATCAAATAGCCCACTTCATTTGATCAGATTCTATGATGCCAATTGAGCAAGATGTCCAATTACTCAAAAGTCCATAATGGGATATTGTATTTTCCTTGGCAAATCCCTTATGTCTTAAAAGAAGAAGAAATAATCAACGATTTCAAGATCATCAGTAGAAGCAGAGTATCATTCCATAGCAACAGCTGGTTCTGAACTTACTTGATTGAGATATTTATTGAAAGATTTACATGTGCCACCTCTGAACCAACAAATTTGTTTTGCGATAACCAAGTAGCCCTTCACATTATTACAAACCCGGTGTATCACGAATGGACAAAGCATATCAAATTATAGACTGTTACACCATTCATGAAAATTTTCAAAAAGTGAAATCAAGACAACTTATGTACAAAGCCAAGTAGTAAATATATTTACAAAGCCATTACAGTCACCAACATTTCATACACATCTCCACAAGTTGAGTGTCATAAACATTCACACTCCAACTTGAGGGGGATTGTTAAAGAAAAGAAAACCAATCAAGGTGATCAGTAATAAATCAGCAGATTATATAGAGCAATTATAGGGTCATGATTAGGTAAATATTAGCTTCCATAAATAACTTAGTCATGTTTTATATAACGGCATCCTTGTACAAATGTGAGATATATACAAATATATATTTTTTTTCTCAATTTGTTTAATAATTTCTATAATTGTACTATTACTTGATAGAATAGATAAAATCTTTTAAGATTTATATAAATAATTTATATTTATATATATTTGTATATTTTTAATAACTATTTATATATCCCTATACTTTTAATATTTATATGTTTTCCCACGTTTTCATTTCTTATATTTTAAGAAATGGGGTTTTGTCATATCCATTTTCACGCTTCCCCATTTCTGTTTTCGTGCTACATATAATATAACCCATTAAAAACTTACCAATGAAACAAAAGTGGCTACAAAGCAATTGATGTAGTTAACAAAAGGGATTTTTATAAAAATACCCCAAAAATAAATCTCATTTTCACCAAAATACCTTTTTTTAAAAATAATTGCACATGTGTCATTATTTTTAAAACAATTACATGCGTGCATCTTTCTTCCATGTATTTTTTTAGGAAGAAGGCATACAAAACCGCAAGGTCTAGTCCATGCACATTATTGTTCATATCCTCTCGCTCTCGTTGTTGCTATTTTCTACTATCAATGGACTCCAATTCCCAATCGGCATGTTTGTTTCCTCTTTCTTTTATCTTTTTCCTTTTTTTGGTGTTGAAGATCCATGGTTTTTGTTTATCTGTATGCTTTTCTTCATGGGGATTTTGTTAACGATTATAAGAGTTTATGGGTATTTCAATCTTGCCTTTTTTTGGTTCTTGTTTATTAGGAGGGTATGCAATTTCATGGGATTTTGGTTTCTTATTTTAGATATCATGTTTGAGGCATGAAAGCTAATGGAAATTTCGATGATTTGTAGATAATTCTGAAGTTGTTATCAAAATTAGTAATTGATTGAAAATAATCCAAGAAATTGAATGAATTTAGAAGCAATTTTTGAATAACTATTTTGTAGTATGCAAACTTTTATTCAATTGCCAATTTATAATCAATTTTTTATAACAGTTGTCCCTTTTTCTATCAATTATGGGATGTTTGTTTAGGTTGAAGGTGGATTTTCTTGCGCTCTTGATCTGTTAAATTTTTGTTGATTTTTGGGTTTTGCTTTTGTTTCTTTGATATGGGTTTTGATTTTGTTTATTTGATATGGTTTTTGGTTCTTTTTGTTAATGATTAAGTTTACTTTATGTTTGTTTATTTGTTGTTTGGGTGAAATATATCATATCCAAGTATGGTAACTATTTTGGCATTACTGTTACCAAAAAAAAATTCAAAAAATTGCAAGTAGTTTTGCTTAATGTTAATGGCTATTACAACCATAATTTGTCTTTAATAGAAAGGATTGGGGTTCTCTTCTCATGTATCTCTTATTCGCCAGCTACTATATAAGGAATAAAGATTCACTTTTAATGTTTGTCTTTATTCATGAAAACTTGAAAATCACCCAATGTTTGACATAATTCAAAGGCTAATGAATGAAACTAAGATCACTGTTGTTGATATTGTAGGGAATCCAACGCCCAAGTCTCCACTAGATAATGCAAAGAAGTGCCTTTCAAAACTATGATTCAATTGTCTTTCATGACCACCCACTAAATTTGTTACTTGGTTCAATTAGTATGTGGAAATTGTCTTGTATTTTGAAGAATGGTGTGATGAGTGTATTTTATAAGTGAATGGTACATCCTACTTTAGAAGCAAATCAATATTATTTTTCTATTATGTAGTTTATAATTTTAATTTTTTAAATTTTCGGTGAATGAAAAAATTAAATTAATTAAAATTTTACCATTTTTTTTATTATCAATTTTTGTTATACAACAAGCTTAACAAATAATAAGAATGATATTATTCTTATTTTTGTTAATAATAATTATAATATTCTTTGAATATTATTTATATCTAAAACTAAAAATAGTATTTGAAACTGAAAAACAATATTTAAAACTAAAAAACAGTATCCGAAAGTGCAAAACAGGTGGCATATTCAACTACATTTTTTAATATTATTCAAATATTTGTTGAATATTATTTGTATATGTCGAAAGTTCAAAACAGGTGTTACATCATTATACAACATTTTTTAATATTATCTGAATGTTTTTTTGAATCTTACTCGTATATGTTGAATATGCAAATGAGGTGTCATATTCACTATTCAACATTTTTTAATATTATTCATATATTTTCAAAATCTTATTTGTATATGTTAAAACTGTAAAAAAAAGTGTTATATTCATTATTCAGTTATATACATTATTGAACACTATTCATATATTTTCATAATCTTATTTGTATATGTTGAAAATGCAAAACATGTGTCATATTCATTATTCAGTTATATATATTTTTTAATATTATCCGTATATTTTCGGAATCTTATGCATATATGATACAAAAAAAAAGTATATGATCTAACTATAATAAGTATCTGAAAGTCAAAAAGAGTATCTAAAAGTAAGAACAATATCTAAAATTGAAAATAATATCTCAAACTTATAAAAACAATATCTGAATATGATAATTTCAGTAAGTATATATTGTTAGAAAAATTATCAAAGAAATAGTTGGCCTTGAGTAATAAATTTCAAATATAATTGTATTCAATTAATTAAAATAAAAATTAAATAAAAATAATTGATATATGCATATCAATTAATTTAAATCCAAGCGCTCATCTTTTTTCAATTAATTTCGCCCTCTGTTCACCTAATTTTTATATATTTCACTAGTTTTCTTCAAATCCATGCCTCATTTAGTTCCCAAATCCCTACCTCCTTCAATATTAAACAATTATTTGAAGGTATGTAAACTTTTTTTTTTCTTTATTTTAAAAATTTTTATTGTTTTTTTAATATAATTTACTTGATGGGCAATTAAATTGATTTTTTTAATATATTATTGATTAATTTGTTGGGTTTCATGATTTAAAAACGCAGCAGAAATTAAAACTTTTGATCACAAACCCTAACCCAGATCTAAGTAATTCAATAAATTGATTGAAAATTAGGGTTTTCAAATCTTACCACAAATGCAGAAGAGGCAAGATTTCTAGAAAGCAGAGAGGAGGTTCACTTCGGTGACACCTTACCTCAACCTTTGATTTTGATAGTTCAGATCAAGATGTCTCCAAAAAAATCCGTCCTCCACAAGCGTCCACACGAACAGCCTTTGATTAAAATAAAAACTTTGTGTACTAGCACTTCTCTTGATTTCCCACAAATCAAGAATAAAAACACTCTGTGTTTTAGTTTTTCTAAGAGAAGAAAAATGAATTTTTGGTGGCTAATGATTGAGTTAGTAAAACCTTAGAGAATATAACATATTTATAGACCTCTAATTAGGGTTTCACTTACCAAAATAACTTTTTAGTAATTTCTCAATTATTACTATTTTGATTTTATTTAAAATTAAATCAGAAATAATATTATATTTATTTAAAATAACCTTTACCTTAAATAAATAAACTATTTATTTATTTTCACAGAGCATATTTGGGCTTCTCAAACCCATATCCGTTTTTGGGCCTGTTCTAAATATGTGACCCTGTAGGTTCACATGACATTGGCAGTGGGCCTTAAATCTTTATTTAGGGCTACAAGTCATAAGTGGCCTCTAGCAAGACATTATGACTACCCAAGTCATGTTAAGTCAATAATTCAACATAACCTAATTTATAATAAATATTGTAATCCCTTTGTCGCATGATATCTTAATTGAATATAAAGCATAGTTTCTATTATCCTTATATAATTCAATCATATTATTTCTTAACTCTAAGTAGACTGAGAATAAAAACTCTTTATCAATTCACTTTAGCATGGCCATGCATTTTCCTCAATCTATCTTATCAAAGGGCCCATAGATATCTTACTCAGATTAAATGAGGGACAAATTCCTTCTCAATCAGTCACGTTCCTCACATAACTCATTTCATATCTAACAACAATCTATGTAATCATCCTGTTAAATACAATGTTAAATTGTGTCAAAATATATAATAGTTATGTAGAAATTCATGATGATTTCAAAGTCAAAGGACTAAATCAATATTATTATAATGAGAATTACTTATGACAATTATCTATGTAGTATTCTCATTATGGGTCAATCCAATACATTATTTCCCAAATAAGTACCTATGAGTTGACTTAATATCTCATATTCATTATCAGTAAAATATAATCATCAATCAACATCATACTAGCCATAACATATTGTTATGACTAGGGATAATTTGAATAGAACTCATATTTAATCTAAGGGTTTTACTATCAAGTCACATACTTGATGACCTTAGTAAGAATTGACTATTCAAGTAATTATCATAACACAAAATGATAATAAAAAATGTCTCTTTATTAAATAAAATGATAAAGTCAAAACATGATCATACATGATTGACCTAGTGCATATCACTAACATAATTACACTTTGTGTTCTTTGAATGTGATGGGTAATTAAATTTTAATGATTAGCAAAGCTAAAACTTAGACCATATTAACATTTTTTTCTATTTGCTGCTTTTATTTTTCAGAAAATTCTTCATGTTTGTGTGTTTGTACGTTGTCATTATTAAAATTTTTCATGAATATTTAATATTTTACAACTTTTTTGTTAATTGTTACGAACTTTTTTTTATCATCTGAATTTTTATTTATCTTGAAAAAATTGTACTTTTAACAAATTTTTTTGAACTTAATAAATTTTATTGTATTAAAATTAAGCTCATAAAAAAGGTCATCTACAATTCAAAACTGAAATTTTAAACTAAATTGTTGGGTATATGACCAAAGTCTCACATTAGCTAGAAGTGGGGAGGATCATGGGTATATAAGGATGGACAAATATCTCCATTGGTATGAGGCCTTTTAGGGTAAAGCCTAAGAGCAAATCCATGAGGGTTTAGGCCCAAGTGGATAATATCATAGCAATATGGAGATATGTAGTGTTTATAGTCCAACAAAGTGGTATCAGAGTCATGCCTCGAAGTTAGCCATGGTCGGTGAATCCTTGGAATTCCAAACAAAGGTGGCGGGCCCTAATTAGATCACGATGTAATCCATAGATGAGCTCTATTGGATAGGCAGTGTGCTCCGAATGCTTCATGGACGTGTCTTGACCCTAACATGGTGAAGAGGAGTTGACCTAGATAGAGCCAAAACTCTTGGTAATGCTCTATGGATGCTTCAAAGACGTATCCTAACCCCAACACAGTGAAGTGGACAGGAATCCTAGTTGGTAAAGAGTGGATGGATAGATAATCGTTTAAGAGGAGTCTCAGTGGTTCTTTGTTCGAGGGGAGAATTGTTGAGTATACGACCAAAGTCCCACATTTGCTAGAAGTGAGGAGGATCATGGGTATATAAGGATGGACAAATATCTTCAGTGGTATAAGGCCTTTTGGGGTAAAGCCTAAGAGTAAATCTCATGGATTTACTCCTAAAGTGGACAATATTATACCAATATGGAAATATATGGTGTCCATAGTTCAACATGAACTTAATCTTCTATTTGGTTTTCAAAAAAAAAATAATAATAATAATAATAATAAACCAAACCAAATAATTTTGATTTCAATTTTGTATATTTTAAAAAAAATTGAATCACACCTAACCAAATCATGCTCATCCCTAATCCAAACAATACAAGAAACAAAAAAGTCAAAAATGGTTTTATTAATTACGAACCTGAAACTTGCAAGAAAATATTAAAAATAAAAAAATAAAACCACCCAAAAATGTTTCAAGCAAAAAGATATAATAATAAGCCAATAAAATTAGTTTATTTTCTGCCATATTAGAACTTTTGCGTGGTGAGGGCATTAATGTTAAGTTGCACCATGTTTGGTAGAGGTGGAAAATGAGAGAGAGGGGAAAGGAAGGGGAGGGAAAGTATATGCACTTGAAAAATAAAATAAAATTGTAATACATTTCTTTATGGCAAAATCAAATGTTTATAAAGCATTTCATTTGAAATTTTAAATATAATATAAAGTTAGATATTATTTTAAATTCTCACTAAGCAAACTATTATAGATTTATTTTAAATTTTTATTAACATAAATTCATGCAATTTTCAGTAATAGAGTTGATTGAAATTAAATATTTTTTACTTTGTGATTTCCTAGGGAATCAATCTCTGTGTTGCATGTATATAATTAATTTGTTTAAAATATATTGACAGGAAATATATTTATTGACAATGAAGAAAGTATGGATCATGAAGTTTCCAACTAGTTCTATGTTACCTCTTTATTGAATAAAACTATTGAATAATTATTTGTTGTATAATTTTGTGATGCTACAATAGTTTCAATTATGATGGATGTACCATGAATTTTACTTATATCTCTATTTATATATTTAAAAAAAATAATTTTTTGATAAAATGTAAAAAATAATATATAGAAATACAAATGTCCGTTGCAACGCGCTATTACATTATTACAAAATACAAATTGTAATTAAAATTATTAGATACATACATTACAGTACATATATTTTTCATCCCTTTCACATGAAATATGAATTCCGCACTGAATTTACATGTTCAAGACATTGTATTCTGTTTAGAATATTTCATAATACATATCCCACGAATCGCTAAGATAAGAACTATAAGATCATTTTATTGGGTTTGTAAAGGGCTAGAAACGAAAGCAAGCTTCTTCGCATGTATGAGAAATAGGTTGAGAGCCTGTATATAGTGCAAAAGAGAGGGTTTCTCCCTACATGTTCCAATACAAAATAACAAAGTGAGCCTATTTTTATAACACAGGTTCTGGAGACGGACAACTAAAATCTTGAGACGGACAACTAAAAAATCGAAGCTTGTTTTTCTAACAGTACAAAATATCAAAGTCGCGGATGAACCTGTTTTTCTAACACATTCCTAAGATAGATCGCTAAAAAATTGGGGCTTGTTTTTTTAACACATTCCCAGTATAAAATATCAAAGTGTCGGATGAGCATGAAATATCAAAGTGTTGGATGAGCTTTTTTTTAACACATTTCTAGACAAACAACTAAAGGTTGGAGCTTTGACTTTAAACTGCATGAGACTATTTTTCTAACACATTCTCAGTATAAAATATCAAAATGTTGGATGAGCCTGTTTTTCTATCACATTCAAGAGATAGACATCTAAGAACCAAAATTGGAGCTTTGACTTTATATTGGATGAACCTATTTTACTTTAACACTTTCCTGAAATAGACAGTTAAGAATAAAAATTAAAGCCTATTTTTTAATAAATTCTTGAAACAGACAACTAAGATAAAAAAAAAAAAAAAAATCCCATGCAGGGATAAATCCAGTGCGGCACCTTAAGTCTCCCGTATACTTAAGACCAACCTTCATCCATATCCGATACTAATTGGTTTCACCCTTCCATGGACTCATCAAGGAAGTGGAGACAGCTCCCGATCAGTATGGTGCCTAGACAGCACGTCCATCCACGGGATAGACGACCACCAATGGCACCTACTCAACACATTGCGTTGCCCCCACAACCCACGTTAAACTCAACCACCAAGCATCTCGCGCAGTCCTACCTGTAATGAATAATGGTCTATGACATCCTCTCCCACTCAATTCATGCACGTCCTTGTGCATGTCGAGGAAGACTCTTTCCCTTTCTCATTAATTGGCCAGAATTTGTGTGCAATTCTCTACCTACTTGCCCTTGTGCATTGAGGTTGCGATTCACTTGCACCTACCCCCCACTGCTTAGGATGTGCCAACACGGATACGAGTGCTTGGCAAACTTTTACTGTGACTTCTTGCCTACTTGTCCTCATCTCAATCTCTTTATAAAGGACCCACTTGCGAACACCCCTGCTGCCTAGGATGCGAGCATCCTTGCTCGTCCACATTGACCCGCCAGCATGGTAAAGAGCACTTGACAAACACGTAACTAGCATACATCCAGCTCTAATACCATTTGTCACAGGGTCAAAGTTTAAGTGCAGGGACAATTCCTGTGCAGCACCCTAAGTCTCCCACATACCTAAGGTAAGCCTTCATCCATATCCAATGCTAACTGGTTTTGCCCTCATGGGCTCATCAAGGGAGCAAAGATAGCTCCCGACCAGTGTGGTGCCTAGACTGCATGTCCATCCACAAGATAGACGACCACCAATAGCACCTACTCAAAACCTTGCACTACCCCACACCCCACGTTAAGCTCAACCAACAAGAATCTCGCACAATCCTGCCTGTCACAACTAATGGTTCGTGACATCCTCCCCTACTCAATTCATGCACGTCGAGGAAACTCTTTCCCTTTCCCATTAATTGGCTAGAATTTGTGTGCAATTCTCTGTCTACTCGCCCTTGTGCATTGAGGTTGCGATCCACTTGCACCTACCCCCACTGCTTAGGATGTGCCAACGCGGATACGAGCGCTTGGCGAACTTTTACTGTTACTTCCTGCCTACTCGTCCTCATCTCAATCTCTTTATAAAGGACCCACTTGTGAACACCCTTGCTGCCTAGGATGCGAGCATCCTTGCTCGTCCATATTGACCCACCAGCATGGTAAAAAACGCTTGGCAAACACGTAACTAGCATACGTCCAGCTCTAATACCATTTGTCACAGGGTCAGAGTTTAAGCGCAGGGACAATTCCTATGCAGCACCTTAAGTCTCCCGCATACCTAAGGTAAGCCTTCATCTATATCCAATACTAACTGGTTTCGCCCTCCCATAAGCTCATCAAGGGAGCGAGAATAGATCTCGACTCGTGTGGTGCCTAGGCGGCACGCCTATCCACAGGATAAACAATCACCAATGGCACGTACTTAACACCTTGTCCACACCTCACATTAAACTCAACTAGCAAGTATCTTGCACAGTTTTACGTGTCACGACTAACGGTAACATTTAGCTTTAAATTAAATGAGACTGCTTTTTAATACATTCTTGAGATACATAGTTAAAAACAAAAATTGGAACTTTGGCTTTAGATTGTAAGAGCCTCTTTTTCTAACACATTCATGAGACAAAAAACTAAGAACGAAAATTGGAGCCTATTTTTCTAACACATTTCTAAGAAAAACAGTTAAGAACAAAAATTGGCGCTTTGGTTTTAGATTGTAAGATTAAAAATGCGCATTCCTGAGATAGACAACTAAGAACAAAAATTAAAGCTTTGACTTTAGATCGTAAGAATAAAAACATCAAAGTGTCGAATGAGCCCGTTTTTCTAATACATTCTTGAGACATACAACTAAGAAAAAAAACGGGAGCTTTGACTTTAGATTCTGTAGTGCAAACAGGAGGATATCCCCCTACGCGTTTCCTAGTACAGAATATCAAAGTGACAGACAACTAAAGAATAAAAAATGGAACTTCGGCTTTAAATTGGATGAACCTATTTTTCTAACACATTCTTGAGACAAACATTTAAGAACAAAAATTGGAGCCTTAACTTTAGATTGGAAGAGTAAAAATACGCATTCCTAAGACAGACAACTAAGATAAATAAATAAATAAAATAAAATAAAAATTGGAGCTTTGGCTTTAGATTGTAAGAGTAAAAATATCAATATGCCGGATGGGCCTACGTTTAAACTTTTCCTTAGATTTTGAAGTTTTGGCTTTAGAATAAAAATTGAAGTTTTGGCTTTAGATTTTGTAGTTTAAACTTTTCCTTGTGCGTGTCCCAGTACAAAATATCAAAATGTCCTGTTTTTCTAATATATTCTTGAGACAGACAGCGACAAATAAAAATTACAGCCTTCGCTTTAGATTGTAAGAGTAAAAATATCAACGTACGGGATGAGACTATTTTTCTAACACTCTTGAGACAAACATTTAAGAACAAAAATTGGAGCTTTTGACTTTAGATTGTAAGAGTAAACAAGAAGTATAATAGATGACTTTTTTTTTTTTTTAATGAGCGAGAGAGGAGTTTAAAGAAAGTTATATCATTAAATTACACAAAAGTATAATAGATGACTAAATACGTATAGTTGAAAATGTTGCAACAAGAAAATGTTTCTCCTGTTTTTCTAATGTATTCTTGAGACAGACAGCAACAAATAAAAATACTGAACAAGATTTTTAACGAACTAAAATCTGAATTGAACAAGATTTTCTTTTTTTCTTCATTTTCTTATTTCTCAAATGCAAATATATATGCACTTACTGTCTACTCATTCTTTACTTCTCATATAACTTACACCAGCTCCTAATTATAGGAGAAAGTTCACTTTTGAGTCGATGACAAATACCAACTAACACATATATTTTGTTTCCCTAAATTTAAGGATCATTACACATTTATCATTAACAATTTTTATAGCCAAATATCACAGATTTTATGGCTTAATTTTAGTATAATTTCAGCATTTTCTAACACTCCTCTTTGCTAAAATTATTGTTGGAAATTTAGAGCTTTAGCACCATCTTTTCTTTAACAAATTTTTGTTGTTGCTCCTGTTACCATAAATAGCAAATCTTTACTTTGCATAATGTGTTTATTATCTTTCCATAATCACTTTGTATAGTTGTGAATAGAGAGAAATCAGCCTTAGATCATTGTAAATCAGTTTCAGACCTCTGTAAATTAGCCTTTAACTATGCTGTATATTCACCTATTTATTCAATGAAATGAAGGCAGAAAGCATTAAACCAGTCTATCAAAAAGTTGTCAGCTCCTCCTTGAATCTAACTTCCCTAACATCGTTTCTTTAAATTTTGTGGCTGCTCCTTGAAATTTACTTCTGCAACTTTAGAAACAAATCAACAACTTTAACAAGTCCTGTAAATCAATCAGTTTTTTGGCATGCTTCAAGTTGCATGCAGTTTAAGGACAAGCTCTAGGTCCCTAATCAACAATATTTTTGCAGTTTTCGGACTTGTCGATCCCTCACCAATTGTATTTCTGCAGTTTTTAGACTTACCGGTCTGTTCCAGTCATTTTGCAGTTTTGAGACAAATGGTCTCTTCATCAACAACTATTCAATAACTCAAGACAAACTCAAGAAACAGAACCAGCAGATGCAAACTTTGATTAACTTCATCTTCAATAACCAACATAAACTAATTTTGACAAACAACTAAAATAAAAACAAAGCAACTGAATTTTTTTTTTTTCTCAAAACATAAATTCAGACCACAAATCTCAACGAAAGATACAAAGTTTCAAAACTAAACACTCAAAACTCAAGAACAAGCACATAACATACTCCATCTTCAACAAAAAGAACATGAAAACTCTATTTCACCACAACAAAAACATCATATTTCAAACCTAGTTTCCCAAACAACTTTGTCAACATAATTTCAGCTAATAAAAACATGATTTTTGAACATAAACAGACCCCTTAAAGACCACGAAAGCTCTTATACCACTGTTGGAACAAGGAAAGAAGAAAAGACAAATACAAACACATGAAGAAAACAACAAAAAAATTTGGAACTAAAATCTGAATTGAACAAGATTTTTTTTTTTTCCTTCATTTTCTTATTTCTCAAATCCAAATACATAAGCACTCACTCTCGTCTCTACTCACTCTCTGCTTCTCATACAGCTTACACCAGCTCCTATTTATAGGAGAAAGTTCACTTTTGAGTCAACGACAAATACCAATTAACACAGATTTTGTCTCCCTAAATTTAAGGACCATCACACATTTACAACTAACAATTTTTACAGCCAAATATCACAGATTTTATGGCCTAATTTCAGTTCATGTTCAATAGCTACAAGATTTCTTCTTTACACCATTAATGTTTAACGAAGAAGGAACTGGAAAATGAAACCCACTTTATAGCTGACTAAAAACTAAATTTTGAGAGGATTATCTTGAGCATATGAAAGTGGTAGTTTCGATGTCAGCGAGGATGGACGTTGGGAATAACACCACTGATAAGATCACTTCCTGAAACTCCAGCTGATGATGATGCATATGGATCACTAGTTGTATATAATGAAGATGATGCTGATGAAATTCCAAAATAATTGGAAGTTGAGCTGCCGGAAAACGGGGATGTGTATTCTGAAACGATGGCTTCAGTTTCAGGTGGCATCATTTTGAGTATGGTCTCTAGCTCTCTAACCACTTCCAACATTGATGGCCTATCCTCTGTTATGTCGTGGCAACATGCGATGGCTAAAGCTATAAATCTTTCCACAGGTTCAGATGGATAAGCCCCCATTCTGCTGTCTATGATGGAGAATATTTCGCCTGACTGATGAGCCGTAGTTACCTAACATGAAAAATTGTACCATTTGTCTTCTCAGTAACATACTTTGTGAATGTTTTCTTCTTGTTATATGATGAATGAGAAATATAATTCCTGATAAATATGTATGTTGTCAGGTTACTAGAAGAGAAATTAACAAGCACCCCAGGGTATACTGCATATGCATACCTCACGGACAATGTTTTTGCCATGTGTTATTGGCTGCATTCCAGTCAAGAGCTCCAAAAATACAATCCCAAGGCTATAGACATCACTCTTGTCTGTCAACTTACGAGTCATAAAATATTCTGGATCAAGGTATCCCTGGAAGCACGTTGTCAATTATAAAACAAAATCAATCCAGTAATGGATAAAAAGCATGCATGCACAGTTCAGCTGAGTACGTAACTGAGCCAATCATACCGGAGTTCCCTTCACTATCGTAGAAACATGATTAGGAAAGTTCCCTTCATCATCCAGGACAGGAGCGAGACGTGAGAGTCCAAAATCAGCAACTTTAGCAGTAAGCTTGTCATCCAAAAGAATGTTGGTGGCCTTGATGTCCCGGTGAAATACTGGAGGGTTTGCTTCAGTGTGTAGGTACAGAATGCCCTTAGCTGAACCCATTGCTATTTTTAACCTCATAGCAAAGTTCAGTTTCTCTGTGCTACCTGTGCATAATACAGAAACCACACTTGTTAGCCACGCCTAAAATGTGATGTTCTACATAATTCAGCATCTGAAGGTGGATGGTACTATAAGCCAAAACTTTGTAGACACTTTCAAAGAATTTTCTGAGCAACTCATAAAGCCTTGGAGAAGATAAAGAGCTATAAATTTTAGAGGTTTTAACACCTGAAAGCCAGTCCCGCAAGGTACCATTGGGCATGAATTCGTATACCAGCATCTGGCATGAATAAAAAATACAAGAAAGCAAAATGTTATCAATGATGAAGAAAATCCTTGCACTTTTTAAATTGAAAACAGATAAATACAATTTAATTGTAAACACATGCGGTTTTTCTAATTCCTCCTTAGTCCATTAAATCTCAAACAGAGTTCCTTTTTAAGTCATCTCCTTACTGATGAGGCCTGGCCTCAGACAATTTCCCAGACATTAATTTCTGCCAAGTTGCACAATAGGGAAGTCCTCCAACAAAGCACTTGCAAGCAAAGAAAACACAAAATGGCATCTAGTAATTCACCATTGCAAAAGATTACCTGCTCCCTTTCTTCATCACAGTACCCAACCAGTGAAACTAGATTTCTGTGATGTAACCTGGACAACAATCTAATCTCAGTCAAAAACTCTTTCTGTCCTTGTAAAGAACCTTCCTCCGCACGCTTTATAGCCACAACTGCATTGTCAGCTAAAACGCCTCTATAAACCTTTCCATAGCCTCCTCGACCAACTTCAGTTGAGCTGTTGAAGCTGTCAGTAGCCAGGATCATTTCTCTACAGGTGAAGAATTTCACACCATCAATTTTCATTGATATCCTTGAGGCTGCAAATTAAACAATAATCTCATACACTTAATTGAATAATAATCAGACATAATAATATTAATAGACTGTAGTTCTCATCAGTGGCAGGAAGACCATACATAATCTTTTTCTTGACAGATTTCGCATGTATATATCATGTCTTCTGATGATCAGAAATGTGACAATAACAGATGCTATAACAGTAAAGGCAATGGCACCTAAAACAATGGCTGCCCAGACTCCCTTACTGATTCTCGTATCTCGGTTGCCAAAACCCACTGTTAGCAGAAAAACAATAAAATGCACATAAACAGTCAGTAAAAAGCAAATATAATTATCAAGAGATAAGCTATCTAATATGTTACTCTGATGGAAAACACCAATGTTTATAGCATACATTATAAAGCGTATTAAGTATCAGTTGGTGATAAATTCAGAATTTCATTTTGATCTAAAAAGGAAGAAGCAGTTTCAAGTACATACTCTCAGAATAAGGTCCCTCTAGAGTGAAGTTGAGAAGCTCATATGGTCCGAAAAAGTGGGTGGGAGGAAAAGTCCATGATGTGTACATCTCTCTTATCCTCTGAACTTCAGTTGAATTAAATTTCGTTGCATGGTTATCATTCCATGCAGGATAAAGCTTCAAGTACATCCTCAGACGAGGACCTGTTTCCCAAGAATATGAATCAATATATACTTGATAAGGTTCCAATTTAAGAGATTTTTCCAGGTACTCCTTAAATAAATTATTATATGGAGGAAAATAAGAGTAACTAGGGCTCTTGAGGCGGTATCCGATTCTAAGAGGGGAGGCACAAAAGCATGGCACTGGTGCTGCAGGGACATATTCATAGAAATCATCTGTTGGACATGATTGAATAGGACATGAAGTTGTGGAATTTGTTAAGCTTTCATTAGTTTCATCTGCTTCAACTTCAGGTCCACAGAACTGGGCAATGTTTGGTATTTTGGCTATATTGCAGACAAGATTGCCTCCCAGCCTAAAACAAAACTGCTAAAGTCATGAGACTTTTATTGATGAAAATAAAGCCAAAATCACACTGCAAACTTGCTGCTCTACTCTGTAGACAGCAATGTTCGAGAGTACTATACAGGAACAATACCTCAGAGTGACATTATCTGGTGGATTCAGTTCCCCTGAAATGTTTGAGAATAAATTGTTCCTAAGGTCACTGCATTTTTGTGTTTAAAGAAGGGGATAAATTAGCAAGATTCTGATACTTCAGTAAGCTTTGATATATGAGTTAACTCAAGCAGAAAATTTGCAATACTCAATTTCACTGCATTTCTGGTCAGTTCTTACACAGTTAGTCTATCACTTGCACGGAATGACATACTTTTCCAGAGGTCAGATGGGACAGAACCAGTAAACAGATTGTTTTCGAGTGACCTGTAATACAAATTATCATTTAGAATAAATGATTACAATTCCATAGTAGAGAAATTTACAAAGAAAACGATAAGTAGATAGAATCTGACAATGTCTGAAGGTGAGGAAGATTTGAGAAGCTTTCAGGTACAGATCCATTAAGTTGATTGTCTGATAGATCACTGCAATTAATGACAACACATTTCTTACAAAGTAACACCTTCATGAATTAATAGAGTTATACACAGGTAGTAAGATTACAGAAAGAATATATCTGCATTTTTAATACACTTACATAGTAGTCATATTATTAGAAAGTTTTGATGGTATGGTTCCGGTAAGCTGATTCAAGCTCAGATCTCTTTGACATGCAAACAAAAAAAAATTAGATATTGCATTACGAACGAAAACATGTGTTTCAACATCAATAGAAATTTTCCTTACATGTAGTATAGGTCTGACATGTTTCTAAAATCAGGAATGGCACCACGCACACTGCAATTTCTAAGACTTCTGCCTTGTCAAAGAGGATAGAAAATGAAAAGAGCATCAGCCAACTAGATTTACTAGATCATTTTTCCTGTTAAAGATTTGACATGCTGAGTCCTAAGAGCATGCATATTTCTCCTCCAAATGGAATATAAAACATATAACAGAATCATAAGTAGTTTAACAGGACTTACACTTTTGCTAATTTGGAAAGATTGCCATAAGAAGGAGGAATTTCAGAGCCACCGAAGTTGTTGTTGTCAAGTTGACTGCACAAATGGGAAAAAAAGTGATGGTCCAGAAGATATAGTAGACACAGATACATTAAAAATCAACATCATTTGACAAGAGAAACATGACATGCTCCTGAGAAGAAATGACTTATGACAATCTACATAAAATGCTAGCAGGAAATACAGTATACGCAATTCTGGCAAGTTTGATAATTCTGGAGGAAGAGACCCGGACAAGTTATTGTTATCCAATAGCCTGCATATAGTTCATGTACCCTCAATTAGAGAAATTAAAAAGAAGGCTAATTGTAGATGAATCATCAAGACACAAGAATATGACATTTGAACTCACAAGTGAATAAGAGCAGGTAAATTGGATAGTTCTGCTGGAATTTCACCACTTATGGAGTTATTATTGAAGTGGCTGCAAAATTCACATATAACCAGATAATGTCAAGAATGCTAACGTCTTCAGTAACTAGAAGCAGTATTCAGTTGAATAACCACTTACAGGTGTTTTACACTGCTCAAGTTGGCATATGACTTTGGTATTGGACCTGAGATATTGTTCTCATCCACTTGAAATCTAAGTAAGTTTGATAAATAGCCAAGTTCAACAGGTAAATATCCTGACAACTTATTTCCATTCAAAAGCCTGTATACACAGTACATAACATTAGCTAAAAGAAACAGATACTGTTTTTATCACTGAAAATTCATCTTATGCAGATTAATTATTTTGTAACATATGCCAACAGCACTTAAGAGACATGTCATGAAAAGAATTAACATGAATCCAACTTACAAAAGTTGCAAAGATGAAATATTTCCAATCTCCTTAGGTATGCTGCCTTCCAATTCATTCCACATAAAATCCCTTAAAAAATATCCAATGAATTATCAGGGAAAGACTGCATAAAAGCTTAAGTTGCCCAGAAATGGCTATGTTGACCAACTCACAATATCTTCAATTGGGAGAGTTGACCAAGCTGAGGAGCTAAATTTCCTGAAAGATTCATATGAAGCAACTGGCTGCAATTAAATTAACAAAATGTAAGATGATTTGCTTTGTTTAGCAATGTAAAAGGTGATAAAACATAAGAATAGAAGATGAAAAATCGGTATGAAAAGAACTTACAGCTCCCTGATATGTAAGTATCCATTAGTACCAATTTTGTCATGACACAGAATTCCAGTCCAATTTGACATGCAAGGATCTCCTTTGCCCCACTTCTTAAGATGATTAAAAGGATCATTCAGTCTCTCATTTACTGCTAGCAATACAATAACTGCAAAGTTGCACCAAATCAAGAAAATAAGTGCATTTCGCTAGCTCATTTAAGTGACTCCTCAATTACATGACATCAAGAACAATACATTAAAGATTGATGGGCCATAAGCAAAAGCGAAAAGACTGCATCAAGCGCATTAATAAAAATTGAATCATACAAAGACAAAAACCAAAAGAAAGTAGTGGAGTGAACAAGTTCACCTTCAGAAGGGTCTGTACTTCGTGCAAGCGAAAGAGGAAGCAAGTAAAAACATGACAGCAAGAAAATAAATCCACAGATTCTTAGCAGCAACATCTTACTGTCCAACATAAAAGAAAAACAAAATCAAACTCATGGTAATAAGAAACAAAAAGATTCTACTTTTTTTTCTTTTTTTTTAGTACCAGCCAAAGATGTTGGAATTAGATTTGTTGAGATACCCAAGTTTCCAAAGAGAGCAACTTTCAAATCCCATAAACCTTGGAACTCAGAAATGAACCAGGAAACATTAATATCGAACCCAAAGAGAAAAGGATTTTACTTACACTACACATGTGGCTCTGACAGAAGTAAAAGGATATATAAATCTCTGAAATGAAAGGCTGCAAATTTTCTTCAAGAAATTAAAACAAAAAAGAAGAAAAATGAGCTGAGTATATTGAAAATGGATAAACATCGATTTCTGGAATGGAAATGAAAGTGACAATTTTGTAACCTGGGAAATAAGCTAAGTATGAAATGGCCTTGTCATTATAAATTGTTGGTTCATCCATCATTTTTAGCTCAGAAAAATTCAAAAGATGTTTTTTTTTATTTACAAAGATTTTTTTTTTTTTCATTTCTCAAACTTTTTAACAATGAACAGTGGGTTTTGTAGCTTTCATACTTAGATTTATCTCTGCAAGATTTTGACATATAGTGTGATGAGAAGGAGAGATGCTGCCGTGGACTTTTCTTGTTTTCTTTTTTTCGGTACATCGCAGCAGCATCAACAAATTGCATATAATAAGATAATTTATCATGTCTGAAAGGTCAACAAAGATCGCAGTAGAGGACCGGAGCTTCATGAAATGCAATTTAGATTGTGGGTAGCTAGCATGGAGTGATTTGTTGTTCTTTATTATTTTTTAAACCATGGACATTCAAAATCCCAAAATTCTGATTAATTTTATCCAATAATTTATTTTATATATCGTTTAGATGCATCTCAATAATTGGTTTTTTTTTAAATATTATAAATTTATTTTAAAAATTATTTTTTTATTTATAATTAAATTAAAAATATATTTAAATTTAATTTTTTTTAATTTATTATAATTAATTGAATAATATATTACTTATTATATAATTTTAACATTAAAAATATATATTATTTTTATATTAAAAATACATTTTAAATAATATTTATTAGAATCATAATACTAATGTGTAAAAAATGTTAACCATATAATATTTAAAAGTCAAAAAAATTACTGAACTGATTTTACTTATAGTAAAATCTCATGTATCAAAATTATATTGACCTTTTTTAATTTTTTTTCTCCTCGATGTCTCTACTTTCTACGCACAACTTTTTTTTATTTCAGAAAATTTAAATTTACGGTAACTTGGAGTATATTATGGAGCATAGGGAGTTAGCTGTGGTTGGTAAGTTGAAGTTGAAGTGGGAGTTGAAATCAGAAGAAAACGTACAAAAGAGAGATAGATACTTTTTTTTTTTTTTTTTTTTTTTTGAAGAAAGGGAAAAAAACAGCAACAAACTAACTAATGACCAATTAAACGCTCCCGAGCAACTCCTCCAGTATCATGATCAAGCCATTTGAGCAAACCCTGCGGAGGCTGAATCAGGCGATGCGTACGAAGAGGCATAGACTGCGCTAGAGAAGCAAGATAATCAGTAGAGAAATTACCCTCCCTATAGATACATATGTTTTCATTGCAGAGAATAATCAAACCAATAAATGAGGTTGCTTTCATTCCTTTACTCAGGAATGACATGATGATGATGGGTACATGAGTAATGAGTAATGAGGCAGTTGCCTTAAAATCCAGGTTGTTTTATTTTATGTCGATCAAAGGGAAATCTAATAATTCAATGGTCTATTGGTCTGGCAAAGTGCCACGTTTGAAACTCCTTATTCTTTTAGTTTATTTTTTATTTATCTGTAATAAAATATGTTAATTTGATTTTTTTTTATAATTTTATTAAAAAATATGGAAATAAATTATAGTTTCTCATTGTTAATATTACTGCTGACCTTTTTTTTTAATAATTTGGCGCTTAGAGAATTATTATATTTGACACTGTTGAACAATTTGAAAAAGCATACAATACTTTGAAATATTTATTATGCTAAATTTATCAGTGATTAGCAAAAATGATAAATAATTTCCCTTTCAAATTATAATAATTCTACTGGGCTGTTAATTATTACGGTGCCTGTCGCTGAGAAAGAAATTCTTTTTTAGGCGTTATCGGTACGCCTGATTATTATAATCATCATCAATAATTCAAAAGTTCATATCAGAAGACAATTCCAATAGAGCTGCAAACAAAACATTTCCATTTACTAAAGGTCATTTCTCGAATTTATTTTTGAAACATTGTCTTCCCTATCACTCCCCACCCAACGCGCTTCTGCTTTAAACAAGCACCTAAATTTTCCTTTGACCAACTGGAAACTTTAACAAGACTTGGAAGTTAGCCACAGAAATTCAACTTTTTATATACACATCAGCACAGACCTAAATGAGAAGCAGAAATACAACAAAAAAATATTCAAAAACATGAAACAGGAGAAATGTCAAAAATGCTTTGATGTAAAGTTCCTGATGAAATTAAGCACAACACATTATAGAAAATTACATTAAACGATAAAATTCAGTAACCATCATCAGATGCCCATCATCAACAAGAAAAAAGAGTACCAAAGAACGTATCGTTCTTCTAAGTATAACATTGAAAAGTAGGAAAATTTTGAAAATTCAACAGTGTAGCTATATGAGAAATTAGTTTCTAGTTCTACAATCTTACATTGCATAAATCAAGCTACTCTAGCACAATTAGGAATAAACCAATTTTCCTTTTTTTTTTAAGAACACCACCACCTTATATCACAACCAGGACCATGATATACAAAAGCTCGAGATGTATACCTCCAAAATGGAGGTCCAAATTCCCATGTGCTATTTGAACTTACAAGATGAATCAATTTAATTGAAACATAATTAAACTTGCTTCACTTAAGAACCAACTAGTACTTTGGATACCAAAACATACCCTTAATGCCCTCCGGGTCGGGCTCAAAGCCCAAATTCCTGTAAAAATCTACAACTGCAGCCACAATATAAAAACATGAGTTGAAATTCCATCAATAAAATCATTAACCCTGATATAGATAGTTAGCATTTAGAGGTTAATGTGGCTCATGTAATAGGACCAAAACCTGAAAGGAACCAATTATGCAGGGTAAGAATAATGAATATGGACAAATTTAGCGTTTGTGCGTGTATTCATGGGACTAAAGACTTGCTTGGTCCAGCCTAACACGACATATGAAGGGGTATCATCCTGATGCCTATCCCAGTCTGACCTGATCACTCTTTGAATTTTCAATTAAACAGCACCCAACCCAGCGAATAAAATGCACATCCCCAGTGCACAATGATTGTTATGTATCCTATTGTGCAGGCAGAACCTGTCAATAAACCAGGGATGATGCCTAGAACAAAAGTTAGGTCCAGTGCCCAGCAGGACCTGCAAAATGAAGAAGTCCAAGCATAAAAAAGGACAGCTTGGTCATTATCTACCCCTCCCTATGTCATATGAAAATGACATGCTGCAGTTACTTAAGCAGGCAAGTGTTCTTGTTGGCAGCCCACACAGCAAGCACCAAGACATTACTGAAAACCTGGGCTACATCATAATCTGAACACCATGATGAACAAGCACATCATTAGTAGATAATGATATACCTTGACTATCTGCAAAGAGTGTTATATTGCCAATGTCCCTTTGTAGAAGAGCCCTAATAAGCTTTTCAATGAGAGCCTTACCAAGGCCTTGGCCCTAAATAGGAAAAACACTGTTAGTCTGCATACAATCAAGAATGATAAATGATAAACTATCACAAAGCAAAGACAATTAATATATATACATATATAAACATATGACTAATAAGTGATGCTTTTATCCAAAAAGAATGTGATTTCAAATCATGGAATGCTTTGCTTGCAAGCACGAGATGTGACTTCCATAGAGAAAGAACTAAATAAAAATTCTTTCTTGGGAAGTTGAGAACCACCAAAATCTAAACTAAATTTGAGTCAAATTTTAAGTTCCTTTTTAGGTATTAGGCTCTCCCAGTCCCAGCTCCAGTCCTTTCTAAACACCCCCATGTGGCCAAAAAAAGTGCACAGACATAAGAAATCTATTTAAGTGCAGTACTTACCCAACTTTTTCAGCAAAGTTTTTTTTGCATCAACCACAAAATTAAATTGCCACTGTGTGCTGCAATTTCTAACAGCAAAAGCCATGGACACATCATGCATATTTATTCTTATATATGCACATAATTATCATGTCTTTATTCTGTTAGTGTTACAAAACAACATATAACCTCTCTAATACACTGCAGCAGCATATTTATTCATAATTGAGCAACATTAAGTGCACCTGATAGGCAGGATCAACGAGAACGTCCCAAATTGTAGCATTGAATGCATGATCAGATGTAGCACGAGCCATCCCAATTAATTTCTTTTGGTCATTCCCCTCTGTCAAATAACTTCTCCAAGTACACTAAGATGTTCATGAAATAGTTTTAGATGCAGAAACAAGCAATATTTTAGCTTATGAAGATATATTATTATAACATGAGAGGACTTCGAAACAACCAGATTTTCTAGGTACCTGATTCAGGTGATTTTCTCAAGGAATGCAATGTGACTACCATGTAGCTATTTCTCAAAGCTGCAGCTAATTTTGACAATGGCCTTCTAGGCCAGCCTACCTGTTAGTCACATAGAGAGTATCAGTTTTATGTTTTAGTTATCTAAATTTCACAAATATGTATATATACTTAATAGATGAGTACATATAGCAGCCTTGCACACAGACTTTAAGAATACAGTATTAGAGGTATGATGAAATCATAATGATAGATGATCACGCACACTCAAGATGTATCAAAAATGTTTTTTGAATTCCCTTCTTATTTCAATGATGTATCACAACTGGATTCCTTAAATTTTGTTCCTTTAATAAATCAGGGTTGCTCAACAGTTTCAGTTAAGTTTTTATATGAGTGATAATCCAAAAGGGAAAAATGATTTGAGAGACTGGTAACCGTTCCAGTGTCATCGATAGGCTTACATTACATTTCTTGCCAATTTAACCCATCAATATGAGGAAAACGATGAACAATTTTTTTGCATTTGTTCTTCAATGTTATTCATTTGTGCATTAAAATGCTGTAATAAGGTCATGACATAATTAATATTGTTAGTTACCTTATCGCATAGGGCTTGAAGATCATATA
The DNA here is from genome assembly GCA_947683625.1 of Mallotus nudiflorus. Taxonomy (NCBI): domain Eukaryota; kingdom Viridiplantae; phylum Streptophyta; class Magnoliopsida; order Malpighiales; family Euphorbiaceae; genus Mallotus; species Mallotus nudiflorus. The sequence continues at coordinate 678,102 of CANTUR010000239.1, forward strand.
CATCAACATCTCCACCAGAAGAGAATATTATTTGTTCAATTACTCCATCTGACTCAGTCTTTTCCAAGAGAACAAACTCTTCAGGCAAGGGTTCTTCCTCTTCTTCTAGTGTGGAGGGTGGTTCAATCACTTGTGTGGAATTGTCCTTTGTGAAACTGCAGCAGTGAAAACTCTCTCCAAAAGAGTTAATAAATCAGGAAGATAGCTTCCCAGTAGAATTTAGATAATTTGTATACAGTTCAACAGGCTGTAGAATACTGATTAAAGTTACAAGGTATGAGAACAATTACCAATGCATATTTGCTAGTGCAACAAACAAGAGATCTCAGAGTTAAAGAAATTCCTTCATAATTTTAAATTAATCCCTTCAATTTAACTTTTTATAATTTTTAATAATTTGTAGACCTCATCATCGCTGGGCAGGGCACAACCAGTAACTGTAGGAAAAAGAAAAAGAACTCATATTTACCCAGATCTGATGGAGTCCCAAAAGCTAGCCTTGAGGTGAAAAACCTTGAGTTTTCTTCTTTCTGCGAAGAAAAATGAATTCATGAATACGGACTCTAGTTTTATAAATTATGTCTAATTCAAACTACATAATATAAAGTAATTGAATGAAAGATTGTAAGCGGAGACTAGGGAGTCTACTATATGTTTGACTCAACTCAAAAATGAAACGCATGAAAGTGTAAAAAAAAATCCTATTCAAATTTTATTATTACACAAAATAAAATTACATTTCAAGCTAAATTCAAGTTATTCAAAAATTTAAAAAAAAAAAAAAAAGAAAGAAAAACCATCAAAAGAAAGCATTCATTATCTACTATACAAGAAATGGAATCCTATTCCAAGATTACATGCGATTTGATTTCTAAAGCAACACATTATGACCTAAATAAACCATCAAGAATACACAAACCAATCACATCTAAGTAAACATCTCATAGCAGGAAGGCATATCTTCACCTATTCAATGCAAAACAGTCATAAGGAAGGCACCTCTAAGCGCGCACAAATGCCACAAGATATAGCCATGCTCATAAACAAAATCATTGGAAACATGATAACAGTAACAAACCTAAAATCAACATCTGCCATTAAAAAAAAAAAAATCAATTCAACTACTGTGAAGGGTAAACCACATACCTCTTGCAAGACCAAAATTTACATTATTGAACTGTTTAAATGCTTCACATCTGCAATCAAGTGAAAAACTAGGGAACCACCTGCAACATCAGTCACAATAAGTCAACAACACAAAAACAGTTCCTTACCTTCCAATTTCAAGCTCATAACAGCTTAAAAAGCAGAGTTCAAAACCCTAAACTTATCAGCTAATTGCGTGAGTGAAGTTCATCAATCAGATTTGTTAAAGAGTCAAAATTAATTGAAAATTTTTGAGGCTAAGATTGATAAAACAGCAGGAAACAGAGAACTGAAGTGTTACACTGAAGGACGAGCGACAACGCCCTGCGCTTGCATATTTTTTTTCCTTGTTACTGGCTGTGGATGCTCTCTAGCTGCTGCTGCAGTGGATATTGTGATTATCGTGTGCCGAACTGCTCTCCCTCACTAATTCATGACTGGCGAGAATAGCACAGACAGAGACGCCAATTTTTCAACTTGCGCACATCATTTTCATCGTACTTTCACTTCTGCCCCCTCAATTTTCTTCATTTTGCTCGTTTTGCCCCTGATAATTCAAATTAGTCGGAATTTTATAACTGTTAGAAACCTAAAAGTATTATATAAAAATTTACAATTTTTTGCTAATAAGTAATATCTTACTATGAAGTGCTGTCTTTTATTAATATTTAATTAATTATTTTTTAATAAGGCATATGTTTTAACTTTTTCTTCTCGAAAAATTTAGTGCAAATATAGCCTTGTGATTCTTTTAGTTTTGGAGATATAGCCTTGTGATTTTTAGTTGTTGGTAAAATTTGTTTTATGAGATTTTTTTTTTAAAGAAAAATAACTTCATTGATTCAAATTAACAATACATCCATAAAAATACAGTTGTAAATTCACTAAAAATTATAGAGGATAAAACAACACTCAGATTAATAGTATAATAAATCCGATCAAAACTTACAAATTTGATAAAACTATAGTCACTATAATACCTATGACTCCAATTTTACAATATACTAATGATCATCTGATTTGTTATCTTTGTGTCTGTCTAATGAAATATATTCGTTTAAATCGCCCAAATACAAATAAAATGCCGTAACAAGATGACTAAAAATGAAACGTTGTAACCAGATGACAAAAAACCAAATGCAGTAATAAGATGAAGAAATCACGAAAAGCAAAATAAACCTCAATTTATGTGGAATAATCACTTATTTAAGAAATAAATTGATAAAAAAAAAAGGTGCAGATGGGTGATTTTAAGACAGGAATGACAAAAAATATCCCTCCTTGCTTAAAGAATATTAGTGACTAGAAGAAAAAAGAAAATAATGTTAAGAGAAAATGAGGGTAGAGTTTTTTTTTTTTTTTGTTCTATGAGATTTGATTATATGTATTTCATCATGTCTTAGTCTAATGATAAGAGGAGATATGGAGTTTTTTTTAATTAATTATAAAATCAATAATATTATATAACATTATGGGACAGAGGTCATACTCGTAAATCAAAATAAATTTTGGTAAAAAAAATAAATAATGTTATTAATATTGTAAAATTTACTTCTAACTAATTATTTTTATTTGTGTAAAATGCATGATGTATAATGAGAAATCAGATTTGGTAAAAAGGGAAAATTGAGTCTTAGATATATAGGGCCATATGAAATTCTTGAAAGAATTAGTCCATTGACTTATAGGCTAGCATTACCACCCGAGATGGCCCAATTCCATTATGTGTTTCATGTGAGTATGCTGAAAAGATATCGATATGATCCTATACATGTACTTAAAAATCAAGAAGTAGAAATTGCTAATAATTTGAGTTATATTGAAGAACCGGTAAAGATCATTGGTTATAAAATAAAATAGTTATGGAATCGAGAAGTTCCATTGGTTAAAGTGTTGTGGAGGAACCATTCACAAGAAGAGGCCACTTAGGAAACTGAGGAGAACATGAAGCGATAATATCCTTATTTATTCGCAAGTATTGAATTTGGAGGACAAAATTTTTTAAAAAGGGGGAAAAATGTAATATCCTTAACCCTAAACATAAATACTTCAATTAAATTTTCATGCATTACATATAATTCACTTGAACATATGCATCTAAAATCATTTCATTTGACTATGTGAATTCCGCATCCTTTCATTTGTTTTAGTGTATTGCAATGGTAAACTTGAATATTTGAAATATATGATGTATTTTGATTATTATAAAATTGAAAGTTAGTCAAAAAATAAATATGTTAAGAATTGAATTTAGTTGATTTATTTACATAAGTAACTTTAGGGACTAAATTAAGTTTTTGCATAGAATGAGGATTGATTTGAACTTTTACTTGATATTTTATTAAAATAAAATATAATAATGACAATAATAATAATAATAATATATTAAATAGTGGATATGTATGAGAGGTAAAATAAATAAAATAGAAAATTCTACTTGTCCACCTTCTATATGTCTCTTGACAAATATATATATATATATTAAAAAAGAAGATAAATGTCAGGGAAAGGAGGCTGGAAACATGTAAGGAAGAAAAAAAAAAGGAAAGAAAGGATAAGGAAAAGAGGAAGAGAAGGAAGAAGAAGAAGAAAGGGGAAAATTCTAGGTTTTTTCTAATTTTAAAAGGTAAGTAAATTCATCTTATTTTCTAGTATAATTCTTCTATATAAATATGTTGATCATGATAATTAGAAGGAATTAGCAAGGGGAAATGAGTTAATTAAAGAATTAAAAAGGAAAATAAGTTAATTGATTTGATAATGAATATAGTGCTCTTCATGCTGAAAATTCTGGTTTATAGTTGTAGATTTCACTCTAATTTTTGAGGCCATAAAAGTAAAATTAGAGGAAGTGTAAAACATGAAACTTGTGGGTTTATGTCTTATCTGGATGTCTGTAAAAGGGTTTTATGAAATGTTAAGTATGTGAAGCTCTATAGAAGTTTATTTGGGACTAGTTTGGGTAACTATTCCAATAGGGTACCTGATGTTGAGTAATTATTTGAGGATGTTATAGACTGATTTAGACAAAGTGATAAATATGAGTTTTGTTCCTTTATATGTTCTAAAACCATGTGATGCAGTTTTATGAAATAATAGGTGTATAATGAGAAATCATCCTTGGAGTGGGATTGGTTCTGCTTGCAATATTTACAAGCAGACCGATTTTCCTTGATTAATATGAGGACCTTAGAAGCTGAATTAGACAAAGTATAAAACATGAAAGTTTTTCATTTATGTGTCAATGATATTCATGAAAAATGGTTTTGCAATTATACTTGTATAACATGAGAAATTCTAAATTAATTAAGACCTGCTCAAACTATTTCTATGTAGAGCACATGTCTGAATTCAAAAATTCACCATTTATTATGCAGGGCATATATTGAGTTGATTTTTGGATATGTTGTAGCCCTGAGTGTCTAGTTTTTGTAAAAAATTGAATCAATTAATTTAGAGTTATTTAGTGAAAGTTATTTACTCCTAGGTCTAGTATGGTCATGTTGTCTAACAAGTTAAAAAATATGCATAAATCAACATCAGGTACCCTATTAGAACAATTATCCAAACCAGTCCCAAATAAACTTCTATAGAGCTTCATATACTTAACATTTCATAAAACCCTTTTACAGACATCTAGATAAGACATAAACCCACAAGTTTTATGTTTTAGACTTCCCCTAATTTTGCTTTTATGGCCTCGAAAATTAGAGTGCAATCTACAACTATAAACCAGAATTTTCAGCATGAAGAGCACTATATTCATTATCAAATCAATTAACTTATTTTCCTTTTTAATTATTCAATTAACTTGTTTCCCCTTGCTACTACTACTACTACTACTACTACTAAAGTTAAATACTCTAAATATATCATATATTTCACATATTCAAGTATACCATTGCAATACATTAAAACAAATGAAAGGATGTGGAATTCACATAGTTAAATGGAATGACTTTTGATACATATGTTCAAGTGAATTATATGTAATGAATGCAAATTTAAATAAAATATTTATGTTTAGGGTCAAGGATGTTACATTTTCCCCCCTCTTTTAAAAATTTTGTCCTCAAAATTCAATACCTGCAAATAAATAAGGATATTGTTGCTTCATGTTCTCCTCAGTTTCCCAAGTGGCCTCTTCTTATGAATGGTTCCTCTACAACACTTTAACCAATGTACACTAGAAGAAAAATTTGATTATATAGTGTCACTGTTACAAAGAGATGCTTATAACTAGTGGAAAACCATTTCTGGGAATGATGTTTAGCCTCCGATGTTAATATGGGATGACTTCCTTCGTGAGTTCACTAATAACTATATACCAGAAGCATATAAAGATGATAAAAGAAGAGAGTTTTTGAACTTGAAACAGGGGACAATGACTGTAGCAGAATATGAAGTAAAATTCAATTAGTTATCTCGTTATGCTTCTTCCCTAGTAGCCACTAATAGAGATAAATGTCGAATGTTTGAAGAGGAACTAAGATATGAAATTAGAAACATGATCACACCTACAGATTTTGAGAGTTACTCTAAGTTGAGAGCAGCTGTAATTAGAGCTGAAAGACTAGCAAAAGAGGGAACAGAACAATGAGCTAAAAGGGGATCAAGCGAAAGTGTAGGATATTCTAGTATAAAGCAAGGCAAACGTGGGGGATACATACCACCACAGGCTAGCTCTAGGGGTGGTTATTCTAATTTTAGAGGAAGGGGATCCGGAGTTCCATCTTATTCAGACAAAGGACAAAGTCAAGTTACAGCACAACGATCCATATGTGTACATTATGGGAAACAACATGGTGGTGAGTGTAGGAGACTTACTAGTGCATGCTCCTTTTATAGATCATTTGATCATATGTACAAAGACTATCTTGAAAGAACTAGTATGGCAGAAGGTAGCAGAGGCAAAACTATATCAGAACCTACATTAGGAGTTTCAACAGGTAGAGTTGGAGCAACATCTAGTAAGGGCAGAGGTAGAGGCAGAATAACTGCAGCAGGCAGAAGTATTAATAGAACAGAAAGTCAGGGTTCTAAACCTCAGGCACAGGCTAGAGTATTTGCTATGACTAGACAAGAAGTTATTGCTACTCTAGAAGTTATTACTGGTAAAATTTTTATCCATGATTTAGAAGCTTATGTTTTAATTGATCCTGGTTCCCCACATTCTTTCATATCATGGAACATGGCATCTCAATTTTGTAATAAACCTGAACCCTTAGGTTTTAATTTAAATATGGGTACTCCCTTAAGAGAAATAATGGTTGTGAACAGTGTTTATCGTGACTGTTTAATTAGCATTGATAAAGCAGAGTTGAGAGTTGATTTATTATTATTGCCACTTCATGAATTTAATGTGATATTGGGTATGGATTGGTTGACCAAACATCATGCCTTAGTGAATTGTTTCACTAAGGAGGTTATTTTAGAATCTTCCAATCAATCAAGGGTTATGTTTCTAGGGGAAATTGTGCCTGCATGTTTAATTTCTGCTGTAAAGGCTTTTTGAATGATTAAAAGAGGTTGTGAAGCTTATCTAGCACATGTGATAAATACCAGAACTACAAATAATATAATTAAGAAGATCCCAGTGGTAAACGAATTTCTAGATGTGTTTCTAGATGATTTACCGAGTTTACCACATGATAGAGAAGTAGAATTCACAATTGAATTAGTGTCGGGAGTGGCACTAATATCCATTTTACCTTATACAATGGCACCAGTTGAACTCAAAGAATTAAAAACTCAGTTGCAGGAACTACTTGATAAAGGGTTCATTAGGCCTAATGTGTCACCTTAGGGTGCTCCAGTGCTATTTGTGAAAAAGAAATATGGGACAATGAGGTTGTGTATCGATTATAGGTAGTTAAATCGGGTCACGGTGAAGAATAAATATCCTTTGCCCAGAATAGATGATTTCTTCAATCAGTTACAAGGAGCTTAGGTGTTTTCCAAGATTGATTTGAAATCAGGCTACTGTTAGCTTAAAATTTCATACCCAGACGTACCAAAGACTACTATTCGAATCAAGCAGGGGCACTATGAATTTTTAGTGATGTCGTTTGGTTTAACTAATGCACCAACTGCATTTATGGCTCTTATGAACAAGGTATTTCAGCCCTACTTAGATAGATTTATGATTGTGTTCATTAATGACATACCTGTATATTCAAGAAGTAGGGAGGAACATGAAAAACATTTAAGAATTGTGTTACAAACCTTGGGAGAAAAATAATTGTATGCTAAATTAAGTAAATATGAGTTTTGGATAGATGAAGTTGTATTTTTGGGACATGTTGTTTCTAGACAGGGCATAAAAGTGAATCTAAAGAAAATAGAAGCAGTAATGAAATGAAAAACTCTAAAGAATATTGCAAAAGTTCAAAGCTTCTTAGGATTAGCTAGGTACTATCGCTAATTTGTTGAGGGATTTTCACTAATAGTCAGGCCTTTGAAAAAGTTACTTCAGAAAAATGTTACATTTAAATGGGCTGAAGCATGTCAGAAGAGTTTTAATGAATTGAAAACCAAGTTAACAACTGCTCCGGTGCTAAAAATTCCTACAAGTAATGGAGGATTTGTAGTTTATAGTGATGCCTCTCATCAAGGATTGGGATGTGTATTAATACAACATGGCAAAGTGATTGCATATGCATCTAGACAACTAAGGCCATATGAATTACCTTATCCAATACATGATCTAGAACTTGCTGCTCTGGTGTTTGCTTTAAAAATATAGAGGCATTATTTATATGGAGAAACATTTCAGATATTTACTGATCATAAAAGTTTGAGGTATTTATTGAGCCAAAAAGAGTTAAATATGAGATAGAGGTAGTGGTTAGAATTATTGAAGGATTATGATTGTACAATTGAGTATCATCTAGGAAAGGCAAATGTGTTAGTTGATGCTCTGAGTAGGAAATCAAGAAGCAGTATGGCTAATTTGCAGATACTTCCACTATCTTATTTAATTCAGCTACAAGCTATGAATACAAAACTAAATTTACAAGAAAATGGGATGCTAATTGCTACTTTGCAAGTTAGACCAATATTATGGGATAGAATTAAAGCAATGCAAAGTAAGGATTCACAATTACAAGAAAAGATTAAGAAAGCAAAACAAAGGGAGAACAAAGAGTTTAACATTCAGGATGATATTTTGATAATAGGGTAATGTATTTATGTACCTGATGTTGATAACTTACGCCGAGAAATTTTAAAAGAGGCACATACTTCTTTATATACTATGCACCTGGGAATGACCAAAACGTACAACACTTTACTACCCTATTATTGGTGTTTTAAAATGTTTAACATGTCAACAAGTTAAAGCATAACACTAGGCTCCAGTTGGAAAGTTGAGACCATTGTCAGTTCCAGTATGGAAATGGGAAAGGATAACGATAGATTTTGTATGTGGATTGCCAAAAACTCTAAAGAAGAATGATGTCATATGAGTGATCATTGATCGATTAACTAAGTCAGCTTACTTTTTACCTATCATATAGGGTAGTTCACTTGAATTTTTGGCCAAACAGTATGTGAATGAAATTGTTAGATTGCATGGGGTTCTAGTGCCCATTGTATCAAACAAAGATCCATGGTTCACATCTCGCTTTTATAAGAGTTTACTCAAGGCTTTGGGTACTAAATTGAATTTCAGCACTGCTTTTCATCCTCAGAAAGATGGGCAATCAAAAAGAACAATTCAAACACTTGAAGATATGCTCCGAGCTTGTGTAATAGAATTTAAAGGCGCATGGGATGAACATATTGGTTTAATGGAGTTTGCTTATAACAACCAGTATCATGGTAGTATTCAGATGGCACCATACGAAGCATTATATGGAAGAAAGTGTCACAATCCTATTTATTGGGACGAAGAGGGAACCCACGTATTGGAAGGACTGGAGATAGTGCAAGACACTATGGATAAAGTAAAAATAATCAGAAGTAGACTTAAAGCAGCACAGGATAGACAAAAAAAGTTATGCAGACCAACACAGGAGGAAAATGGAATATGAAGTGGGAAAAATGTATTTCTTTGAATTTCACCATGGAAAGGAGCAATCAGATTTGGTAAAAAGGGAAAACTGAGTCCTCGATACATAAGGCCATATGAAATTCTTGAAAGAATTAGTCCATTAACTTATAGGCTAGCATTACCACCTGAGATGGCCCAAATCCATTATGTGTTTCATATGAGTATGCTGAGAAGATATCAATATGATCCTACACATTTACTTAAAAACCAAGAAGTAGAAATTGCCGATATTTTGAGTTATGTTGAAGAACCGATAAAGATCATTGGTTATAAAACAAAATAGTTACGGAATCGAGAAGTTCCATTGGTTAAAGTGTTGTGGAGGAACCATTCACAAGAAGAGGTCACTTGGGAAACTGAGGAGAACATGAAGCGACAATATCCTTATTTATTCACAGGTATTGAATTTTGAGGACAAAATTTTTAAAAGAGGGGGAAAAATGTAACATCCTTGACCCTAAACATAAATATTTCATTTAAATTTTCATGCATTACATATAATTCACTTGAACATATGCATCTAAAATCATTCCATTTGGCTATGTGAATTCTGCATCCTTTCATTTGTTTTAATGTATTGCATTGGTATACTTGAATATTTGAAATATATGGTGTATTTGGAGTATTTATAAAATTGAAAGTTAGTTAAAAAATAAATATGTAAAGAATTGAATTTAGTTGATTTATTTACATAAGTAACTTTAGGGACTAAATTAAGTTTTTGTATAGAAGGAGGATTGATTTGAACTTTTACTTGATATTTTATTAAAATATAATATAGTAATGACAATAATAATAATAATAATAATAATAATAATAATAATAATAATAATAATAATAATAATAATAATAATATATTAAGTAGTGGATATGTATGAGAGGTAGAAAAAAAAATAAAATAGAAAATTCTACTTGTCCACCTTCTATATGTCTCTTGAGAAATATATATATATATATATACATATATATATATATATATATATATATATATATATATATATATTAAAAAAGTATTTAAATGTCAAGGAAAGGGGGGCTAGAAATGTGTAAGGAAGGAAAAAAGAAGAAAGAATAAGGAAAAGAGGACGAGCAGGAAGAAGAAAAAGAAAAGGAAAAATTCTAGGTTTTTTTAATTTTAAAAAGGTAAATAAATTCATCTTATTTTCATGTATAATTCTTCTATCTAGATATGTTGATCATGATAATTATAAGGAATTAGCAAGGGGAAACAAGTTAATTGAAGAATTAAAAAGGAAAATAAGTTAATTGATTTGATAATGAATATAGTGCTCTTCATGCTGAAAATTGTGGTTTATAGCTGTAGATTGCACTCTAATTTTTGAGGCTATAAAAGCAAAATTAGGGGAAGTGTAAAACATGAAAATTGTGGATTTATATCTTATCTGGATGTCTATAAAAGGTTTTTATGAAATGTTAAGTATGTGAAGCTCTATAGACGTTTATTTTAGACCGGTTCGGGTAACTGTTCCAACAGGGTACCTGATGTTGATTAATTATTTGAGGATGTTATAAACTAATTAAGTTAAAGTGATAAAAATGAGTTTTGTTTCTTTATATGTTATTTAAAACTTTGTGATGCAGTTTTATGAAATAATAAGTGCATAATGAGAAATCATCCTTGGAGTGGGATTGGTTCTGCTTGCAATATCTGTAGGCAAACCAGTATTCCTTGATTAATATGAGAACCTTAGAAGCTGAATTAGACAAAGTATAAAACATTAAAGTTGTTAATTTATGTGTCAATGAAGTTCATGAAAATTTTTTTTGTAATTATACTTCTATAACATGAGAAATTCTAAATTGATTGAGACCTGCTCAAAATGTTTTTATGTAGAGCACATCTTTAAATTCAAAAATTCTCCATTTATTGTGCAGGATATATATTGAGTTGATTTTTGGATATGTTGTAGCCCTGAGTGTCTAGTTTTTGTGAAAAATTGAATTAAGTAATTTGGAGTTATTTGGTGAAAGTTATTTACTCCTATGTCTAGTATGGTCAAGCTACCTAACAAGGAGAAAAATATGCATAAATGTTAAGTTGACACATATACAGAACATATCTCAATTGTATACCAAACATAAACATTCAACATAGACATATTTTTTTAATCAAATATATGTTATATTTTAGGATCCCAAAGTATTGGTGAAGCTCGAGAAGGCGATTCAAATCATCCATAGAGTGTTTGATATCTTAAAGAGTGAGTATAAATATTGATTGAATTCTTGGGTAAAATTGTGTGATTAAGGTGAATTTCTTTTTTATTATTTAAATGTATATGGTTTGCTTATTCATTGATTATATCTATACATAAGTGTTTACAAGTTAAATGCAAATTTACACATGAGCATTTGCATATGGACATAAAAGGATGTTGTGACTGGCTTGGTAAATATTTGCAAATCACATGGCAAATTCAAATGATAAAAGTAAATTGTATGATTCATATGTTATATGTTGGCCAGCAAAATCAAATGGCAATTGTTTCACATGAATCTTGAGAGCAAAATTTGTCTTGCCAGGCCACAATAAAAATCAATGAATATTTCATAAGCACTTGCATTTGAATGAATTGTACTACTAATGTGATTTAATAAAATTTGTTTGCTTGTTGTGCCTTTATAATTTAATTGATATTTATATTCATTGAGTCGTGACTCACCAAATCACAATTATTTTTCTAGATAGTGAAGTTTGAAGTGTGACTGTTTGAAGCATATTGCATTATAAATAATGTATAGAGCAAAGGTCACCGACCGAACTCTCTCTCTCTCTCTCCTTGTATTATAAGCATTCACTTAGACAAAAAGGACATGTTTTGTATTTATTTTTAATTATAACTCTTGTGTATTATAAGAACAAAAAATTTTGTAATCTTTTGTGTGTTTAAATAATATATAGACTTTGTTAAGCATGATATGGTTGGAATAATATGTTAATTAAAGACTTGGACCATTTTGATAGCAAAGAATTAGGGTGTTATTGTAAATTGCGTTGAAGGATATATACTCGAGGTATTTTATAATGTATTAAATTTTATTATTTTTAATATTTTTTATTTAATGTTCTTGGTATTCGGTAGTTAAGTGTTTCAATTAATCTAATGTTCGAGTAGGATGAACCCATAAAAAGATAAAAGTTTTCTAGCACTTTTTTTTATGTAAATAAAATTCAAATTTAAAATTTTATTTTAAAAAAATTAAACTACTTGCCACTTAAATTAATAAATATTTTTGTTTATCATAATTTTTTTTCACAAATGTTAATTTCTTCTTCTTTTTTGAGTGCATAAATGAAGTGTTTTGTTTTTACTAGGCATCATGACCAATAGACATGTACAAATAAAGGTTAGAACAAAAGTAAAGACGTAGCAAATGAGAGATAAAACTTCAGCCAAATGCCTTTAGACATCAGTTGTGACTTCGTTTTCACTTTTTAACTCAATAATTCCAACACCATGCGGGCCACACATGAATAAGACAATCTTGGCAAAGAAAATAGCCCATCAGGGGTACTTTTGGCTCACCATGGAGGCAGATTGTGTTAGATTTATGAAGAAATGTCACAATTGCCAAACTTATGGTGATGTTAGCCACCTACCATCTATGGAGCTTCAAGGGATGACTTCTCCTTGGCCATTTGTTGTATGGGGGATTGACATCATAGGAGAGGTAAGACCAAGAGCGACTAACGGTCATCAGTATATTATTGTGGCTATCGACTATTTCTCCAAATGGGTTGAGGCTGAATCTTATGCTACTGTCGGGTCAAAATAGATGATAAGGTTCATTGAGAAAAATAAAATCTGTAGATATGCTTTGCCGCACCATATAGTTACAAACAATGGCGTTCAATTTTGAGCAAAAATGGCCACACTACTGAAAGACTATAAGGTTGAGCACCATCGGTCATCTCCGTATAGGCCACAGGCATAAAGGGCAGTGAAAGCAACCAATAAGAATGTGAAAAGGATCCTGGCCAAGATGCAGGAAAATTACAGAGATTGGGTGGAATACTTACAATTCGCATTAGGGGGGTACCGAACCACTGCTAGAACTTTGACAAGGGTCACTCAATACTCTTTAGTTTATGGGTGTGAGGTTATTTTGCCAGTATAGGTTTAAATAAGGTCATTGAGAGTCCTTCTGGAATCTAAACTCCTCGAGTATTAGTGGGTGGAAAGTCGATTCGCTCAGTTGACATTACTAGATGAGAAGAGAATGAGAGCTATGTACCATTCTCAGTTGTATCAGAAAAGAATAACCCGTGCCTATAATAACAAGATTAAGCCAGGAAAGATTTGAGAAGGGGATTTGGTGTTGAAACTAATAAAATCAGTCATGACTAACCCTCGGGGGAAATTTAAGCCCATTTGGGAGGGATCGTATTTGGTAAAGAAGTTATTTTTGAAAGGTGCCGCCATTTTGTCTAATATTGAGGGAAACAAGTTTAAAGAGCCCATCAACCTAGATAAACTTAAGAAATATTTTTTGTGAAAAGTCTCGCTAGGGAGAAAACCTCACAAAGAGGCTGTTTAGGCAAAAGGTAGAGACTAAAAAAAAAGAGTGAAAAAAAAGGGGGTCCTGCTTAATTGAAAACCTCAAAAGAGGTGGCCTAGGCAAAAGTTAAGGACATGTAAAAGGGGAGAAAGAGACATAAAATGGTTAGTTGGAAAACTTGCAAGGGCAAGCCAACTAATAACACGAGATGTATCAAAAGTGAAATGTATATACATTTCGTGCTTAAATTAAATGAAACGGATTGCTTCAATTATTGTTAAATATTGTATGATATGTCTATTACAAGCTGTTTAACTAATAAAAAGGAAAATCACATCTAACAAAAAGGGAAATGATGACTTAATTTGATGAGCTAATCTTGTTTTCTTCTCTTTTGTTGCTTACCCTGAAAGCCCAACATTTGTAACTCTCTTGTCCTTTTGTATTTAATAAAGTCATCTCTTTATGTCTATTGCAAATAAACCCATGCTTTGTAATGATCATCGGTAGTCTGATCTCCATCGTAGCTTAAATTTCTTTCAATGAATCTTTGAGGCCAAGTTGCCACCAAGTGGTCCAGGAAGTTTTGAGAAAGGGGCCCTGGTTTGAACTCATGAACTAGCTCCCCGATCAATTATTTGTGACTGTATTAGCGATAAAGGCGGGCTAGATTCTAAAATGTGGTAAAAGCAAGGTCCACAATTGGGATGCAATATGTGTAGGATTGAATGGTTATATGCTATAATCCCCATCAAGGGCACATCCAGCGGATCAGAGTATCAAGGAATGTTGATAGTTAGTTACGGATATCTGCAGGAACGAGATATAACTTCCTTGTTTGATAATAATGCTTGACTTTGTAACGTCCGATGTCTTGAGGAGGTTTGAGCAAACCCAACTTTTTATCAAACCACATCTGCAGGTTTGCAAATGATCAGATGCAAATAATATGGCTTCTTGAGAATCGTCGTGTTTTTATGAAGTCATCCAATCCAATGATAGTTTCTGCTAAGATGAGAAGGAAGGGATTGAACCCTGTTTCCACCTGATCGAGAATGGAAAGGACCTTTGAATCACAGTGTCCAAAGGGGGAAACCAACAGAAATTGAGCATATAAGCAGAGAGCCACCGTGCGGGGCTAATAAGTTTCTTCCTTATCTACACCCATAGTGACCTCGAGGAAGGACTCTAGTATGATTTTTGAACCAAGGATGCAGTGAAAAGAGGACTAGGGTGAAAGGTTGAACATACGTGCCATTTGGTGCTGAATGAGGTGAGGATTTAGGTTTTCAAGGTCAGGAATCTCAAGTCGGCAAGTAGAATTCGTGTGGTGACCGAGAATTACTTTGAATTCCTCTAGTAGAGGACATATTTCTGCTGTATTGAACCTAAAAATGTGTTTATGGGGATCCCAAAATTGAACCATGGCATGTAGAAAAGGGAAATTGATCCTCCTAGTATAATGTGATTTGAAGACCGAAAGGTAAAAAGGCTCTAACATAGTCCAAGATTTATTGTCTAAACCTTTCAAGATCGATTGTAGTGGCCTCAGACTCCGTTCTGTCATGATAATGGCTTTTTAGAGGTGCCTAGACAGAGAAATAGGAGGTTAAGGACAAAGGGAACTCGAGAAATAGGTTGAATTGAAGGATGTGGATTTTTAAAGGGGCAAGGCCGCCTGTTGCTGAGGTGATCGCCTTATCATTGAGGCACTGCCTCAGCAGCATAAGGTGATCACCTCTTCATCAGAAGTCAATGAGGTGATCGCATCATCAGCAGAGTTGGTTGTTGCGTTTCTTCAAACTATGCAATCTCGATAAGTACAAATCATAATATAGTGGGGCAGACACACATATAATCATTGAAACTAGTTCGCATATAAGAAATATAAATAATTAAATTTAGTTGAGGAGAATGATGAGTTATGTAAACAATCTATCAATAAATCACTAATAAAAAAAGAGATATATATGTGTTCATTGTTCAAAGACTGCATGAGTGTTGACCCTGGTACATCAAGCATCTGATCCGGTACCCTCAGGGTCATCCCCTCCTCTAGTACCACTGTCACTCCTGTCTTCATCCTTATCATCCTCGTCAATTTAAAACACATCAATTTGATGCTCGAGAGTGGTAATCCTCGCCCTGCTAGCTTCATCCCAATCTTGTTCAAACAAATCACAGGTTAGTAAGCCATGCGAGCATGCATACATGTATAAAATAAAGAGATTATTACCCTCCACTACTAGGTGATCTCCAGCATGTAGTCTCTCTGGGCCTCTATCATACGGTACATATATAGGCCTTGCTCCAGAGGAATCTGCATTATTAAAATGAATTTTAAAACTAACGATTGGTTTGAGAATCATAATGAAAGCAGGTCAGGAAAAAAGCTTACATGAGTAGCACCACTGGGGGTGCATGTATGAGTCAGGTCCTCATCTAGGGTCAGGAACTGACCCTAGATAACTCTCCGGGAGGAACCCAATATCGGGCTAAAGGGTCAGGGACATGAATGAAGTTGCTTCAGATGAACTTAGAACTAGGGGCAGTGGTCAGCCTAACCTGCTCGCCAGCCGTAGAAGTCTCCTCCCTGCCTGGATCCAGTCGTCGCCTCAGGGGCTCTCTCTCTCACACTCGGGATCTAATCGAGACCATAGGCCCAGCAGGTATAGCCTAAAGGTAAAACAGGAGAAACATGTGAGAACGCAATCAATTCTCAAGGTGAAGGAAGCTGACAGGGATATACCTGAGAGGTAAAAGCGGCATGGAAAGGAACTGTTAGCAAAAGGTAGGTTCGAATGAACTCCGCTTATTGACTCTTTACACAAATCGTATAATCTACAATTGGTGAGCCTGTAATAGCCTGGGCAAGGTCATCACCCTTCAGCTCGTGAGCCCAAAACATGCTGTCAAAAGGAGACTTAGGAACCCGCCTCGCTCTAACACCTACCCTCCAATTCAAGACCCGCTTGCCAAGATACCAAGATCAATATCCAGGACCGCAGAGAAGTACTCTCTTCCAAGCTAAGGGCCTGGAGCGAGTCATCTCAGTAGTCCAGCTATCTTCAGGCCCCCATAAGTCATTCCAGATCTGCAAAAGTGGAGATGTCAATAGGTAAGTAAATTGAATATGCATAATTTACTAATAAGAAAGGTTGTGTTTTGTAGGTACCGCGTCATGTGTCAAAGAATTCAAGTGTTGTCTGTGGATATAAACTCGTGCGAGATGCCTCTTTACAATGCGACTGGCACCCCATCTGCCAAAGGCTAAGAAGTGATCCCCCACTAATTTCACGCCCACAAGTAGCTCTAGTTCCAGAGCCTAGACCTAAGGAAAATAAAATGGGAGAAGCTAAGAAACTAATATAAACAAGCCGAGGTTAGTACAAGATAAGGAAAGGGAGGATCACAACTTACTAAAACAGCATGCCAGAAGCCACAAAATCTCCTGGCCCCTCGGATCACCTCATCCATACTCTGGTACAAATATGCCAGGGCACAGCCACACCAGTTAAATGTAGGTACCTAATCGAGGTCCCAAAGAGCTGGTAGGAACATCGGGTCGATAAAGCTGGCGGTGTCAGCAAAGAAGGTGGTACCAAACAAGTAGAGCAAGAAGGCCCTCACTACCTGATCAACCTCGTGAGGAGTGATCATCGCCATAACTTGCTCTCGGGTGTAGAAGCTCCTGATTGAGTCTACCTTAAAGGTTTGTGTCCCCTTCATGTCAGGAGTCATGCCTAAAAGTTACTTGATATACGCAGCCTTGTCTGGAGACAGCTAGTGTAGGCTCGCATAAAAAAGGATGGGGTCTCCAGCACAAGCAATCCCTGTGATGGCGGCGAATGACATTAGGTCCAAAGTAAGCTCACCGAATGGGAGATGGAAAGTATGAGTCGTGTCGAACCATCTCTCCATCAGAGCATGTAGTGGCTAATAATTTGTGTGTCCCTACTCAAAAGGATGCAAGAGTACGAAGTCCTCGAATCCAGTCTCCTTAATATGATCCCTCTGGTTGCCAGTCAACTCATTGTAAAAAACTCGGGCTCTATGGAAATTCCCGGTGCCCTTAAATGTTTGAGCATTATATTACAAGCAAAGAAATAGGGAAGTAAAATTTATGCATCTTGTTGTCATAAAAAAGTTCAAAATAGCACGTATGTAAATAATGCAGATCACCCTGTTGATGAAGCGATCGCCTATTCACAGAGGCAATCAGCTCTTCGAAAAGGCGATAACCTTTCTATCAGCAAGAATGGCTATCGCCTCTTTACAAGAAGCCCATAATCTCATCGATGAGGCGATGGCCTCATTGATGATCGCCTCATCAATAAGGCGATCACCTCTGCGAAATACAGACAGCGATGATTCTCAATTTTTGGCAATTAAAATGGTAAATTTAATGATTGTTTAATCAAATAATGTTCTAAAATGATAAATATGCAAGAATAATCACTGGCCCAATGCAATTTTACAGGAAAATTTGGGGTACTAACCTCTCCAGATGCAGACGAACAGATATGGGACCCTAAATCTGCCAGGAGGGGAATTGAGCCCCCTCGTGTCAATCCCAAACTCCTAGAAGCACTAACAAAAGGTGGGATGTGATCCCACTCAGGCGCAGGAGGTGTTCTCTCATTCTCTATTATCTGTGAAAAGAAGAGAAGTACAAAAAGTGCAGAGAGTGTAGGGGAAAAGAGAGAAGAATAGAGAAAAGTGACTAAAGCGAAAGGGGAGAAGGATAAGAGAGAGGTTACTTTTTATAGTGGACAAAAGTTTAGGGTTTGCTAAAAAAAAAGAAAAGCAAAACGGAGGGTTATTATCATATGCTAAGAAGATGAAATTCAGGGATAGAGGTTGTCTAAATAAAGTTTCAAGAAGTGTGGGCCAGAAAAACCCACGCCGCAAAAAAGTAGGGTTGTTCGAGTTTGAATCCCCAAAGCTCAAAGGCAAGGCTGTTTGTGTTTGAATCCCCAAAGCTCAAAGAGAGGGTTGTTCGGGTTTGAATCCCCAAAGCTCAAAAAGAGGGCTATTCGGGTTTGAATCCCTAAAGCTCAAGGAGAGGGTTGTTTAGGTTTGAATCCCTGAAGCTCAAAGATCGAAACAACTATTCGGGTAGTATCCCCGAAGTCAAAAGTAAATGACAACTGGGCCAGGAAAACTCAAAGGTCTGTATCCCCGGAGAAGTGGTAATCAGACTAGGAAAACCCGAGAATCACATCCCCAATGGTAATCGGGCCAGGAAAACTCGAGAATCAAGTGTTAGTGTTATAATGATCGGGCCAGAAAAACCTGTGAATCCAGTTTCAATGTTGCAATGATCGGGCTAGGAAAACCCGAGAATCAGGTTTCGTGAGTGGTGATGATTTAGGCCAGGAAAACCCAAGAATCATGTTTCAGGTGACTAATGGTTGCGCTTAGAAAACCTATAAGTTTGTGTCCCCATTAAAATAATAATCAGGCCAGGAAGACCCAAGGTTAATAGTCTTGAAATACCTTTATCAAATATTAATGAGTGGCTGATCGGGCCAAAAAAACCCGAGGATCACGGTCACGTTTCAAAGTTTATGGATTCATCTCTCGGGTGAAACCTGAGAGTTAGGTATGTTGCTTATCTTAATGTTTATTTGTTGTTATGTATGTGATTTTTTAAAAAGTGGTCATTGCATGCATTTGATTTTTTGAAAATCAGGGGGCAAACTGTAGACACCTGATTCAGTCGGCCCGTGTTAGGGGACAAATTAGGGGCGCTTGGTTTAACTAGCTCGTTGTCAAGCCCAATGATAAGAATGTGAAACTCGGATATGAGAATGAAACCTTAATCTCTAATGGAAAGTGGACTTAAAAATCTAAAGCCTAAAAAGCCCAAAAAGTAGCCCAATTGTCTAGAATCGGCCCAAGCCCACCTGGCCTAACCTAGGCTCAGGCCAAAGGAGCGTCACCTCAGTGCAATGAGGTGATCGCCTCTTTGGTAGCTGCTAATGAGGCGATCACCTCATCGAAGAGGCGCCACCTCTATGGCATACCACTTGCAGCTGCAATCATGGTGGCCAAGTGGCATGGGCCCCATACCCTAGACCTAAGCTTGCATGAGGAAGAGATTTTTAAGGAAGAGAAAAAGGCTATGGAGGCTCATGATGAGCTAGAGGGCTTAGGAGTATGGGTAAGCTAGGGAATAAAAGAAAAAAGAGAGAGAAAAAAGGAGGAGGAGATTAAAAAAAAGAGAAAAAGAAAGGAGGGGAGCTTTGGAAAAAGAAGAGACGGAAGGGTGTTCTTGAGGGGGAAGGAATAAACCAAGCCAAAGCAAGTCCATATTCCTTAGGGGAGAAAGTAGGAAAGCTTGTGTCAAGGTGAAACTCATACCCAAGTGGAGATCACACTCAAAAAAAAAAAAAACACATCTCTGAGGATCCATCATTTTGGTAAAATCTTACATCTAAACGTATTTTTATAACTTTACCATTTTTTTATACTTGTTTTGCATGTGACTAGGTAGTTAGTATACTTTAGATACATTTTAGGTTTATTTCATTTGTTATACTACTTCATTGATTTGATCTCTTAAACGATTGCATGTAGTTGTAATTTGGCACCTATTGGATGCATGTATGCATGTATTGCTTGCTCAAGATAAGATTTTAATCATTTTGAGAGTCGAAATCAGCCTGTTGATTTTGAAATCATTTATGCATGGTTGCATGAAGAGGCATCGCTTCTTGTCAATGAGGCGATCGCCTCATCACAGAGGCGATCACCACATTGACAAGCCTCCAAGGACCTTGTCTTTATCATTTACATGTCTTCATGTAGTCTTTTTGCCTTAAAAATATTAGGGAGGTCTGTTGATGAGGCGACGCCTCATCACAGAGGCGTTGCCTCTTGCCAATGAGGCAATCGCCACATTGATAAGATGGTCTGCCTCTAGCTTTTCTTTTTCTATTGATGCTTGCCATGATGACCACTTAACTTGTTCCTTCTAACTTTATGTGTGGCTATTTCATTGCATGATGATGATTATCTTGATTATTTGATGATTTCTTTAGACCGTAATATGCAAACCTTTTTTAGAACATTTCTTTGTAAGTATTGTGATACAGGATTTCGTGTTTTGAAAGAGAGAACTAACCATGTGTTTATTGCAGGAATTACTTGATGATTTTCATCATTGAGTAGTCACCTTTGTTAGTTATCCCTTTTATATCATTGTATTTATGTTATTCGTCAGTTTACTTTCGATTTATGTTTAGTTTATTTTCTGTATATTATTCTTTTATTTTGCCTAAAAGTGTTGTAATCCCTAATCCCTTCCCCCATTTAATTTCGAATGTATGGTTGTAACTTATTATTTATTTTATTTATGTTGAACGCTAGGACTCAAAAGCATGAAATTGAATCAATGTGCAAACTCAGACTTAACTATAAAATTTGGAAAGTGAATGAAGGCAAGTGCAATTTTGAATGTAAATGAGGAAATAATTAAAAAATTAAATGGTAATAAAATACAAAACACAAACAGAGGCCAGCCGCAAGGTTGGGTGAGCATTCAAATGCTCATACCCAGTTTCCAAACCCGATTTCTGATGATGGCTTCTGGGAACCTCCGTGGGATCCAGTTGCTGTACATTATGTCTCGATTTTTATCTGGGTGGCGACTCCATCACCAAATAGGCTCAAGACTTATATAGTATCTTCTAGTGGGCCTCGAGCCCACACAGTCTCATAGTCGCCAAACACTTGGACGTGCGTTAAACCCCGCTGCCTACAATT
Organism: Mallotus nudiflorus; assembly: GCA_947683625.1. Taxonomy (NCBI): domain Eukaryota; kingdom Viridiplantae; phylum Streptophyta; class Magnoliopsida; order Malpighiales; family Euphorbiaceae; genus Mallotus; species Mallotus nudiflorus. The sequence continues at coordinate 699,592 of CANTUR010000239.1, forward strand.
ATTATTATTATTATTATTATTATTATTATTATTATTATACATTTTAGATGTATATAAAAATAATAAATTATATCCATAATGGTTAATTTATATACAAACAGTAACATTTTAAAAAATATTACCAAATACTAGTATAATAAGTTGAATCGAACAAACCCCCATATTTGATTGGCGGAATATACTAAGAATAGAATAGCTATTCTACAAGGAATAGTTATTCTTCATTTTGGTTCAAATTTTGTTATGAAATACTAATTTCATAGAATAACAATTCTACAATTTTTAAGAAATAGTCATTTGTTCAAAAACTAAAGTATAAGTATTTTTTACTTTTGGATTAGACCATTTTCACTTTTACCTCTCTTTTTAAGTTTAAACTCTCATCATGTTCATATTCTTATTTTTAGAATAATTTAATTCAGATTTTTTCAATATTTTTCTTTAAATTTAATTTAACTCAAGTTTGGCTATCACAAATTATATAAAATTTATTTATTTTATATGTTTGTATTTTATGATAAAAAATTTTAAAATATTATTTATTTATTTATTATGCATTTATATTGTTTTAGAGAAATAAAATAGACGAGCTAATTTTTTTATATATTATATATTTAATTTTTTTTGTAAAACATGCTAAAAATCTATGACTATTTAATTTTGATATTAATAATAAAATTCATTAATAAGTGTATCAATGTCATTTATATTTAAATCTATTTATCACTAAGTCATGAACCAAATCATGGAATAGTAATTATTTAGAAATAGTTATTTTAGAAATACCTATTATATTTCTTAATTATTACAATTCTATTCCATTCATATTCTATTTCATGAATCAAACATAGCTTAAGAGTTTAATTCTTACTTGTCCCCTCCATAGTTAAAAAGTTCCAAATGTATTTTTTTTAATTCTAATAAAATAACAATCTTTGAATTTTTACTGTAATCTTTTGTCAATATTAATAAAAATTTATCATTTCTCACATTACCATAAAAGATAACTATTACTGTTGCGGGAACAAGATTCACTAAACTTCTATTGAATTTATTGTTAAAATATGTATATATATTATTATGTTAAAAAATATATGTATATATATTATATATAAAAAAAATAAAAAAGTTTTTATAAGTAAAAAAATATTTTATCAGATTAATTTTAAGGTCCGCACCATTGTTACACATAAAACCACCAAGGGGCCAATCCCTTGTGCAATTTTTTGCACTTTTTTATAGTAGGAATATTTATCATTTTAGTATTTGAAGTTTTCAAAAACTTACAATTAAATATCTTAACTTTCATATATTACAATTAAGTGTTTAAATTTGTTGATAAATTATAAATCAATATTTTTAGCAAGTCATCAACCATTACTTAATTTTACTGACATCAAGCTTGGTCGTTCACATTAACAACTGAGTGGGTCTCATATATTGTCATATAATAGTTTACTTGAAACAATATTAATTTATAATTTATTAACAAGTTCAAAAACTCTCAATTATAATAAATAAAAGTTGAGGTACTTAATTATAAGTTCTTAAAAAGTTAAGCCACAACAGTAATCAACATCCCTTTACAGCGTAGCTCTTGAGAAAAAGAGGCTGATTTTATCAGTCAACAAAGCTAAAGGATAAAGGAATATTTTGGGATTCTGTTTTTTTTTTTTATTTGGAGCCAAAATAAATATTATTGTTTGTAAATTAGACTGGATAATTAATTATACGGATTAAAATAAAAATTTTCCTGAAATTCAACCTAAATTACATTAAAAAAAATTAGCATAATAAAATAAATTCATTTATTAAAATTTTACTAATAATATTTTATTTTCATGAAAGTAATTAATATCGATGATTCTTTTGAATTAAATTGGTTATACAAATAGTTAAAATTGATTAAATAAACTGACTAATATTACAATAAATTTTATTTTAAATAATGAAATAGTTTGAATATAAAAAGAAGAGTGGCCCCATTATTTTTTTTTAGATTTCTAGTAATTTTTTTAATCATAATAATTGTGAGAATATATTACTAGTAAAGCGAACTACATGTCATAGGCTCATAACATGACGTGAATTTTTTAGTTAACAATTGTCGAAAATGTTTTATCAATTTTTTTTTTTTTTAATTTTTTTATTAATAAAAAATTATATAACCTAAATATATATGGACTATATAATAAAAAATAATTCTTTCTTTTTAAATTAATAATCACATAATTTGAACAATACATCTCATGACATCCTTTAAAAAGAGTTATCATTTAATACTCTCATTAGCTTTAATTTCTCTTTTTTGTAAATGTTATTGCCATTTTCAAAGAATAGCAAATTTCCTTTTAATTCTAGCTAATATTCTAATATTCTTTTTAATTTTAGCTACTTTTGGTGAGACGCCAATGATCCTCGCATCTCTCACCAAAATGGATGAAGTGTCTCACACCATAAATAATAAAATATATGTGTGGATATTGTCAGTTTGATCGGCCCGCAACGAAAGTCCGATAATGAGAAAGTTTGAGTTTTGAATGCAAGGGGAAGCCTAGACTTCTCTAAAATTCACTTTGAAAACTCAAACACTAAGTCAAGCCCACAAATAACATATCCAAACTCAAAATAAAAGCCAAAGTTCAAATCCATCGCCTCTTGACCCAAACCGTGTTTCTTAGGATTTAAGAAATATAGAGTGTTTCTGCCTATGTTGAAGAGGTGACGTCTCTTCATAGAGGCTTCACCTCTTCGTGATGAGGTGACGAAATGTCGCTTCCTGGTCAAAGAGGCGCCGCCCCTTTAATAGAATCTTGCTTGATTATGCCTTAACTTTCCATCAGTATTCTGCATGTTTGGCATGATTCCCTTGTTTAATTTGTTATATTTTGTGAGATTACGCATGCTCTCTATGTTGATCAATATTGTTTTTATGTTATTTTCCTTTTTTTATGTTATTTAGTGGACCATTTTATGAGTTTATTTTCATTTATTTTTGTGAATACTATTTGTTGATGATTTGTAAATATTATTGTTGTTGTTGTATGGAATTAACTTGTATGTGTTGCAGAAATTATTTGGTGATTTTTAATTACTAGACATTTGCTTTATTTATTTATTTTTAGAGTATTAATTTGTATAATCAATTAGTTTATTTTTAGTTTATGTATGATTTATTTTTAGTATTATGCTTATTTACACCAAAAAGTTATAATCCTTAGTCTCTTCCCCCTTTTATTTAGAATGAATGGTTGTAAATTATTTTTATTTATTTTATTTATTTATTTATGATTGAATGCCAGAGATTTAAGCATAAAATGGGACTAATGTGCAAACTTGGAATAAAATATAAAATTGGAAATCAACTGTGATTTACATGTAAATAAGGAAATAATTTAATAATCAAAGGTAATAAAATACAAAACACACACGATGGTCAACCGCAAAGTTGGGTGGGCATTCCAAAAGCCCATACCTAGTTTTCAAATCCAATCTCTAATGACGACTTTTGGGAATCTCCGTGGAATCCAGTTATTGTACAGTATGTCCCGGCTTTTATCCGAGTGGCGACTCCATCTCCATTTTAAGCCCCAAGCCTACTATGTATTTCCTAGTAAGCCCTGAGCTCGCACAGTGCCGTGATTGCTAGCATTTGGACACATGACCAAAATCGCCACCTACAATGGCGACTCCACTGGGGATAAAGAAACTGATTCCAAGTGTTTTGTAATTTATCATCTTTGATTATTTTTTATTTTCTTCACAAATTTTGCATTTACAGACGTTTTTACACAATGCACTCCAAGTCCCAAATAAATCGACAATAATCTTTATTTTGCTGCCTGTTTTTCATTTAAATCTAGTGGTGAGGTATTTGATTATTGTCACTTATAGCACGTACCTATCCGCATTGCATGAACCCTTGAGTGGGGAGACGTAATAGATGTATATAGTTGTGGGAGCCAAAGCTTTTTACCCAAAACTTAGCTCATGTAATGACCTAGCAATTTCCATTAGGATTTTTTCTGAATGCATGTGTTTTATGTCATATGGTAATCCTTTAAATAAGGCCCAAGCCCATTACAAAATAAGCTTTGAAAAGATGGGCCTTTCATGCCTATTATTAGCCCATTCCATAGGGATCTTGACAAGGTAGGCTTTCGATATCATTCTTAGGCCCATTTAAAATAGACTTTGAAATTATTTGGAGGAATTGCCACTTGTTTGTACCGTCTTGAGAGTTATTTTGCATCCATAAATTTTATTATCCCCTATTGATAATCAAACCCAAAATAAAAATCCTAGGATAAGGAACTCGCCATTGAACACGTATGTAGGAGAAATAAGGGTGGAGATACCATTTATGAGCCTTTTTTATCCTTTGATATGTGTATATATTTTTTTTTTCTTTTTACCAATAGGCTTGCATTTCATGCATACACGTCATGCATGTTTCTGACCCTCAATGATTACAGATATAGATTTACAGCAATTTACTAGTTGGAAACAATCTGATATTGGCTGTCTGGTTAGAATTTAAAGAGAGATCAAAATGGCAGAATTTGATGCTGAAGCCTTCAAGGAACAATTGAAAGCTGAAAAGGCTTAACAAACCAGGATGATCATGAGAGAAATTATGGGGAAAATGATGGGTACACCTAGAGGAGGACCACTAACACCTTAGCCAATAGTGCTCCAACCACCAGCACCTCAACCTCAACCTTTTAATTTGAATGTAGAGGTTCCTAAAAGGCAAGAGGTAGAGGATGATCAACAGAAAGTATTGGCCAAACCTATTATCCATCAGAAAGAGGATGCCCCAGAAAATGTAGAGAAGCCGAACTGAGCTAAAGAGCTTGTCAAGTCTATGGCTCAAATGCAGTTGATGATGAAGGAAAAAAGGATCGATGCCCCAATGAGCTATTCTAAGCTAAACCTGGATAAAGATAATGATCCCCTGCCACAGAAGTTCAAGTTTCCTGACATAAAGAAGTTCACTGGCACAGAGGACCCCTACCTCCATTTAAAGCAATATATGACCCACATAAAGATGACTGAATTAACTACAGCATAAATTGTGAAGTAATTCTTGTTATCTTTAAAAGGAGCACCCATCATATGGTATTATACTCTAGAATCCCATGTTCAAGCTAATTGGGAGGGGTTATGCGCTACATTCATCAAGTAGTACAATCTCAATATTCAGATGAAGGCTTCTTTAAGATATTTGCAGAATGTGAAGCAGAAATTCAATGAATCCTTTATGGATTATTTGATTAGGTGGAGAGCAAAATTAGTACAGATGAAGTAATGACCCGTAGAATTTGATCAGCTAGTAATAGCCATAGAGGAATGTGTACTCCCTCTTTCTAAGAAACTGAGGGATTTAGGGATTCAAAACTTTGAGGATTTGTATAGGTTTAGAGTATAGAAAGAATTAGACCTTGCATAAGAAAAAAAGTTCTTCAATGGAAGATCTGAGAATAGAGAAAGGTTTAGGTCTAATAGCGAAGTTGGGCTAAGCAGTAATATACAAATCAACGCAGCTAGGCAGTCCTAAAGGTTTTCTAATTTGGGAAGAACACTCTCCAAAAGTCTTAGAAAAATTGATTGAGAATAACCTTCTATAACCCTTATCTAAACGACCTCTTTTCCTAAATGCTGACCTGAAGCTATATTGCAAGTACCACTAGAACATCGGGCATAACACAAAAAGCTGCACTCACCCAAAACACGAGATTCAAGATTTGATCAATTAAGGCAAAATAACCAACCTGAAAACTAAAAAACCAAATACCCAAAATAATCCTTTACCCAACTATCGAAATGTACCACCACCAAATCCCCATATCCTAATAATCAACACGGGTCTAATAGAGGAACAAGTCATTAATTCCTTTGTTAATGTCGTACCTACCCCACTAAAACCACAACTAAAAGACTTGAATCTGAGGTAGCAGGCCATGAAGTCTCATATAAATGTACTAGTTATTTGGAGTTCTAACAATAAAGAGGGAGAAGCAATTGATCTGTGGAAGAATAATGAGAGGAGAGCAACACAGTCCATTGAGAAACCAGAGGAGGGTGAGGAAGAAGTGAAAAAGGCTGAGGCGTGGAAAGAGGGAAGTAATTCAAAAGAGTGATCAGAGAAAAATGAGAAAACTGAGGAGATTATTAAGGCCAAAAGTGACAAGAAAACTCTTACTAGTATTTGGGAGCTACTTATGAACTCCCAAGCCCATTAGGAAGCATTGGTTTTGGCTCTCGATCATAAGAAGAGACCTTCGACACACACTTTAAAGCAAATGGTGAACTCAATAATTGAAAGTCCTCAGGGGACAATTATGTTCATAGATGATGACCTGCCCTTAGAAGGAAGGGATCACAATAAAGCCCTATTTATTAAGGGCGAAGTGAAAAGTAAATTGACATGTTGTGTCATGGTCGATAATGGGTTAGCCATCAATTTATGTCCTCTAAAGATCCTACTAAAGCTGGGCTTGATGGTAGCTAATTTGAAGCCCTTTGATGTAGCTATAAAGGCTTATGATAATACAAAAAGCCTAGTTAAGGGAACTTTTCGGGCTTTAATCAAGACTGGACCTATTGAAGTTTGGGTTAACCTTCATATAATAGATATTCCAGTCACCTTCGCTATTCTTCTGGGGAGACCATGGTTTCATCCATTAGGGGGAGTACCATCTATCGTTCATCAAAAGATTAAATTTTCACATGAGGGAAGGGTGGTTACTATAATGGCTAAAACAGAGGTTGCAGTTGCTGCATTGAAATTAGCTCCTACTGAGATCGTAAACAGCTCGAGTTTTAAAGTCTACATGATTTATGAAGATGAGCTAAATCTAAAGGTTGTTAGTATAATGAAGAGCATGCAGTTCATGCCCAGGATGGGACTAGGAAAGAATTAGCAGGGCCCATTAAAATTCATTGAGCCCAAAGTACCAATTCTGAAGCACGGGTTAGGATATTTAGGGGAGGATGAGTCTGATAAGAAGGAAGAAATAAGGGCAAGTCTAGGAAGAGTAGAATTAAGGCTAAGTTGAAGAAGAAGACGCTCTAGGAAATATTTACAGAGGAAAGTGCCAATTATCCCTACCAAAGAGTTCTTGAGCCCTTAATGATCACTGAGAAGCTAGTCCCTGGGTTCAAAATTTTTGCTAAATATGTGGATAGGATCCAAGAACCTATTGTTGAAGAACCTATGATAGAAAAGCTAGTACTGACTTCAGAATCAAAGGGGGACATTCTTGTAGTGGGGCTGAAGATGTAGCTAACCAGGAAGAGGAATTTAACTTCAAAGCCTTTGTCTTTGATTCTATTATGAATATTTTTTATGATGACATTGACTTTTCTCTTTCTAATTTTTTTGAGATTAATGACATTTTTCTTTCTAAAGTTAATGTGATGAAATCTGATTATGCTTGCTTGTGCCATGTATTTCCTAATGGTTATATTGTGTGTGATAATCATTTCATGCATATGTTTGACATTAATTCAGTGCAAATTGAATTATTTAATCTAGGCACAAGCGATAACCCTAGAAATATACTTATTGCTTCTGACTTAACTCCTGATGAAAGAGAAAAAATGAAAAAAACTCTTAAAAGAAGATAAAAAGTATTTACTTAGGGCTATGAGGATATGCCTCAGATCGATGAGAGATTGTGGAACATAGGATTCCCATGTATTCTCACATCACACTGATAAAATAAAAAAAAAGAGAAGATTAAGGCCATAATGGGCTCTCCTAGTCAAAGAAGAAGTAGAAAAATAGTTAAAAGCAAAGTTCCTAGAAGTGTTAGATGACACCTAGTGGCTGGCTAACATAGTCCCAATTCTTAAGAAAAATGGTAAAGTTAGGATGTGTGTGGATGGATTTGAATAAGGCTTGTCTAAAGGATGATTTTCCTTTACCACACATTGACACTTTAGTCTATAGTGCAACTTTCAACGTCATGTACTCCTTTATGGACAGCTTCTTAGGATATAATCATATTATAATAGAAGTAATTAATAAGTTGAAGACTTTTTTTATCACTAAGTGAGGTGTTTACTGTTACATGGTTATGCCATTTGAGTTGAAAAATGCAGGGCTATTTACCAAAGAATGGCTACCACACTGTTCATGATCTGATCCACAGAGAGATAAAAGTGTATGTAAATGACATGATGGTGAAATCTTTGACTAGAGAAGGGCATTTCGAAGCCTTAGACAAGTTTTTGGCAAAAGCTAAAAAGTATAACCTCAGACTAAATCTGAAGAAATATGTTTTTGGGGTGACATATGGGAAACTATTGGGACACATTGTCAATCAAAAAGGCATAGAGGTGGATCCGAGCAAAGTCAGAGGAATCAAAGAAATGCCCGCACCAAAGAATGAGAAAGAAGTCAGAGGGTTTATAAGAAGGCTACAATACATCAACAGGTTCATAGCTAAACCGAATACCATTTGTGAGCCAATCTTCAAGCTCTTAAAGAAGAATCAACCAATTATCTGGGATGACAAGTGTCAACAAGGCTTTAAAACTATTAAGCAGTATTTGATGAATGCTCTAGTCTTACAGCCACCAAGACCTAGGAAGGCTTTAATTTTGTACTTGGCTATAGAGAAAGACGTAATTGGTGCAATTGTGGCACAAGAAGGAGAAGGGAGAGTCAAGCATGCTATATATTATATGAGTAAGAAGCTTCTACCCTATGAAGCCAATTATAGTCTAGTAGAAAGAACCTACTTAGTTGTAATTTGGGTAGCAAAGAAGCTATGACATTATTTCCAATCTTACAGGATTCAAGCGGTTTCTAAGCACGACCCTCTTAGATATCTCCAGCAGACCCTGTCACTGACAGTAAAATTAGTCAGATGGTTAGTTCTGCTTATGGAATTTAACATAGAATATGTTACTAAAAAGGTGATAAAAGGAAGAGTTATGGCCGACTTCTTGGCCCAGAATCCGGTGGACGATGGACAAGAATATCACGACCCAAACCAGGGAGTCATGACCAATGCTAAGGAATAGGAATTCTTTCGAATCCAGAACCCGTAGCAAGCCTTAGAAATAAAAATACATGCAATAAATAAATAAAAATACACTAGAGTTAAAACTTCAGTCAATATAGAAATAAATACTTAATTGTTATATCATAAAATAAAAATATTTCTATACAATATTCAGAGAAACGTCTCACATTAAAACAACATTCTACTAATACAATTACTACTATTGCAGTTTTCTATAATATAATAAAAGTTCACATAAATAATTTATATAATCTAGCCAGGGCTGAAGAAGTTCGGTGTAGAGGTCTACTACTGAGGTCTGATGATGAGGAATCTCCTGAAAAAAAATATTAAGAGGAGTCAGACCTCACTGAGTGAATTATCATAATATATATACATGCAATTTAAAACATATCCAGTCAGACATATATATATATATATACACACGCATTTCACACTGATGTTAAAATCCACTTTTATATTTATAAATGCAGAAAACACTTATTTAGGTGAAGAATCAAATAGAACCCTAAATATTCACAACCTCAAACAAATATCTCACTAACCATGCAGGCTTACTTAATTCCAAATAAATTCTCTTATTCCATTTTGGATAGTAGATTGGCCCTAAGACACTAAGTCAACTGAGCTCAAGTAGTCTCACTGTCAGTGTGATTGACCCTGAGACACTAAGTCAACCGAGCTCCAGCAACCACACTACTCACTCACTGAATTCTCAATATTCACAATAATCAATTTCACATCAAATGATTATCACAATATCGATCCTAAAGTCTAATGAACCAGTATATACACAGTTCTAGTGTAGCCCACTAGGTAGCACGTTCTATTGATATCCTTCGAATAAAATTGTATATTTATGGAAAATAATTAAATGCATAATTAAATATCAATGACATTCATAACAGAGAAATATACCATATATATACAAAAAATATACTAAATATATTTCAAGCATGTATATACTACATATAAATATACCAAAATATACCAAAATCAATCATAAATATACCAAAATATACCAGAATGCATATTGAGAAATTATCAAGTATATACCGTCGCATATATATCGAAATATACCAAAATATACTAAAAGTATACCAAAAATATAATAAACCATTTAATGAAATAATTCATATCAAAACATAATTATTTATAATCATGCACTATATGTAATGTATATATAAAATAATAATTCACAAGTTTATGCTCCTCAAGACTAGCTCAACAAGCCCGGTCCGATAGGTCTCGATCTCGGCGTAAGTAGAAAATAAATAATAATGATAATCAGAATAAATTCTAACTTATACTTTTAAGAATTCTAAAGGAGACTCGATCTAAGAATCCAAAACTCAGACAAACATAGAAATTCAGAATCAATCTGACGTCACGTTTTACGAGAATTCTATCAAAAATTTGGTAGAACCTCCTTTATAAAATAGACATCTCTCTACTAAAAAATAGAGCTGATCTTGCAAAAAAAACACACTTCTAAAACCATAAAGCTCAACACCTCGAATTGGGACCCCAAACTGCACAAATTCCCAACTGAGGCTCACAATTTACCAAAAATTAATATAATATAATAAATTCACATAAATATTCATAAAATCCCAAAATATAATATATTGAACATTAAATCACTAAATATAATTATTTTTACATTAATTAAATAAAATCTCAAATAATATTACAATATTAATAAAAATCAAAATTTTTAATAATTCTACATATAATAGTAAAATTCACTTTCCTAAACTCATATAGCTTAAATAGCTTAAATATATATTAAACGTAATTAAAAATCCATTTAATAACCAAAATAGTAAATAATATATTATTTAAATATAATTTTTGAAATTTAGTTTTAATTAGTTAAAAATAGTAGATAATTTATAAAAATCATTTTAATACCCTATATAATTCTAAAATCATTTAAAACTTATTATTTAACTATAATTTCCACAAAATTACACAATTAACCTATATATACAAAATTCACATAATATAAAAATATTCTCAAAAATTATATAAATTCACTAAAAATTATTTTAATAATTCCAAAATTATTAACTCAAATTAATAACACTAATTTAACTAAATTTTCATTAAAAATAATTAATTAACATAATTATCAAAAATTCAATATTTTAATATTAAAATAATAAAAAATTACCCATAATTCAAATTAATTCAAAAAAATAAAAAATAAATATTTTTAGGAAGATTAAGTTGCCATAAACAACATTTGTAAAGCAAGAATCCATGAATTAATCAATATCAAGTCCAAAAAAAATAAAAATCTTAAAACACATAAACTAAAAATTGAAGATAACTCAAAATCAAAGGGATTTAAGCTCAAACGGAGAGTGCAAAATGAACTCACCGAAGCTTGGTGGTTTGAACAAGACCGATGCGATGTGATTTGGTGGTCAGAATCCTCACCGGTAATAATGGAGGTCTGATTGCTGCAAGTCTTAGCCTTACTCAATTTCTACGACTCCAGGCGATCGACGGCAAGAAGAGGCTGGAAGTGATGGTGGTTGGTGGCTATGGTTGTGGTGGTCCAGCATGGGCTTGGGTGGTGTTGACCGAGCAGGAAGAAGAAAAAGAAGAAAAAGAAAAAGAAAAAAAAAAGAAAGAGGGAGGTGGTTTTGACCCTTTGACCTGAAAATTTTTACTTTTTGACCCCTTTTTTTAATTATTTATTAGGAAAAGACTAAAATGTCCCTCAATCCAAATTAATAACAATAAATATAATAATAATAATAATAATAATAATAATAATAATAATAATATTATTATTATTATTATTATTAACAATGATATTAACAATAATAATAATATTAATATTAATAACAATAATAATAATAATACTATTTAAATTAATAGTAACGATAATAACTTTAACGTATTTAAATAATAGAACTTCTAAATAAATTATTTTATCTAAACAAAATTCTTAGAATAAAATAACTAATTAATATTCACAAATAATAACAATAATATATAAATAAAATTTAAAATTTTATTAACACTGCATATCTCAAAATAATTTTATATTATTTAAAATATAGGGTCATTACAAAGAATGGGAGCTAGAATTTTCGGATGAACATCTGGGGGCAATAAAGATCCAGACATGGAAAATGTACTTTAACGAAGCAGTGAACAGTAAAGGGGCAGGCATTGGTGTGATTTTGGTCTCGCCAGAAGGAGAAGTAATTCTGATGGTAAAAAGGCTAGAATTCGAGGTCACTAATAATCAAGCTGAATATAAAGCCTGCATTTTCGATCTGGAAGCACTCATGAATGTGGGGGTAGAAGAGGTGACAGTGTATGGGGATTTGATACTGGTAATGAAACAGATCGTCGAGGAGTGGGAAATAAGGGAAGATAAATTAAACTCATATTGGGATTATTCAGCCATGATCCTATTATCCTTCGCGCAATGTAGATTTATACACTTACCCCGGTGGGAGAATTAGATGGCAGATGCGTTGGCCACTCTAGCTTCGACATGGGAAAGAGGCAGAAGATAAAAAATGAAGCCTCTTATCTTAGTAAGGCCCAGATTCCTTGCTATGAGGAGATCATAATAATGTCGATCGACCCAGTAGAGAAGCCTTAGTTTTATTATCTATAATGGTATCTTGAGACAAGGCAATTTCCAAAGGAAGCTGATAGAAAAGAAAGAATGCCACTAAGGATGTTATCTTGTCAGTTAATTATCCATAATGGGATGTTGTATAAAAGGATGCCACCAAGAGTGTACTTTATATGTGTTCATAAGGGTGAAGCATAGAAAATCATGGAATAAGTTCATGAGGGTGTATATGGGCCGCATATGAATAGGACAGTCCTCGCTAAAAAGATAACCCATCAAGGGTACTTCTGGCTAACCACGGAGGCAAATTTCATGAATTATGTAAAGAAATGCCATAACTGCTAAGTGTATAGTGATGCGAGCAACCTGCCTTCTATGGAACTTTAAGGATTGACCTCTCCCTGGCCATTTGCAGTCTAGGGAATAAGGCCAAAAGAATCCAACAATCATCATTACATTATAGTAGCAATTGACTATTTCTCTAAATGGGTAGAAGCTAAATCATTCACAACTATAGGGGCGAAATAGATGGCTAAGTTCATAAAGAAAAATATAATTTATCGGTATGGGTTGCCTCATCATATCATTACTAATAATGGTGTTCAGTTTAGGGTAGAAACTACCACTCTATTGAAAGAATATAAAATTGAGCATTATAGATCATCCCTTTACAGACCACATGTTAATGCAGCCATAGAAGTAGTAAATAAGAATATGAAAAGAATATTGGCAAAGATACTAGAAAATTATAAAGACTGGGCAAGTTACCTACAGTTTGCATTATGGAGATATAGAACCACTGCCAAAATGTCAATAAGAGCCACCCTGTATTCTCTAGCATATGGGTGGTTCAAGCAACCTCAGTTTCTCTGGCAACTAAGCCTGCAGGAGTGAAGAATGGATAAGAATGATGAAAAATAGAAGAAGAGACTCACCTTCAACAGAAAATGACTCCCAGAGAATCACCTGGTCTTGAAAAAGTTATCAAGCCCAATAATAGTCTCAACCAAAATAAAAGGGAAAGGGTTTAGTCCACTCTCCACCTGGTCCAGAACATGAAGGATCTTCGAGTCATAGTTTTTAAAGGGGGAGACTAATAAGAACTGAGCATACAGGCAAAGTGTTATCATTTGAGGTCAGGGAACCTCGCTACTATCTACAGCCGCTATAATTTCTATAAAAGGGCTCATGAGGATTTCATTACTAAAAATGTGGCGAAGAGAGGACTGAGGGGACATGTTAAATAACCTTATAAATATTGATTGGTGTGCAAATTCGAGGCTACGATTGAAGGAATGACGATCTGTCGAGCAAAATCCATTTGAGAGCCTAAGATAGCTTCAAATTCTTCTGGCAGGGGGCATATCTCCACTGTATTGAACCATTCCAAAATTGAGCAAAAACATGGTGAAATGAGAAGTTGATCTTCCTAGCATATAAAGATCAAAAGGCGGATAGGTAAAATGGCTCTATTCTAGCCCATAACCCACCATCTAAACTTTTCAAAATTAGTTATAGTTGTTTCAAGCTTCTCTTAGTCATGATTGGGGGTCAGAATGTTATTTAGGAGAAAAGAATAGAAGGAAGTGGCAAAATGAAGAAATTAGGGATTTTGAAGAAAACTTGGGGGTTTTTATAACTGCAAGACAGACGTGTAGAGGTGATCATCTCTACATTAAAGTGATGCCTTTGTGTGAAGAGGGGAATGATCTATCACCTCTTCACATAGAGGTGACGCCCCTGTAAAGAGGCGACGCCTCTATGACAGGCAGAATAGGTCTTCATGTCATTGGAAATTCTTTGAGCTGTATATGTAAAGTCAGAGAAAAGGGTTTCAAAGATAAAAGCCCTCTATTCATTCAAAATTCAGCAAAAAAATCTCAATGCAAAATATGAAGGCATAAAAAAAATTCAATCAATTAATCCAGAAAGTAAGAGGACAACAATGTAAAACCTTCAATATTTCTAGATAAGGACACCCCTATGCTAATAAAAATCTATGAAAGGTCCTCTCTACTCATCATTGTTAGACTCGTCGACCTCCTCATCAGCTGGCTCATCCACAGGCTCATCAGTTGGCTCATCCACAGGCTCATCAGCTGACTCATCTACAGAAGCATCAATGGGATTGGTCCTATTATCCTTGGACTCTTCATCGGTAGCCCCTCCTCCTTATTGCCCTCGACCTGAAGAGCAGCGAGCTGGCACCCTAGGGCAGTGATCCTAGCCTGGCTGGCCTCATCTTGATCTTGTCAAAGTATGATAAAAGGTAAGAAAATAATGAAAGCATGCATACATATAGAAATAAAGCATATTTTGTGTTTACCTTCCACTGCTGAGTCACCTGCATCAGGAAGTCCTAGTGGGCCTCGATCACTCGGTACATATACTCCCCCTGATCTTGAGGTATTTATTCCATTAATAGTATTAGAACTAACCATATGTTATAAGACTTGAGAACACGATTGTAAGGGAAGGAAACTTACATGGGTAGTAGCCACTAGGAAGAATGTTGGCTCCAGGCTTATATCCAACATCAAAATCTGATGAGAGAGCTCACTAGAAGGCACCCAGCAGCTAGTCAGCAGATCAGGAGTAGTGGTGAGTCTACCGGCCACTACTTGGGGTCGAGGACTGGAGGGTCTGCCAAGGAGGGAGCCCTAGAAAAAGAGCCCTCAACGTTGGGAATGATATGAGGGCGCTGATGAGGCCTCTCCTGTATAAAGGGCCTAAGGCGATGAGCAGGTGCCCTGGGAGCAACCTAAAAGATAAAAAATAAGTTAAAGAATAACATTTGTAAGTAAATATAAAATAAAAAATTGCATGCTTACCTGAAGTGCAGGCTTAATAAGGGGTACTCGTTGTAGCAGATGAGCTCGTGTAAAGTCCACATAATAAGAGTTCCTCCTCTCGTAATAGTCTGCGACATCCTCTCCCTGTAGGGCCTGATTAAGCTTATCTCCCTCTAACTCATACACCCAGAAGATATATCAAGGAGAAGCAAGAGGTGGATGCCTCACTCGTGCACCTGACCGCCATTGATGTATCCTCTCCCCGAGGAACCAAACTCTACAATCAGGGCCTCTAAGCAGAACCCTCTTCCTAGATAGATGCATGGAGCGAACCATGGCCTGTGTCCACCCAACTTGAGGGCCCCATAAGTTTGGGCATAGCTGCAAGAATAAATAAGTAAGTAAGGGAATTTAATTAATGAGTTTATTATTAATCTTAATTACTTTTGTAGGTGCATACCTTATTGTAAGTGAGCATGTTTAGTTGCTCACTATGGATATGAACATGAGCTACAGGCCTCCTCCAAGCCTAGTTAGGGCCCCACCTTGCCATTGCAGGGAAGGGAGTGTTAATGATCCTAGTGATCCCCACTATCAGCTCCAGCTCTAAAGCCTAGTCCTGCGAGAGAAACAAGGGGTTATTAGTAAGATTGAATAACAACAGTTAGCATGGAATATGAAGGGAGAAAGAGGAAGTAAAATACCAGTATGGCATACCAAAAACTGTAGAGTCGTCTAGCTCCGCATACCAATTCATCCATGCTCCTGTAAAGATAAGCTAAGGCGCAGTTGCCCTAATCATAGGTCACCACCAAATCTAGATACCTCAAAGGCATCAGGAAGCTTAAGTCTACAGAGCTGCTTGTATCTGTGGAGAGAGTAGTGCCCAGTAGATAAACGAGGAAAGCACGTACCACGTAATTGATCTGTATGGGTGTAGTGGTCGTCTCAACTCTAGCATGGGTGTAGAAGCTCTTAATTGACTTGAGCTTTACTGTGTTGGTCCCCTTTATGTCTAGGACCATCCCAAGCAAATGTTCAACGAAAGTGAGATGATCGGGAGATAACTGATAGAGACTGACATCAAAAGGAACAGAATCCCTAGTATAAGTAATGCCACTAACTGCGGCGAAGGCCACCGGGTCAAGGGTGAACTCCCCGAAAGGAAGATGAAATGTGTAGGTGGTGTCAGACCACCTCTCCATCAGGACATGTAAGGCTTGGTAGTTTGTACGCCCCTGTTGTACTAAGAGTGCCAGGATAAAGTCAAAGAAGTTGTTATCATGAATATGAGTCCATATGGCCTCAGAAAGCTCATCATACCAGATGTGCACATTACTAAAGTTCCTAACACCCTTGAGGGTGTGGGCGTCGAGCTAAGGGAGTAAAATAGGTAGTAAAATCATCATTTTATATAATAAAAATTTTAATTTTTTGCTAAATCTTGTCGCTAAAGTGACGCCCCTATCGAAGAGGCGATCGCATCATTAAGAAGCATGACTTAAAGAGGCAAATGCCTCTTCATCAAAGTGATCGCCTGATTAAAGAAAAAAGGCGATTACCTCATCGAAGAGGTGACACCTCTTCATGACAGCAATTGGATAAAATGATTCAAAATTTTAATTTTTAATTAATAAAATTTAATTTCTTTTAGTTAAATTGATAAATATGCATCTATGAATAGTAACCCGATGCTATTTAATGATATTCATAGGAAAAAAATCAAAGAAATTTATTACTAACCTCTTGGGTGGCCAAGCCGCAAATATGGGATCGCACGTCCATGAACAGAGGGATCTCATCTCCAATACTAAGCCTGAAACTCTGAGAGGGATGCATCGTAGGTGTCACTGGGTCCCATATGGGCAAATATGGGGTCCATGCGGTGTCCATGTCAGAGAATATGAAGAATGAGAGAGAAAGAGAAAAATGCAAGGAGAGAGAATCGAAAGGGTGAAAATGACCCTTGAAAGAGAAAATTGAGAATTTATATGATTAGGGCAGAAGAGAAAAATTAAAAGAAAGGAAGATAAGGAGAAGAGGGTGAGGCCCACTTGGTGAGATTATACACAGAATGACCCATGACCCGCTAAAAAAAAAAACCAAATGAGAATTTATGTAACACTGCTCGGGAATATCCTAAGATCAATCTTTGGATAATAATACTTTATAATCCTTTAGGAAGGAAAAACGTCTAGTTAAGTTTGAATCCCTGAAATGCACGAAAGAAGAACAAGCGTCTGGTCAGATTTAAATCCCCATGAAAAAGTAAGCATCCAGTCGGGTTTGAATCTCTGAAGTGTGCAAAAGAGGAAGTGTCTAGTCGAGTTTGAATCCCTGAAGTGGGCAAAAAGGTGTGCGTTTGATCAGATTTGAATCCCTGAAGTGCACAAAAGAACAATCATTTGGTCGAGTTTGAATCCTCGAAGTGCATTCTTTTTTTACTGAGTAACTCTCGGGCCAGGAAAACCCGGGTTTTATGCTAAACTATAATGAATAACTGATCCAGCTAGGAAAACCCGAGGAACACGATTACATTTCATCTTTTTTTATTGAGTGAAGGTTGGGCCATGCTCAAGATTCATGCCAAACTATAATAAGTAACTGATCGGGCCAGGAAAACTCGAGGAACATAGTTATGTTTCATCTCTTATATTGAGTGACTTCTCGAGCCAGAAAAACTTAGGAATCATGCTAAATTTATAATGAGTAGCTGATCGAGTTAGCTTAACCTGAGGATCACGGCTACGTTTCTCTTCTGTCTCTACTGAGTGAAGATTGGGCCATGCTTGAGATTCATGCCAAAATTATTAATAGGTGACTGATCGGGCTAAGAAAACCCGAGGATCATGGTCACATTTCGAAGATAATGTTTGACCTCTTGGGTTTGAATTCCTAAGGCTGATGGCCTGAGTGAAGCTCGCAAGTCAAGTATGTTATCCTTACTCTTTATTATTTGATATGCATGTTGCTTTTTCAAAAAATTATTTCTAAAAAATTTGATTTTTTAAAAAACTAAGGGGGCAAACTATGGACATTGTCAGTTTGATCATCTCATAATGAAAGCCTGATGATGAGAAAGTTCGAGTTTTGAATGGAAGGGAAGCCTAAGACTTCTCTAAAATCAACTCTGAAAGCCCAAATACTAAGCCAAATCTATAAATACGATATTCAAGCCCAAAATAAAAGCTAAAGCCCAAGCCCATCACCTCTTGACCTAAGGGCCCTGACTTGGCCCAGGTGAAGAGGCGATCACCTCAACGAAGAGGCATCGCCTCTTCACCCCAGGCATCAATAAGGCAACACCTCATAAAAAAGGTAGCGCCTCTTCACACCCACTCCCTACAGCATTAAATGCCATTAATAGCAGTGGTTGGAAGCCCACTTATTGAGATTTGATCATTTTTTGATGTAAAAGAAAAGGAAAAAAGGCATGAAGGGCCTAAGAAATGAAAAAAAAGGTAATGGGAGAGGATGAGAATGAGTTTTTAGGAATTTGAAAAATGATAAAATATGAGGGGCTTTAAAAGGGAATATGGGGGCAAAGTTGAGGAAGTTAGATGGTTGTTAGAAAAAGTAAGGTGATTGAAGAAAAAAGAAACGTCTTGAAAAGAGAGAAAGACACAAAAAAAAAAAAGAGAAGAGGAAGAAGAAGGGGAAGGGACTTTAAAGTTTAAAAGACTTTGAAGATTAAGGAACTTAATTCTTGAGAATAAAAGGGAACCTACTTGCATTCAAAGCCACTCCTCCATCAACCAAGCTCAGAGGACTTAGTTAGGAGTATCAGCTCGTCCAAGATAGTGAGTCTCCCCATTTTTGAGCTTTAAATTCTTTATCTTCATTAAAGTCTTGATTTATTATTCTTTTGAGTGTTTTCTTGAATCATATTACTTATTTGAAGTTATGGAGAAGCATGGTTGCATAAGATATTGATTTTTAATTGTTGATACTTGTATATTTACGTTTGTTTCTCATTTACGTGCTCAATCATCGTGTTTCCTAGGATTTAAGAAATTTAGAGTGTTCCTGCCTCTATTGAAGAGGTGACGTCTCTTCATAGAGGCGTCGCCTCTTCGTGATGAGGCAACAAAATGTCACCTCTTGGTCAGGAGGCAACATTTTTTGAAGAGGCGTCACCCTTTTGACAGAGTCCTGCTTGATTATGCCTTAATTTTTCATCAGTATTATGCATGTTTGGCATGATTCCTTGTTTAATTTGTTATATTTCGTGGGATTACGCATGCTCCCTATATTGATCAATATTGTTTTTATGTTATTTTCTTTTCTTTTTTTTGTGTTATTTAGTGGACCATTTTATGAGTTTATTTTCATTTATTTTTGTGAATACTATTTGTTGATGATTTGTAAATATTATTGTTATTGTTGTATGGAATTAACTTGTGTGTATTGCAGGAATTATTTAGTGATCTTTAATCACTAGTTGTTTGCTTTATTTTTTTTAGAATATTAATTTGTATAGTCAATTAGTTTATTTTTGGTTTATTTTTAGTATTTTTATGCTTATTTACACCAAAAAGTTGTAATCCCTAATTCATTCCCCCTTTTATTTGGAATGAATAGTTGTAAATTATTTTTATTTATTTTATTTATTTATTTATGATTGAATGCTAGGGATTTAAGCATAAAATGGGACTAATGTGCAAACTTTGAATAAAATATAAAATTAGAAATCAACTGTGATTTGTATGTTAATAAGCAAATAATTTAATAATCAAAGATAATAAAATACAAAATACACACGGAGACCAACTATAAGATTGGGCGGGCATTCCAAAAGCCCATATCTAGTTTCCGAATCCAATATCTGATGACGACTTCTAAGAACCTCCGTGGAATCCAATTGTTATACAGTGTGTCTCGATTTTTATCTGAATGGCGACTTCGTCTCCATTTTGAGCCTTAAGTCCACTATATATTTTCTAATGAGTCCCAAGCTCATACAGTACCATAGTCGCCAACACTTTGATACGCGACCAAAATTGCCGCCTACAATATGTAATCTTTTTGTTAACAATTATCAATTAAAATTTTATGAGCAAAGATTTCTGTTGAAGGTTTTTTTTTAAACAATTAACAATTGAAAATTTATGAGTAAAACTCAATACGTAGGGTTGCCACATGAATAATGCGTTGCAATTCATATGAAATTATTTATTTGCCTTTTATTTTTTTATGGCCAACAAAAATTGACATTTCACACTTGTAAATTGAAATTATTTATTAACATCATAACTTATAATATTTATCATTATCTTAATTCTATAAATACTAATAAAAAAAAAGTATAATATGGATAGATGTAAGATTTTCATGACATTTTATGTTTGAGATTGAATTTTTATGATTAATTTAAAATATATATATAGTATATATATTATTTTGTGTCTAATAATTTTATTAGATAGTATGTAATATCATTATTATGTGTGTTTTAAATTATTAAATTTAAAAAAAAAATTAATAAAATAATTTATATTATTTGCTGCGTAGTATATTATTTATTTTTCATCGAAGGTAGACGAGAATTTTTCATTTAATTAGGTTCGGGTTGGGTCCAACATTAATTAAATTGGTAAATATTGCTAATTGGGGAAAAAAGAGAGAGAGAGAGAGTGAGTGTCGATGGAAGAATGTACTTACGTGTCTCTAATAATTGCTGTGCTTTATTGAGTTCCGTGCCACAAACTGTCCAGTCAGTCCACGCCTTCATCACACTCACTAATTTGTTTGTTTTCCGCTTTATTTTCTTCTTTATATCTTCTTGCATTCCTTTTCCATGAATCTCAGTCACATGCTCTTTCCTTTCTCAAATTTACGGAATTGCCACAGCACCGGCCTAAATTATTCTACTATATAATTAATTATGATAATCATATATTTCAAATTACAAAGCTATACCAAAAATAAATTACGATAAAGAGTAATTTTTGCACAAATAATAATATTAATTTTTTTTCTAAATTTAATTTTTTTTACATTTTAATGTTTTCGATATCCAATAATTATATAAATTCCAATCATTTTAAAATTTAAATAGAATGAATTGTGTAAAAAAAATTTTCAATATTTATTTTCCTATAATTTATGTATAAGATTTAAATTCAAAATTTTATTAGTATAAATCTAAACTATTCGTCGCTTGCAATTATCAAATATTTACTTCTTTAATCTCAAATTGTATGATAGGATAAGTTCTTATACCTAGCGTATTATTTTATTTTTTTAGCTGAAATAAAATATATATTAATTATTTTAGTTTAATATTGCCATTACAGTTTATATGAAGTGAAAATTAACAATTTTAATAAAAAATTATACTGCGTATAGACAAAATTAATTAGTTCGGAGAAAAAAGTATATATAATGAAATCATATGATCAAACATTCATTGATCTAAAAATCCACTTCAACCACTTAAAAAAAACCATTAATCATATCCAGTAATAATCCATCATACACCGACTACAAAGATATCTCTATTTATAAATAAATTGATAGATCCTAATCAGGGTTTTAAGGATAAAAAAGAAGAAGAAGAATGTCCTGCTTTAGGGGAGGACGAACCACACTTGATTTTGATAAGAATTTGTCTATTTTTTTAATTTTTCCACACAGAGTTTATATAACAATAAAATAACAGTAATTAAACAACAATTACATATACTTTTTAGCAACTCTAAATATTAGTTTTTGAAACGAAACAACTACTATTCCTATTTTTTTGCAGCAGACTCCACTAACTCACAAAAACTTGGACTAATTCCTTCATGTTGCATACTAACAAACATCCAAATACTTCGTAGCTTATTATTGCCCTCCTCTTTCTGTTGAATTTTGTCCTCAAGGTTCAACTTGTTTCCTTTTCAACATAAGTTCCTTCAAGTAACAGCAGCTGTGGTCCTTTACATTTGTGCCCAAATACAAACTTCTCGTCACAATTAAAACAGAGACTAGAAGTTTGCCTTTTTTGCATCTCATCCGAACTGAATCATTTTATTGATGAAGCTTTTATGGGTGAAGAGTCGGAATTAGTCCCAATAAATGAAAACATATCCTTCTTTTGATGGGTCAGCTGCTCATGTCGCATTCGTGCCAAACTAATGGCTTCTTTCAATGACTTCGGTTTGAACATCCTTATTCCATTTGCAATCTTAGGTTTGAGTCCTCCCATGAAAGTACCCACCAAAGCCTTGTACTTAATTTCCTAATCGTTCGAACTCTTTCTGGTAATCACCTAATGAACCCATTTGTTTAACTTTAGATAACTCTTCATCAAAGTCTTCACATTCCGTAGGACCAAACCTTGCCCAAAGTTCCTCACGAAAATTCTCCCACATCACTTCTTGCCTTCTTCTTTGTAAGCTCTCCTCAGCCATTGCCACCACTGATTTGCCTCTCCTTCCAAATGGAAAGAGGCCAGCGACACCTTTTGTGATTCAAGAGTGTCTTGATATTCAAAGAATTAATCCACTCTTGTGAACCATTTGGTGGCATCATCTCCGGAGTACTGTGGAAAGTCAAGTCTTGCCAGCTTGGAAGAGAAAATAGGTGGTTGTCCTCCTTCAGAGTGACCATGTAAATGTCCATTGGAGGATTGTCCACGAGGTTCAGTGAAGTTGCTCAATGTTGTTGCATGTTTGGTAGTCAAAATCTCAGATAATTTGGTGAGAGTAACTTCAAGTTGTTACAACTTGTTATTCACTCCCATTTATGTTCGACTCAAATTATGCTGCAGATCCCCTAAACCCGCCTTCAAGAGCTCTATTCTCTCTTTGTTAGTAGCTATATGTTTCAATTGTTTTAATAGCTTTGATACCATTGATAGGTCCCAATCAGAGTTTTAAGGATAAATAAAAAAAGAAGAAGAATGTCATGCTTTGGGAGAGGATGAACCACACTTGATTTTGATAAGAATTTGCCTGCTTTTCTTATTTCTCCATACAGAGTTTATATAGCAATAAAATAACAACAATTAAATAATAACTACACCTATTTTTTAGTAAATTTAAACATTAATTTTTGAAAAAAAAAACTACTATTCATATTTTTCTGCAACAGACCACACTATCTCATGAAGGTTTGGACTAATTCCTTCGCGTTGCATGACTGACAAACATCCAAATACTTGGTGGGTTATCATTAATTCATTATGTATTTTATTGATTAAAGTTGAATTATTATCATAGAAACAGTTTTCAGAAATTATTTGTTACATGCAATGCAAAATATAATTGCATAAAAATATGTAGCATATGACATTATAATATTATCCAAGAACATAACTATACAAAAATAATAACAATACTACCGATAATAATAATAATAATAATAATAATAATAATAATAATAATAATAATAATTTGCAAAAACAAAAAAAAGGGCCCTGTTGCAAAAAAATTAAAGCAATGGCTGTTGCAGCCCGGTAACGTCCAGAAGGGTACTAAAGTTCGAAAATTCGAATGATCCTATAATCCTGCAGATGTGAGATATTATTATTATTATTGTTATAAACTTTTTACTTTTTTCATTTAGTATCTTCTAGCTAGGAAGAATTTTAACTATTTGAGACATCATTCCAAATAATTTTATAAAGAGTAATAAAACACTTCAAACATTTATTTTTCTATAAATTTAAAATTTTATTTAACGAAATTCAAACTTTACGTAATCTTGTAAACTATAACACCTATTATAGATATAAATATAATATAAAAATTAAATATTTTAAATACCGGTAAAATTTAAATATTTTTTTAATCAAGTGATTTCGATCAAAAAATGAGAAAGTAACACAATAGACTAAACAGAGTGTACGAACCAAAATAATTTAGTTTTGATAAAAATTAGTTTTATAAATATATAGCTGAAATACAATAGAAATAACGTTTACCTTATTAATGTTCAAAGAAAAAAAAAAGTAGCCTCTAAACCATTTCATCACCAACTAAAATGTAAATTAATTTGATAAATTATAAATGTTAAAATTTTTGAATTCTCAGAATGTTTTTCTGAAAAAACATTGAAGTATAAATAAATCATAAAGTAACGTTCAAAAAAGAAAACAAAAAGCAAAGGAGAGTGATGGAGGTAGCAGTGATATGAGAGACCAACACAAAGCTTTCTTCTTTAAAAAGAAGAGAAAGAAAGAAAGAGTTATTTGCTGTTGTTTTTCTGGGTTGTCTTTGGTTTTGTTTCTGCTAGTAAATGATCAACAATGGAAAGGCTATTAATGTAAATTGGTTGCATCAACTGTTTGAGATTGATTATTAGTTTGGTGAAAGAACAGACAAAACCAAAAAGAAGAAGAACAAGAACAAGAACAAGAGAAATGGTGTCTGAGAACTCTCTCTATTCTTCTAAACGCCCTCCTACACCCAAGTTCTCCAACTCCTTCACCACCCGGTATATTTCTCAAATACATATATGATAGTTTTTATTATAATCATATATAATGTTGGCCATGTTGATGATTTTCTTGATAAAGGGTGATTTGGCTGCTTGTTTTTGCTGTTTATGTTTCTTGTGAATAACATGAGGATCTACCTGCTTTTATGTGTTCAATTATATATATATATATTCCAAACCTTGCCCTGTGTTGTTGGAGTGATTCTTCTAAAGTGGACTGTTATTTCTTGTTAATTAACTAATCAGTTTATGTTTCTAATTACACTGTTTTAAGGAATGTGTCTGCTTGTCCATTTAGAGAGTGTGTGTATATATATCTGCCGTAATCCAATGGAAGGTTTCTGTTCGTCTTTTCCTGCTTATGGATGCTCAAATGGAATTGCTTGCTTCAGTTCAGTATTACATTATTGTCTTTGTTAATTGGTGCTTTAGATTATATTAGTTCTATTAAAAAGACCCAGATCTCAATTTTTTTTTATTTGCTAGGATTCAGGGATGTTCTTGAACTCTAAGTCTTTGTCAATATGCTTGCCCTTTTTTGTGTTGAAAATGCTTCTAATAGATTTATTTCTTCCATTTAGTATATTTTCTGATGTTGCTGGGGACATTACAATTGTTGTGGGTGGAGAATCATTTCTGCTGCACAAGGTAAGGCCTTTTTCTTTCAATTCAAACACATGTTATGCAATCAATTTCTTTTTCCGAGCATATATCAGCTGCAGATTTTTGTGTCATACAAAAAGATTTATCAGCTAAATCAAGTGTTTCTTTCTTGTTCACCTGCAGTTTCCCCTTGTTTCGCGGAGCGGAAAGATTCGGAAAATGGTTGCAGAAGCCAAGGACTCGAATGCTTTCAAACTGGAGCTTCACAATTTACCTGGTGGGCCTCATACATTTGAGCTTGCTATGAAGTTCTGTTATGGCATGAACTTTGAGATCACAACAGCAAATATCGCCCACCTGCGTTGCGCTGCAGAGTACTTGGAAATGACAGAAGACTACAAAGAAGAAAACCTCGTTGAACGTACAGAGATTTATCTGAATGAAGTTGTGGTTCAAAGTCTTGAAAAATGTATAGAAGTGCTATCAACTTGTGAGACGTTACATCCAATAGTAGAGGAGGTAGGAATTCCAAATCGATGTATTGATGCCATTGCCATCAATGCCCGCAAGGAGCAGTTAGTATCTGGTTTGTCTCGCCTAGAATGCGATGGTGAATCTACAGAACTTAAGAGTGGTTGTATTGAGTGGTGGGTTGAAGATCTTTCAGTACTAAAGATTGATTACTATCAGAGAGTTATATTTGCAATGGGAAGATTAGATGTTCGACCGGATAGTATTGTTGCCTCTTTAATGCACTATGCTCAGGCATCGTTGAAGGGCATTGGTAAATGTCAAATTTGGAATCCAGCAAAGATGAAACCAAGTCCAAGCATGGTGGAAAATGATCAGAGCAATATCTTAGAAATTCTTGTTAGTCTTCTGCCATCAGAAAAGAACTCTTCTATTCCACTGAGCTTTCTCTTTGGGATGTTAAGAATGGCAATTATGTTAGATGCATCCATTGCTTGCAGACTTGAGCTTGAAAGGAGAATTGCTTTTCGTCTAGAAATGGTTTCACTTGATGATCTTCTTATTCCGTCTGTTCGAAGTGGGGATCCATTATTTGATGTTGACACTGTCCACCGGATACTTATCAATTTCCTACAGAAGGTTGAAGATGAGGAAAATGAAGAATGCGGATATGAATCTGAAGGCCTTGGATCTCCGGGCCATGGTTCCTTGTTGAAAGTTGGAAGGCTTATTGATGCATATTTAGCTGAAATTGCACCTGATCCATATCTGAGCCTGCAGAAATTCATTGCTGTCATTGAGATACTGCCTGATTATGCTCGAGTGATTGATGATGGGCTCTATAGAGCAATTGACATATACTTGAAGGTATAAGTTCTGCATCGCTTGAAAAATGAGTTGTTGGCCTTTTTCTTGCTCATCAATTTTTTAAAAAACTTAACATGCTATTCTTTACTTCATTGTCCAGACTCATCCAATGTTATCTGAGCACGAGTGTAAGAAGCTGTGCAAGTTTATAGACTGCCAAAAGCTATCACAAGATGCATGCAATCATGCTGCACAGAATGAACGCCTTCCAGTGCAAATGGCAGTTCGGGTTCTTTATTTTGAGCAAATCAGGTTGAAGAATGCCCTGTCAGGAAGTTCTGGAGATGGGTTTCTATCACAAAGAATAAGCAGTGGCGTACCAAGTGCAGCCATGTCTCCTCGTGACAATTATGCTTCTTTACGGAGGGAAAACAGAGAACTTAAGCTTGAGATATCAAGAATGAGAGTAAGGTTAAGCGAGCTGGAGAAAGAGCAGCTGTACATGAAACAAGGGATGATGGATAAGTCAGGAAATGGAAAGACTTTCTTCACCTCAATCTCCAAAGGGATTGGGAGGATTGGAATTTTCAGCAGTCCAGCAGGAGGGAGGCGGCAAAAGTCAGGTCGAAAATCTCGTGGACCCGAAGGGAAAAATGGTAGAAGTAGGAGGCATTCTGTGTCTTAGCTTAGTTGATCATATTCCAACCAAGGAATCATGCAAGTTCCTTAGTGTATATGAATCTGCAATTTTGAAGAAATGTAAGATTTTACTTGCTTAGAGCAATATTAAGTGCAGGGCTGATTTTTTTCAGTTATCAGGGAACTAATCACAGGTCAGCATCTTGAGGTAGAAAATTGACAAAGATGGAAGTCCATCAAGAGGCTCCAAAAATAGTCAGGAATGTAGCAAGCAGTTCATCAAGATTTCTAATTTAACCACCATTAATCAAGTCAATTAGTCTGCTAACTCTAAACTTAAATCTTACATATTTAATTCGCTTTGAAAATAAAATCAAAATAGATTAATAAACTTGTTTAAGCGGATTAGGTAGTTATTAACGAATGAGAAGGATTGTCCGCATTGTATAGTAATTTTGTCTTGATAATAATAATAAAAAAAACACTTGAAAATTCCTTTTTTTCTTTAACATTTGAGGCCTCTGAGCATTTATTAATCACACAAACCTCATATTATTTGAGTAGAGCCGTGTGGACTTTTACCACAATTCAAACTTTTTGCTACTTAAACTAATTAATATTAAGTAAGTGCATTTGGCATAAATGAATTTCATAAAATTTTATGAAAATTATTTGTAAATCCAAATAATATATGTTTGGTTTAAATGAATTTTATATAAAATTTATTTGTAATTCCAAATTTTTAAATTTATGGAATTGATTATAACTAAACCTAATTCTATTAAAATTGTTGGAATTTCCAAATGAATACTATAAATTTGAAATTTATATTTTTAAATGATTAAAATATCCCCTCTTTATTTTTATTTTCAAAAATATCTTTATATTTAAAAGGGTATTTTTGACAAAAACTTGAATTTAAAATTTATACCAAATACAATGTAATAAAAGGGAAATGATAGATATCGCAACTCACGACGTCGCAAGTTACGACGAATATCCATTTTAATTCTTTTAAAATTACAGCCTAGGTCTTTATAAAAAAAAAAAAAATTCTCTTCTATTTTTACTTCCCTATCTATTTGAGGGAGAATTATTTTTAAGATTTCCTCCCACGATATACTGTTCCTTATTGCTACTTGCGACAAGAAACATTTTCTATAACAAAATATGAAATTCATTTCAAATGAATTCCATAAACTATTCATTTAAACCAAATACACTTTGTTAACAAAATTCAGTTGTCAATAAATTGTATTTGGAATTCATTTCCTTTAGGGCTAAAAAAAAACTTGGAAACTTTGAATGTCTTAATAACAAGTTCATTATTTGACATGTTTGATTTATTGACTTAAACAATGACATGTTTATCACAAGAAGAACGCAGCCAGAGAAGTCTTCTGATTATTTTCAGAGACCAAATTGCGACTAGTATTCCGCCGAATTCAGGGAACAAAATACATTGGATTTGGAAGCTTAAAAGTTCTGTTGCCTGTAAATTCTCCTTGTAGATCACTCCATTGGTCGCCCACATTCCCCCATATTCTGTACCCTTCTTCTACTAGTTGCCTTCTAACATTAGACTTGTATGGGATGGCTCTTTGTCCTTTGTTTGCTGCAGTCCTATAAAATAAGAAAAAATAAAAAATAAAATAAAATAAAATGTTACAGCACACATTCATTCTAGCTCAATGCAGCAATACATGGGAAAGACCGCAGCTGAAAGTCCAACATCCTAGTCGTAACCTATTTAAAGCTTGTAGAATGTAGATTGTCGTGGATTCTAGGTTAGGCTGAGTGGGGAGCGTTTGGTCCAAAAGGAATTGGTGACTGCTCTTTTGAGGGCACTTTGAGTTGCCGAAATTTACAAAATTATAATTTCCATAAAAGAAATGATTATTTTTTGTTCTTCAAATTGTTAATATTTAAATCATTCAACTTTTATATCAATAGAAAAAGTAATTTCAATCTCGTCTAATTCCAATTCGTTAAGGCAACAAAAATAATATTAAAAATTTGTAAAAATAAATAAAAAATTATAATTTATAAATAACTTGTAGTGAATTCAAATAATGTAAAATATATTTAAAATTTGATTATAACTAGCAAAGGCCGCATTAGTACCCATAGGATCAAGACTTACTACTGCTCTATCACCATAAGCCTCACTTAGGTGGATTTACCTCACCAAGTGAAAGGTCTCGATTTCCTCCACGCTTAAGAGATAGTGAGGTATTTGCCTCACCGAGTGAAATGTCTCGATCTCCTCTACACTCAAGGGATTTAATTCTCTGAATATTACTCTTGAGTTACTTTAAAATCCTCTGAACCTTGTCAGTTAGTGACTGTTATAATTAACTTGAATTTTATAGTTATATCTCTTTTCCTGTTAAAATACTAGCATAATGACAATTCTAATGAATTAAGAAAAGAAAAAATCCCTATCACCGCAAAGGGGTGTCTTATATTATCAAGTACGATCGTAAACATGTTTCGTTTTTTTTGGTCCATGAAAGACTTATTTTCACATCATGTTTAATATTTTACTATTTAGTAGTGTATCATTCACATAGAACAATGATGCAGGGTTGATAATGAATCGGTTAACAAAATTTTGAATCGAATCATATTTATCGGTTTAATCATAATCAAATCAATTATTTTAGTTATTCAACAAATTAGCTGACCAATTAAATCATTTTGGTTAATTGGTTTTTTGAATTTTTTATTTGAAATACTTTTATTTCATATAATATTGAACTCAACAGAAACAATTACATGTTTTCTATTATCAAATTAAATTTATAAAATATATTTTGTACAATTTGTTTTACATTAAAATTACCAATCTTTAAAATTAAATTTATAGATTTCTCGATCAAACATTAATACAACTTAAAAGTATATAAGATAAATGTTAAAAAAGTAATAAAATAATTCTATAAATGATAAGTCTTCCGAATAATCATTACTTCAATATTTCATATATTTCTAATCCTATTGAAAACTAAAATTCTTTTTAGGGTACCCGTTTATAAGAAATTATTAATATACTAAAAGTTTAATATATATTTTTACATTTAATTTTAGGTATTAATGGTTCGGTTAATCAATTAACCAAACTATTTTTTTTTTTATATCATATGTTGAATTGGTTAACCGTGGAATTAAAAATCTAAATCAAACCATTATTTTTTGGAGCTATTTTAAAAACAAAACCAGAATTTAGTTTACCGGTTCAATTAATTTTTATTTTGGATTGATTCTATAGTTTTCAATCGGCGGATTAGTTTTTCAATTTCTTTTACTTACCCCTCAATGATATCCAAAAAGGTTTTTTGATAAATAGATAAATTCATATTTTTTCTACTAATAATAATAATTTCCTGCTAACAAACAGTACTTCAAGGTGAAATGCTAATAGCAGATAGCATTGCATTACAAGTTAATTAACTCACTTACCTCATAATGAGTCTCTCGTAGCCCATAAAACCTTGAATAAGCAAATTATCAGCAGTCACCTGGCCCAGAGTTTCTTGGTCTCTGCCAGTTACTAGGAATACCTTAAACCCATTGTCAACCAGTTGCCTAAACAATTCAAGTATAGCAGGAATAGCTGGACACCCTCCCTTCAACGCCCATGCCTTGAAACCAGCTGGATCATATGGGTCACACCTACAATTACACAGCACACAAGATTTTGGGCAAGCAGGCATGAACACCGGAAGTAAATACTGGAAGAATTACAATGTTGTATTTAGTTAAAATAAAAAGAGAATCTTGTCCACACTTAGAGTATTTCATATAACAGTTAAATAATTGAGATATATTTATTAATTGATTATTGTCTGCGCGAGGACTTGACCTACTGGTCAAGTTTTTGGAATAGGTCAAGTCTTTACGAGACAGATGAAGGAATTCCGGTTCGAGTGTTCTCTCTTCATCCCACTATTATTGAATTTCTTCTGTTCAAAAAAATTGAGTATATGTCTGTTGTCCAACAAAAAATATGTATCTAAGCAATTATGAAGAGAAAAGAAAATTAAGCGTACCCGTATCGTTTTCCTTTATAGTAGAAGGCATTGGAGATGCAAGTATCATCAACATCAAGAATCCATGCATCCAAGCCATCACTCGATCGATTAATCCCACCAACATAACTCAAGATTTGGTCTACAATGAACTCAAGGTCCCTATCATACTGACCTCCAATCATGTAAGTTTCAATATAGTGCAAGCATTGAGCAGGAACCGTCCGCCACCCATGCACATTGTTCGCCTCCACAGCCAACCTCCAGCTCAGGCAATAGCTATAAGAACCATCAATAGCTTGTGGCAAGTTTGCTCTTGAATAAGGCTTGGTAAGGCCAGTTGCCTTGGAGAAGATTGCTAAGACGAGAAGTAGAAATAGCTCATGCAAGCGTTGCGCCATTGCCTTAAACATGTTCAGAAGAAGAAGAAGAAGAATGCAAATTTACAAGCACAAAAATGTTGTTAGTTCAAAGAATTTCAGAGACGAAGAAATGAAACTAATTCCAAAGGAGATAATTGGCAAAAGAAATTGGATTAAAGAAAAGGTTGTAGCAAGTAGAGGACAGGTCTTCTAGTCTACTTGTCTTTCTTGTGGAATTTTTTCTGTATTTAGATAGCCATTGTGGCAATACATGCATGCTTTATAGTGATAGATGATGACTAGTTGAGCTGGCGTGCTTTAACCAAAACACACGCTATCACCGGATTTACTTTTTTTTTCCTCTGAAACACCATATTGACAGAATGTTTGACTCTAATTAATTCGATTCAATATATAAATATATAAATAGAATTGCAACAATAGTAAAAAAATGTCTAATTTAATACAATTATATGTACTATAATTAAAATTTAAAATATTACTTAAGTAATAATAGCTCTCTATCATATCTCAACGGTTGTTGATGGATTTTATTTACTTATTTTTCTTTTTGCATACTAGGTAATTTTCCCATGTACAAAATATAAGATTAAATTTTGTTATTTGTTTAAAAAATATTAATTTGATAAAAATTTAAATATAATATCTTTTTTGTAAAATATTTTTACAAAAGATTTAGTAAAATTTCATTTTTTTATTGTTTTTTTATCAATCATGTGTGACTTTTGCTGGCTAGTTCACCTCTGTAGCTTATTCTTTTTTTTTTAACCTTCTTTTGATTAGCAGCCGAGAACTTTTTTTTTTGTATATTCTCGTTTTATTAAGACTTTATAGATTATAGTCCAGTAGTTGTTAGTATTAGAGAAAAAGAATATCTATTATCTAATATTTATTTAAGATGGAATACCATATCAGTATATCTTTTCACTCATTACGTTGATATCTAAAGAAAATTTTTAGTTTGAGACGTGAAAATTTGAATCTAAAATTCTAAAGTGTAAAGTCCTAAACTTAGACTAATTAACCTAAATCGCATCGGCACTGCCGAGAACATGATATTCCTAGTCAAATTTTGCATACATCACAACGAAAGAAAATATTCATTGTATAGTGTATGATCCTAAGTTTTAAACTCGAATAGTCGAAATGAACTAAGAATTAGTCATAAATTTTTAAATTTGATCTCCAACACTAACATTGATAATTAGTTAATTACTTAAAAACTAAGAGATTTTTATCCACATAAGGTGTATTATTCTTAGAGTAGAATTTGTACCACATTATTTAAATAATTTACACTTAAATAATGAAAATGAGATGTATTTTTACATTATAAACCTTGGATGTAATATATCTAATATAGACAGAAATAAAAAAAAAAAAAAAGTTAAATACATGGCCTGGCAAGTCAACTTTGGAGGGAATAAAAGATTCATGAGAATTTTATTAGTAGGAAAGGAATTGGATGATTGTAACGAGTAGGCAAAGAGGATGACAATGAGACAATATATTCGATTTCTTGAGGAAATTTCCTAGAAGTTAATGAACCGTGAGGCAATACAATGTTGTTGGACCCATTTGTCTTATATCGTCTCCTCACTTGACTCCATTTCAAAAATAATTTTTTTATTTATTGAACATTCAATAAACCCAAATTTATAAATTACATATATATATATAATAATGATAATTTTTTTTCTAAAAAATTTTAATTAATTCAGTTCAACTCAAATATTATTAAAAAAAATCAAATTTTTATATAACTAATTTAATTTAACTATATACATTACAATTCCAAATTTAAAACATCGTTTTAATGAAAATAATTTCTTATTAGCTAATCCAATGATTTAATATGATTTTTCTTATAGAATGTTGGGTTAATTTGATTTTTCTTATTTTTGACTTAAATTGTGAAGAATCCAATTTGAATTTGGATTAGGATAAATTAATTTTTCAGGAAGGAATTAATTTTAGAGTTATTCAAAAACTTTCAAAATAAATTTACTTGGAGTAAAAGTTTTAAAGGTTTAAAAATGCCAAAAAGAACAAGACAACTTGAAGTTTATAAATTTGAGTGGAAGCCAGAAAGCCAAAAACTCAAGACAATTTGAAATTTGCAAATTTGAGTGACAATTATGTTTTGATGTGGGAATAGCATCAATGAGCTTGATGTGGGAATAACTTAAAGGAACTTTGTGGAAATAACATTCAAGTGGCTTGAGGCTTGGGGAAACACATGTATGAGTTCTTGTATTTTTTTCTAGATTTTCTAACAAGGTAGTATTTGTCTCTATGGTTTATTTGAGAGGTTAGGGTTTTTAGAGGGGTAGAGAGGAGTATATATTTTTCCAGTTTATATGAGAAAATGATATAAAATTGTGCATTTGAATTTTAATCAACTCAAGGAGAGTGATAATTTCTTATATTGATATTTTATTTTATATAATAAAAAATTGATATTTCTCTATAGATGTAAATAGTTAAACGTTCA
This sequence comes from Mallotus nudiflorus, assembly GCA_947683625.1. Lineage (NCBI taxonomy): Eukaryota > Viridiplantae > Streptophyta > Magnoliopsida > Malpighiales > Euphorbiaceae > Mallotus > Mallotus nudiflorus. The sequence goes on from CANTUR010000239.1 coordinate 733,883, forward strand.
ACCACGTAAAAATTTTATTTTTGACATATATAAGTAAGCAATACAAAACACAAAAACACACATTATATAAATTTAAGGCAAATTTGAAGTTGTTGAGAATAGTTTCTAAGTTAATATACAAATAAGCAAAGAAAAAAAGGAAATGGATGTCAGAAAGTAAAGAATAATAGCAATTGATAATATTATTGAGATAAAGAAAAAATTATACTTGCCTTGCCTCGCTCTAAAGTATAAAGTATATATACCAATAAACTTTATTGTAATACTAAATTCACTATTAAAATCGCAAAAATTTGAAGTTTCAATTTGTGGAAAATTAACACATTTTCCTTTAAAAAAAAACACACACACATTTTCAAAATTTAAAAATATTGAATTTGGAAAAGTGGAATGAAGAGTGCCAATAAATGTGCAAAGTGCTGAAGATGACCGGTTCAGCATTGCCGTGAGTTGACGAATGTTGAATAGTTGATATAGCCCCTCTTTTCAATTTTTAAATTAAATCATTCATGGATGTAAATTAATATACGTATAATATATAGAAAGATAGATAGATGCAAACATCGTATATAAATAAAACTTTTCCGACAATTATTTTTTCATGCGTAAGACTTTTAAAACTATAGATTTTTCTTATGACATGAAGGTATTGATCAAACCTATAGATTTTTCAAAATTTGATCTTGTATGTAAATATATCAATTAAAATTACTATTAACTCAGAATATATGTATTATAAACATAAATATATAAACAAAAAAGATAAGAGAGAAAGTTACCTAATTATAGGATTATTGCAGGGCAAAAATTAAATTGGTGCAACATTTTGTTCACAAGAAGTGATACATAGTGAAATGAAAAAGAAACAAGAATATGTAAGTTTGCTGGTCTTAAATTAACAAGAACAAGCAAAACCCAATTGGGACAGGGTCAGGTATCTTATAGGTGTAGGGGAAGTGACCCTAACTAAAATTTGAAGTGCCCTTTTAAGGAGAAGAAGGCAAAGAGCAAATTGGGCAGGTGGTTCTGGCGTCAGAAGGCAGAATTTTATAGGGGCTGGAGGTGGAAGCTGAGGCAAAGAGTGATCAAGTGGCAAAGGTTTTATTATGGAATCAAAAATTCAAGAGCTAAATCCGAAAGTGGGAAAGGAGTCAGAGCCCATCCAGAGGTGGAGACACAGGCGTCAGTTTATCATACCATAACATTTTTTGATGAATTTCTATGCGCATAATGCATCTTCTCTTAGCTCATAATATTATTGTAGTTTATACAATATACATTTATGGCACTTCAACAATCAACCGACCATTCCACCTTTGTCCAATCTTAATTACCTCTTTTTAAATCCATGGTCTAATGGAGCCTAAACTCCTCCAATCAATTAATTCATAATTGGATCAATTCCTACCATTGCTACATCACTTTACCCTTTCATAAAAAAGAATAATAATAATTATAAACTTTGGTTATATATATACATATATACACATAATATTGAAGTCGGCAATACTACTATTATGCGTTGTTGGTCTGATGATCACAATATAACCGAACAACTAATTTCATTTAGGATCGAATGTTTCTCCTTCTTTATAATAATAGTAAAAAAATTAACAATAATATTTAAAATAAAAATTTTAGTTTTATATTTTTTACCCGTTTAATTGGATTTGATAAAATAAAATAATTTAACTGGATAGCATTTGCTTTACCTTGTATACTAATAATAATAATAATAACAACTAATATCAGTGAAAAGGATCAAAAGGAATATTACTAACTTGATTTATTTTTTATTTATAAGACTGTCATTTAATTTAAGTATTATGAATTAGTGCAATATGAGCATTTTTTTTATTTTTAAAATTAAATAAAATTTAATTTCATAGAGTAACAATCGTTAGATATTTCATAATTTTTTTTTTCAAAAATAACATTATATATATATTTTTTTACCAACAAAAGCATTATTCTGTCATATATTTAGTGGGAAATTAATTGGTTGGCTAAATACGTGTTCCAAATACTGCACCTACCAAATAAGATATTGAGGTAATTTAAGTTTTCACCATAATTTTTTTTATATAGTTTAGTGTTTCAGGTGATAAATATTATAAAATGAGATCATAAATTTGATTTTCTACTTTTCTTGAGCTCTCAATTATTAAAAAATAAAAATTTCCACCATAAGAAGTGGCAAGATTTAAATCTTATTTTCTGTACATTTAGATATTGACACCTTTCATCAATCAATTTACTTATGCAAAATCATACTTTTTACATTTAAATGTTTATACCTTTTATTAGGTGGTCCACTCATAGAGACACTAAACTTAGGAATTTAACATGTATATGTGTAAGATCTTGTAGCAAATCTTCCACCATTACACTATAACTTCCTGGTGCTCTCCCAACTTAATCAAACCAATGGCTACCCTATAAATTGCTCACAGCACCTACCCACACCATCAAAACACCTCTCTCAATTTTCTCCATTGCCCATATCTAATTAGGTTCTTTAATTAATGTGTTTTTCCAAAGAGTTTATGCTAAAAAAATTCGTTTCCATGTAAGTATTTGCCTCACAATTCTCGTTCCAATTAATTAATGCAATATGCATAAAGTGCTAACCAATGAAATCTTGAATATGATTGGTTATATAGATGAAGTAATTAGAGAAGATCACATTCATAAATTACGTTCAATCACTAATAATTGTTAAATCAATTGGTATAGGTTTATAAATTATAAATACCATATTCGACTTTGTAGCATTTCAATTAAAAATAATTGTATGGAAAGAATTAATTTGGAATATCGACAACTAGACAACATTTCAATTCAGAATGATGGTATAGGAAAAAATGTACTTTAAATATTGATCACAGCTCTAATATCATGTTAGAAATTAAAAAAAAAAAGATTAAAAATACATTTATTCAACTTTAAAATTTAAACTAATAAATAGAAATATCAAATTAATATATATACTTATTTAATCTAATTTATGAAACTAATGTGTGATTAATTGTTATTAACAATAACATCTAACCATTTCATCGAGGTAAAAAAAAAAGGAAGAAATTATATCATAGGTTTAATTTTCATAATTTACATTATAGTGGAGTATAGTGATGGATTTATCCATGAATCAAAGAGGTCTGCCATGTCAACAGCTGAATAGGATAATAGTGGTTGGAAAAGAGAAGGCTATTGGGCGTGAATTGAGTCGTCCATTAATGATTAATCAAAACCCCTTCCTTTTGAAGGAAATATTTGGTTTGGGTCCTAATAATAATAACAAATAATATAATGTAATTGCATGCATATGTAATCAATTTTAATAATAAATATTTCCTTTTTTAATGGAAAAAAAAATCTTTTTTTTTTTAATTATTATAGTGCTTGTCAACAATTATGACGAATGAGAATTGCAGTACTTTTTGATCTTAAGCCAAGATGACGTTTAGCTGATATATATATATATATATATGAAAGACATGTATGTATTTTATTGAAAAAATTGTTATTCACATTCTGTATTTTTATTTATTTATTTTATTTTATTCCTAATATTTTAAAAAATATTTGTTCATCTTTGTATTTTATTCCGTTAACATTCATTAATTTTTCTATCGTAATAAAATAGTGCAAGGATTAATAAATATAAAGATTAATAAATATTTAAAAAAAAAAAAGGAATGAAGTAGTATTACAAGTCAAAATATAGAGAAAAAATTATATTTTTCCCTTTTTTTTATTTTAATTTATAGTATTTGATGTTTTTATTATTTAATAGCTATATGAGTTTTCACTATTTTAAATTTTTAGTCAAATAAATTCTATAAAAATAATTTTTATAGTATTTATTTTTTTATATAAAAAATTGGAACTTAAAATTTTTATTAAAAATATTTAAATTTCTCATTATTTGAATCAACAATAAAAACATATAATTTTTTTTTTAAAATAAATCTTTCATTCATTAAAAAATAATAATACATCTTATTAAATATATAATATGAATAAAGTACAATTAAAAAATATTGAAAAAAACTCTTATGGAAAATATGAAACTATTTATCGCTACACTTCAATTGCGTTGATATAGCTATTTTGATTTGCAACTCGATGATTTATTTAACAATTTTTATGCTTCACTCAACGGCGTTTATTAGCCATAAATCGAGTCTACGGTCTTTAATTAAGTTCAATTACAAAAATTCTAACAAAATTTTCATAACATAAAGAACTATAAACTCAATAAAGGAGTACCACTAAAATCTTAAAAAGTGATTAATAACTTTACGAATAAAAAATAAAAAAATAAAATATAATAAATAGATTAAATATTTGTATTTATAGGATGAAAAAATAAAATAAAATAAAAATAATAATAAGGAACCATTACCGATTTAAAATATGATCAATGGTGATAAAAAATAAAAATATTTGATGAAAAAACCTAACATTCGATGTTAATTATTGAATTTGAATTCTATCATATTTTGATTAATATGATAGTTCGTGTTGATATAATTTTAACCATTGAATTTAAAATCAATAGTTGAGATATATTATCTAGCAAATAATTATTTATTTTTCAACAAATTTTAACTGTTAAATTTAAATTTAAAAATTATAAATTATAAAGTCATGTATAACAATTCAACGATTAAATTTAAAAATACACAGCTTAGATTTTAATATTCTATAAATAACTCATTACATCAAACCTACATTCAAATTTTTTTAAAAATTATTTAACCCCTCAATTTAAAGTCGATGATTAAAAAAAATAGTAGAATATAGTTTATCATGTTTTTGATAATTTTTTTTTTTTGTGTTGCTTAGACATTAAATCAACTTAGAATTCAATTGTTTCTGTTTCATTCCATAGTAATAAACTATTATTCTATAACATTAGCTGATTTTTTTTTAAACAGAAATAAATTTTCATTCAAAAGTAAAAACAGAGTTCACGAACATCATGAATGGATTAATACATTAGCTGATTGGACAAAAATGTAATTTTCACAAATTTGAAGAATTTTTTTTTTCTTTTTATCTATGCTAATGGGAATGAGGTTTTAGGTTTTCTTCGTCGCCTCTATGTCGCCGCCGGTGCCTCTTCCTCCGTCCGATTGTCATCGGAATTTTGATATCTTACCTGTTGACAATTATGTGGCCCACGCCACTTTGTTTTCACCTTACGGTTTTTCATCTCATGACTCCCATGCACAAAACAACAAAAATGTGCCTACCGTTTTGCCCAAGCCATCTTTCGCCTCAGTCGCTGCTGCTTCCGCATCAGTTTCACTTCCGACTCTTGTTGCTCCTAAGCCAGGCGTTTATCAAGCAATCATAGTTATCAGCGATGTCTATAACAAACGTATTGTTTTGTGCCAATATTCCTTAATTGCCATATTAGTTTTGGGAAAAGGTGAATTACCTTGGACTCTTACCAAGCTAAAAGAAAAATTATCATCTGTTTGGAACCTTTCAGAAGATTGGCAGCTCTGGTAAGAGGGTTTTATCAGGTCCTCCTTCATTCAGCAGCTGCCAAGGTGATGGCATCGAATCATGGTTCTATTTATTTAAAGCCTGGCATCATTTGAATTCAGCAATGGACTCATGGATTTGATCCATATAAGGAGAAAATGACTCCCACTCAATTATGGATAAGGTTTTATCATCTTCCTTGGGAATTCTGGGATCCTCAAATCCTAGTGGATATTGCTCGAAATATTGGAACACCAATCAGGATTGACAAAGCAACCATTGATGGAGACTTTGGGCACTTTGTAAGGGTTTTGGTCAATATAGATTTGGCCAATTCTCTTCAACATCTTTTGATGATTGATTGCAATAGATGTTGTCTATGAGAACTTACCCCAGTTTTGTCAAACCTATAATTCAATTGGCCATGGTGAAGCTTCGTGCCGTCTAGCTCAGAATCATAAAAAATTGCCTCCGCCTCCATCTTTTGCAAAGCGTGATGTCTCTCACAGAAGATCTAAAACTCGCACAGAATGGAGACCTAAACGTAACTCAAGTGTGCCAAATTCTTCCAGGTTTCCAAAGGAAACACTTCCAGCTGTTTAGACAGCTCAAACCCGTCAGGTTGTGTCTCCGAAAAAAGAGGCGTAGCAAATAAGCCTCTCATGCAAATAATTTGTTGGCTAATGTTGTCCTTCATGACGATAATGTTTTAGCTGCACAGGGGGACGCCGATCTTGTGCCCAGCTCAAATAATCATCCTTCGAAAAATTTGGTCCAAATGGAAATGGCTATTAAAAATTAAGATTTTGCACATAAGGAAATGGCCATTGTCACGCATTAGTCCTGGGCTGACCTTGCTGAAAATGTAGATGACTGGCAGATTGCTTCATCAAAAAAGAAAAAGAAGGGAAAGCAAAGACTGGCTCCATCTCTCACAAGTAACAGACCTCAAACGACGTCAGTATCCAATACTTCTTAATGAAGGTCTTATATTGGAATTGTAGGGGGTTAGGCAATTCGTCCACCCAACGTGCACTTTATAATTTTTGTAATTCTCTCAAGCCTACTTTTATCTGCATTGCGGAGCCTAAAGTGGTGTTTGAGTCTATCTCTAGCAGTTATTGGAGATCTCTTAATTTGTCCTTTGTTGCCTCTAATCTAACTGTTGTGCCAAGCCTTTGGTTGCTAGTTTCTAATGAGTTGGGTGTAAGAAATGTAACGGTTTTTTCTAGCTCTAATCAATATATAACGGTGCAGTGTCAGCTTTATAATCATTCACAATTCATTACTTGTGTCTATGGCAATGTGTTGGCTTCTATTAGACAGTTTTTATGGGCTAAATTGGAATACATTGCTTCTTTGATTCTAAACAATTGGTTTGTTCTTGGAGACTTTAATGCTTGTTTTGGTGCCCATGAGAAATCGGGTAATGCTCCTAATATTCGTTCTTGCTAGGACTTTGTCTTTATTATGTCTATGTGTCGTTTGACATGTCTTGACACTAAAGGTCCATTATTTCCTTGGACAAATAAGAGACTGGGTGTTCATAGAGTTGATATTTGTCTTGATCGTGCTCTTTGCTCAAAAGCTTCAATTCATAATTGAAATTCACTAGAGTGTCATGCTATAGTGTGCCACTACTCACATCATAATCTATTTATCTTAATTGTCATCAATTGTCTGTTGTGCCCAGACCTTTTCGGTACCTGTCAATGTGGATTACTCATGAGAATTTCTTGCCTTCGGTCAAAACTTTTTGGAGCTCTTCTCTTTCTTTGGGTAATCTGATGTTTTCAGTCATGCATAAATTGAAGCTTCTGCAAGCTTTTCTTCGCCAATGGAACAAGAATGTTTTTGGTAATGTGGATAATCTTATTGCTCAAGACAAGCAAAATATTTTAGCCATTCAACAAGATTTGGAAGTAAAAGGGTTTTCTGAGCTTCTTCATAATAGAGAATTGGAAGCAAATAATTTTTTATCACTTCAGCTCCTAGATAAGAATGTCTTTTGAAGGATAAAAGTCGTATTTGTTGGCTTAAGGATAGTGATAGAAATACTAAATTCTATTATAGTTTGTTAGCTCGGCATCGTTCCTAGGCTAATAGTCATGTGGTCCAATATTTCTCTAATCTTTTTTCTTCTACTAAATCGCCTCATGATCTTTTTGGTGTTAAGGAGGCCATTCCTTTATTAGTTTTTGAGGCAGATAACATGATGCTTACTATGATGCCTTCTCATGATCTCATTTGGATAATGGTTTTTTATATGGATCTTCATAGTGCTTCTGGTCTAGACGAATTTACAAGTCTCTTTTTCAAACTTGTTAGGATATTGTGGGATTTGATGTATGTCAAGCCATTTGTCATTTTTTTTAGTTCAAGCTCCCTAATTAATAGTCTTAATTCTAACCTGATGGTTCTTATTCCAAAAATTGTTGAAGCTAATTCAGTGGATAAATTTTATCCCATCATCCAAAGTAATTTTCTTTTTAAGATTATTACCAAAATTTTAGCAGATAGGTTGGGAATTATTGCTTCTCATATTGTTTCTGATAATCAATTTAGCTTTATAAAAGGTCATCATATTGAAGATTGCATTGTCACTGCTTTTGAGTCCTTTAATATTATGAACGGTAATTGCTGGGGTGGAAATATGACTTTAAAGATTGATATTAGAAAGGCATTTGACTCTATGGAATGGAATTTCATTAGAGTTATTCTTTTGAATTTTAGGTTCTCTACAAAATTCTATGATTGGATTTCAATTATTTTTTAGTCTATAAGATTATTTGTCCTCATCAATGGTAATCACCAAGGTTATTTTCCTGTTCCTCGTGGTGTTCACCAAGGTGACCCTTTTTCCCCTTTGCTTTTCTGCTTAGTTGAAGACTATTTGAGTAGAAAGTTATCTCATTTGGTTCATTTGGGTTTGTTATCTCCTATGATTAATGGTGGCTCTCTAGTCTGCCAATGATATTTTAATTTTTTGTAAGGCTTCTTATTCTTTTGAATTTTGGGTTCTCTGCAAAATTCTATAATTGGATTTCAATTATTTTTAAGTCTGCAAGATTATTTGTCCTTATTAATGGTAATCACTAAGGTTATTTTCTTATTTCTCGTGGTGTTTGCCAATGTGACCCTCTTCCCCCTTTGCTTTTCTGCTTAGCTAAAGATTATTTGAGTAGAAAGTTGTCTTATTTAGTTCATTTGGGTTTGTTATCTCTTATGATTAATGGTGGCTCTTTAGTTTACCCAACTCATCTTCTTTATGCAAATGATATATTAATTTTTTGTAAGGCTTCCTATTCTAATATTAATCTTCTTTCTTCAGTTTTTAAAGAGTATGGTATAATTTTGGGTCAAGTGGTGAATTGGGAGAAATTCGAAATGTTTTTTTAGCAAAGGTATCTTTATGCAATGGCCCAATTCTATTCATCTCAAAGCTGGTATACGTGTTGGGCATTTCCATTTACTTATCTTGGTGTTCCAATGTTTGTTGGTGCTCCGAAATCTAAATAGCTAAAGCATATTACTAATCGGGTTACTAGCAAGATGGACTCTTGGAAAGGCCATTCTCTTTCCATGTCGAGTAAACTTGCTCTTATTAAGTTTAGTATTTATGGATCTCTTCTTCATCACTTTATGGTTTATAAATGGCCTAGTTCTTTGCTTAAGTGATTGGAGAAATCAATTAGGAATTTTTTATGGACTGATTTTATGCACTACAAAAAATTGATTATGGTTGGATGAGATGAATGTTATATTCCTATAGATGAGGGTGGTTTAGGTTTCAAGCATTTATTTTTCTTTAATCAAGCTCTTTTAGGATGCATTGCTTGGAGGCTTTGCTGCAGCTCTAGTTTTGTTTACAATTTTCTTTAATAGCATTTTTTGAAGAATTATGCTCCTAGAGCTTCTTTTATTAGCTTTTCCATTTGGGTTTTGGTTAAAGCTGTTTTTAATTCTTTTCAGTCAATAGCTCAATGGTTGCCTCAGTTAATTCCCAGATGAATTTTTGGAATGCTAATTTTCTTGGCTACTCCATTGCGGATAAGGTGGCTATCCCTTTTAATAATTATAAATTTCTTTTGGCTACTATTGCTAATTTTTATTGCGATAATGATTGGTATTTTTTGGATGATTTTGCTCATGATTTTCTTAAGGTGTTTTTTTTTTATCTTTATAATGTAGCTTTTTCTTCAACTAATAGTGATCAATTTGTTTGGCATTTTTCTCCCAAAGGTTCTTTTGTAACTAGTTGGGCTTATGATTTCTTTCGCCCTAGCTCTCCTAAGGTGGCTTAGGGTCGAGACCTTTGGAGGCATTATTTACCTCCTAGTCGATCTATGTTTTGTTGGTATACCTTTCTCCTTTGTAATCCTTCTGATGATAAGCTTCAAAAGAAAGGCATGTCTTTAGTTTCCCAATGTCAGCTTTGTTTACAAGCTTCAGAAACCATTCAGCATGTGTTAGTTTCTTGTCCTTATGCAATGGTTCTATGGTTAGCCCTCCAAGACCTGTTCAATGTTTGGTTTGACCTTTTTTGTGCTCCATTGGACCTCAATAAAGCTACTATGAACATGAGTTTCTCACTTTAGTTGTTTACTTTATGGAGAGGTGGTGTTCTTTCTTATTTCTTATTACTTTAGAAAATAATAAATCAAGTTTCTTTCTATAATCATTTTGTGCCTCTTATTATGAATATTCGTAGTCTTTGCAAATGTATTAAAGAAGCCAAGTTCTTTCAGGTGGGTTTCATGTATAATGACCAATCAGAGCTAGTAACTTTTTAACACCTTCGTGTTTCAAGTGTTGCCAAACCAGCTTTGATAGTGTGTGTTGTTTGTTGGAGTCCACCTCTTTATAATTGGTTTAAAGTTAATGCCGATGGATTTACCAAGGGTTGTTTAGGCTCAGCTGATGCTAGCCAAATTTCTTGCTTGTTGAATGGTCTCTCTGTGGGTGTGTTTGCTGCACCCTTAGGTTTAAAATTTGCATTTGAAGCTGAAATTGCAGCGGTAATGATTGCAGTTCATTATGCCATTTATTTTAAGTTTTGCCCCCTACAGATTGAAAGTGACTCCTCTTATATTATGCAGTTAGTGCGCACCAAATGCTTAGATATTCTTTGGTCTATTTGTAAGGATTGGCATCATTTTCTCTTTTCTCTCAACAAAATTAAATTTTATATAAGTCATATATTTCGGGAAGGTAATACAGTCGCTGGCAAGCTAGCTTATATAGTTAATTCTTTAAGCTCTGAATCATGGTGGTAGACTTACCCTCAAGAATGTGATGATCTTCTCTAGCAAGATGCTATAGTGGTTCATAGTTATCATTTTTCTTAGCTTTCTCTAAGCTTTTATTTCCTTGTTCTAGTTGTCTTTGAAAGCATTCTTTCTTGCTTTTATTTTGCCATTTTGGTTATAATGACTCTTCTAATCTTTTATTCTTTTTATTAATAAATTTCTTAATAGATATATGTGATGTAGGTGCTAAGAAGATGCCAGTATAGTGTAACGGGGTGATAAAAGGAGCCCTAGGGGCAATGTACCTTTAGAGTCCTTAGTTAATCCTAAGGACATGGAGGGATAAGAAAAGTATAATATAGCCGAACAAGGAAGTATGTGAAAGGAAAAGTATATCGAAGGGCACTTTGGTAAATATGAATAAATATTATATATTTATATTTATGAGGGTGTGATGGGTCGAACATTATGATGTCTCCTTATACTAACCTTCAAGGTGCTCCTTATGCTCTTTAGGGGGTACCTTTAGTATAAGCTCTCCACCATCCCCGAGGCTTGTATGCATGTTCGATAACACAACCTTAAGTGAGCTCCCTAGTGTGAAGCTAGGCAACGGGCATTGAGTTCAGGAAAGAGGAATTTGGTGTCTCCATAAAGAAGGAGCTCTATGGACATTATGAGGCTGATGTGCTAGTAGTGCGTGGTTCTTTTAGGTCTAAGGTTAGAATATGGCTTGCGCTATGCGCTAACATGGAGGGGAATTTTGAGGCACTATGGGATTTTATTATATATAGGAATTATAAAAAAAGTACATGACCATTGAGTATGCGAGAGCCATGAGGCTAATATGGGATTCGGTGATGTGTGGGAACGGTGAGGCGAATGTGAGGCTTAAGATAAGAATGAGGCTTGGATACATATACATGATACAATGTGAGTATGAGCCTCAAACATATGCAAGAAATATAGGAACAACGATAATAGTGAACATGTAGGGTTAGTTAAGTTTGCCAACACTCGACTATAGTTGAAGGACACTCGGTATTAATGCTAAAAGCATGTTCATGAGTCTTGGTTGGCCTAAACATGGGGAAGTTTAGGCGCCACACGAGTCAAATGTTAGGCCTAAAAGGTGGACTCATGACAATTGGTATCAGAGCAAAGAAAACGTGCGATGTGGGAAATATTAATATATAAGTATAACGCTATTGATGCGAAGATGAATGATTGTGGGTGCTACTATTTAATCAAATATATTTTCTTGAAGCGAAATAAGTGCGAGAGATGCGGTTGTTGGTGGCACATCAATGTGTCAAAATCGATAAATAAAAACTTATGGGAATTAAAGGCTATTCACTAAAAGAATATTGTGAAACATCGAGGTAAGGTAGAAATGTTTATGACAAACTAATAAAATTGATGGATCCTTAATATTTGTGTCTCTTATAAGAAATTATTGAGGTGTAATTTACTTGTAGAGAGAAAGCAAGTGGAGAGACACTGAAGTTTGTTAGTGAGCTCATACATGAGAAATAAAATGCAATCATGTGAAGCAAAAAATGTTTGAGACTTTGGTCAGTTATGACACTATAATAGCATCATTATACTGATGCACATCCTTAGGGGATAATCTATACAATTGATAAAAACTCGAAAGAATCTTCAAGTAAAATGAGGGAATTATTGATAAAAATATATCAAGATTTCTTATTTTCGCAAATAGGCGAACTATGGTAGGATAAGAAATGTGCTAAATGAGAGGCCAATAGTGCCATGTTGCGATCGAATAATTTATAAGCAAAAATACAAAGGATGCAGAGTCCTTAAATTGAGATGTGATGAGTGTGATTCACTGTGAGGAGACTAAGTGGGCTAAAATTCATAATGTGATCAAGGGTTATGGCAGAACCCATCGGTATAAAATTAAATATAGTGAAATTAGAAATATTGTTAGTCTTATGAGACTATTAAAGGGATGATACTCCACAATTGCAAATGTGACAATGCATAAAGAATTAAGTGCAAGAGTTGAGATATATTTTTTGATTGATAAATTATAAGAGTTATCATATAATGGCACAAAATTATAGTGATGCGTGATGTTACTCGAGGGACAATGAGGCATTGAGCATGAACTAGGCTTGAGAAGCCAATGAGATATATTATTGTGGCTTAAGGGCCAGTAAGACGTTAAGTATGAATTAGGCTTGAGAAGTTAATGAGATGAAATTTTCATGAGTATTATGATTCAAGGTAGTGGTGTGAACCCCTTGAGGCAATGAATGATATGATAAGTGAGATATTACTATTTAATTATGGTTGCAATAACCACTATTGTGATTGTGTGAAAAAAATAAATAATAATAACAAAAGAAAAAAAAAGAAGAGAAGAAGAAAGGTGAAAAAAATGAGAGCAAGAGGAAAAGAACATAGAGTGAAAAGAATAAAAGAAAAGTGGAAAAGTGAAAAGAAAGAGATAAAGAAAAGAAAAAAATGAGTGTGAGCGGAAACATGTGTAAGATGTGTGTTTACGAAAGGTTACAGTAGCCTTGACGTGTGTTTGCTAAAGGTTGCAGTAGAGTTGTGCATTATAAAAGGGTTTTCCAATAAAGCTTAAGGCAACCTTCGAGAAAATATATGTGTTTTGTGCAGGTAACATTAACTACCAATACATCTAAACACAGGAATCACTAAAAGGATGGAATGCGAGAGGGGTAAATAAAGCATAATGCTAATGAGGCTTGAAACATTTAGGAAAACATAGTGGCAAATAAGTCTGATGACATGCAATAACATTTAAGAAGCAAGAAAGGGGATTCATTGAATTAACTTACTTGCGGATAAAGGGTTATGGCTTTTTAGAGATGGAGATGACATCTTTGCTCAAGGCGAAGGCACAAGCAAGTTGATCCTAAAATTATAAACTCTTATTACTATTAAGACAAGTAGAAATACTACTTTCAAATGACCCATCAGACCCAAATGTACCAAAACACTTTAGAAGATCTTTTAGAGATATATTTTCTTGCAAGTTACTTCTACAAGTGGAATGTACATAAGGAAGACCCTAGACATAAATGGGACAATATATACACCTTTTTAGCATATGAATAGCAAAATACATAAAGGCTCATATGAAATAACAAGTAATGGATGAAGAATGTGAAAAAGCAAGGCAAGATGTTGGCTAGTAGAGACCCTATCCTTGAAATAAAAAGATGCAAAGATTTAGGAAGGTGCAAAACAACGAAAAATAAGTGCTAAGAGCGATGAACAATAACAATGTTGAATGAACATAAGGATAATGTGTAAATCATATTATACTCCTTTATAATTCCTTGATAGAAATAGTAATATGTGATGTTTATTTATTTGATGTACAAATTTTACAATTGGTGGATTTATCTAATATTAAATTTGTATTAAAAGGAGTTAATGAGCCATGAGAATTATTTTTCAATATGTACTATTATTGCTTCTTTATTTTGTCTTATGAGGTCTAATTTACACCCAAGACAGGAATAAAGCATAGGAAGCCTTATTAAGAAGTATAAGCAAGAACCTAAGAGAATACATATAAATACGGAAGTGGAGAGCTAAAATTCATGATGGACAAAAGCGAGAAGTGGTCAAAAGTTTATATAGTTTTGAGAGCATAAACAAGCAGTACAAGTTGATAAAGACAAAATAGAAGAATACATGGAACACTAGAAAAGACGAGAACTATGAACCCCTATGGCCAATTAAGGAGGGCATCAATTGCTCAAGTGGGGGAGAATGTAATAGGGTGACAAAAGGAGCCCTAGGGACAATGCACCCTTAGAGTCCTTAGCTAATCCTAAGGGTATGAAGGGATAAGAGAAGTATAATATGGCCAAGTAAGGACGCACGTGAAAGGAAAAGTATATTAAAGGGCACTTTGGTAAATATGAATAAATATTATATATTTATATTTATGAGGGTGTGAAGGGTGGAACATTATGATGTCTCCTTCTACCAACCTTCAAGGTGCTCCTTATACTCTTTAGGGGGTAGCTTTGGTGTAAGCTCTCTACCATCCCCGAGGCTTATGTGCTTGTTTGATGACACAGCCTTAAGTGAGCTCCCTAGGCAACGAGCATCGAGTTTAGGAAAGAGGAATTCAGTGTCTCCATAGAGAAGGAGCTCTACGGACACTACAAGGCTAAGGTACTTGTAGTGCGTGGTTCTCCTAGGCCCGAGGTTAGAATATGTCTTGCGCTATGTGCTAGCATATAGGGGAATTCTGAGACACTGTGGGATTTGATTATATGTTGGAATTATGAAATAAGTACATGACCCTTGAGTATGCAAAAGTCGTGATGCTAATGTGGGATTCAGAGATGTGTGGGAACAGTGAGGCAAATGCAAGGCTTAAGATAAGAATGAGGCTTGGATACATATACGGGATACAACGCAAGCATGAGCCTCGAATGTATGCAAGAAACATAGGAACAATGATAATAATGAACAAGAAGGGTTGGTTAAGTTTGCCAATGCTTGACTATAGTCGAAAGACACTTGGAATTAATGCTAAGAGTATGTTCATGAGTCTTGGCTGACCTAAACATGGGGAAATTTAAGCTCTACATGGGTCCAATGTCAGACTTGAAAGGTGGACACGTGATACGTAGCTGGGATGTCCCAATGCACTATTTGATGCTTTTACTATGGTTCTTAAAAAAAATACATTAGCTTATTGACAAATTTATATATATATATATATATATATAGGATAAATGTACATAACTAGAATCTAACCAAATTCTTTTGTCTATAAAAGTTAAAAAGACTAATATAACCTTCTTTATTAGAAAGAGAAATTTTGACCATTTATTGGAAAGTGAACTACACAACCCAATAATAATAAAAGAATACTAAATAATTACATTTATTTGTTTACAAATTATAAAAATGTATCTTTTTTTAATCTTTCTCTCTCTCTCCATGATAAAATAGTTATTTTTTAACAAACTAACAACTTCATCGGTGTCTTGTAATTATTTAGTATTATTACCAATTGAAATATCAATAACATTGTGAGTTTTTTTTTTAAGAATAAGGAACATATCATTAATGATATAAATTGTTCAATACAAAAGGTTTAACCAAATCAGGCATATCAAAATCTAAGAAACAAATCACCACTAATGGTTTTAACCCACTGAGCAGCATTATGTGCTGCTTGAGTGCCCTGTCGAGGAACAAAGGAGAAAGAAACTGAAGGAAATTGATTGACCAGCTCTAGGACATCCTCACAAAAATTATCGTGAATAGAAGAACCCAACATCTAGTCATTGAGCTTCTTTAAGGAAACCAGACTATCTAATTCACAAACTAGAAACTAGAGATCCTTTTCCTTAGCCAAAGTGAGCACAAATCATATAGCCAACATTTCAGCAATTGCTACATCTGAATAACCTCGTAACAAACAGCCAACAAAGAAGACAACAACACTAGTATAGTCCCGCATAATTACCCCAGCAGTTGTGGTTGATAGATCAGAACAAATAGGAACATTAGAATTAATTTTAATAATTTCAGTGGGAGGAGGATGCGAAGATTCAGAAGTTGTATGTGATACTTGACTAGGAGGTGATGATGAGCTCTGATGCTTTTGCTGAAGACGGGAGGCCATATTCAACAAACCAAAGATTGAAAAACCCGGCTTACTCAAGACAAGCTAATTTCGATTAAACCACATACACCACCAAATGTAAAACCAAATTCCCAAGAACATTAGGACCACAATTACATTTGTGAGTTTATTATTAAGAGATGAGTTCATTTGCAACACTCTGGGAGAAAATAGACAATTCATTTACTTCATTCAACTAAGAGCCCCATTAAATCTTAGGTGTCATTCTCTATTCCTTAAAGCTGCAATCCTATTGACATAGGCAAAAGATGTAAAAAGAAGAAAGTACAAAATTTTACAAAAAGAAAAGAAATAAAAGAGCATCCTCAGTCTCAACTTAACATCCCTTGCCTTCTTATATATGCAGGCAATCAATAGCCAAACACCCAAACAAAATTCAAGGATATGAGGACCACTCTTCTAAATTATTATAGCAACATCAAACCTTCTCTCCCCCATTAAATTTCCTAGCAGTGCTCCAAAAGCAACAATTGGCTTTTTTAAAACTTGAATGGTTGCTCCAGTAACATGTTCAACAACAATAATCATTTCAGAATACATAACTCTCCAAGAAGAATAGATAATATACAAAGGAGCAAAATTAACAACCGTCGCTGAAGGAAAGCTACCCACAGATGTAATTGTATAACTATTAAATCTAACACCATTTTGATATGATTTGGATGAATCTCCTTGATCATCTTTGGCAAGTACTGCCTTTGAATGCTCTTTTTTGAGCTGTAGAGAAGCTATTTGGAGGGCATCCTTGCTACCATCCATGATTGCCATCGCAAATGGGTTTATACAAGAATCCAAGAAAAGGAAAAGGTGACAGTGGTGGTTTGGGTAGGTAGTTGATTTAGGTGGTTTTGAGTAATAGCAATTTTTACAATAACGATGGTGCTAATGAGTAGTGGTTGTGTTGATGGGTGGTAGTGAGTGGTGGTGACCGTGAATGGTGATGGTTTCATGCGGTGATGGGTATATGGTGGCTGTGATTTCTTTTATTTAAATGGAGAAGAATGGAGAAAAATTTGAAGAGGGGAGAGAAAGAAAAAAATTATAATTATTATTTAATATTTTCAATTTTTATTTTTATTTTTTTCTTCTTCTCTCTCTCTTTTTCCCTCTTTTTTGTCAATATTTTTCTTGATTAGTGTATGGAATAAATCAATTACTTTAGTTTCAATTCAAAATTTTCTTTTTTGAAAGGACATTATGGAGATTACACTTTTGTAGTTTACTATTAATAGTCCTCATACTCCACCTAAAATTATATTAATGCTCCTTCTAGTAAAAACAAATGTGGCTAGATTTTAACCGTTTAACACTGCTCATACAAAAATAGGCATAATACATTGCAACTCTTTATTTTTGGCATAATTTATCAATTTGATATCTCAATTTATAATTTTATTATTTTAATACTTAAACTTACCTAAAATGCACTAATCTAAAGACATATCTACCACTTATGTACTTGCTACTATTTTTTAGTGTGACACCTCTACTTATAATTTTTTTAATCAAGAAAACCCTTAAGATGTTGCACATATTGATTCACTATTTGATACCACATGTGTTGGTAGTGTGACACCTCAAAATTATATTTTAGGCAAATTTAAATGTTAAAATGACAAAATTATAAGTTGATGTGTCAAATTGATAAAAAATGATAAGTGCATAGGGTCATTGATGTATTATGCCATATGTCTATATACTAAATGTTGAACCTCTAAAAACCTCTCTTATTTCAATATTCTCTAGAAAAGTTGATGTGTAAATTTTTTAAAATTTATAATATTTTTTAACCATATTAAAAATCCTATTTTTATGTTTCAATGCATTAATAATAAGATCTATGTGTGTGTGTGTATATATATATATATATATATATATATATATATATTTGTTAAGTGATAGATTTTATAGAAATCTATTACAGAGAGAGAGAGAACTATATGGAGAGCTATATTTAAACTATCTTTAAAATTTTTTGAATGTCCTCTAAAGGGAGAAGGGGCCTCCTTATATAGAGAGTCTTCAAGGGTAAAGCTGGAAACATGGGAGAGTAAAAGAGCAACTGTCCAAAAGAGTAGTGGTAGATTCAATAATTCTTAAAACTTTAGTGGGTAAGGAATAGTATGTTGTTTGCCAATAATTTTTCATCTTGTCTACTAATAATTCTTTATCTATATGAGTCTCTTCTTTTCAATAGAGATAACCTCAAGTGATCCTGAAAGTGGAATGAGGGACCCCAACCTTATGGCAAGATAGAGGAGAGGGGGATAGAGGTAGTTGGTGGAGCAGAATATTTGACAAAGTAGTCAAATTTTTCTAATGGTTGTCCGAGAAGATGTTAAACATTATTATCTAGAGGGTGACTTGGAAAGTAAAAATAGTTAAAATATATATATATACCCTAACTTTTGCATGGGTCGTCCAAAAGGATTTTCAACCAATTGGGCTAAAAAACAACAGAAAGAATATTTATAAGAGAATAAAAGGCTTGCTAGCCTGTGGGCTTTATAGGGGGGAGAATCCCAAAATAATCATCTTCGTTGTCATTACCTAAGTCAATGAAGGGATCTGAATCCTGAGATGTTTGGGAAGGAGTAGAAGAGGATTGCTTAGAGTGAAGTAGTTGTTGCATGATCTTGAAATATTCTTCTTCAGTCTTGACAGCAGTAAAGAGAGTACTGACATGGGATTTTTATGCAAGGAAACTAGATTGTACTTGAGATTGGGCATAAGAATATCTAAGGAAAACATGCTTTTTAAGCCATTCAGTGACTGCATCTTTTGAAATCTTTTATGGAATTTTATATGAGTTCCACCATTTTACTTTGAATCTCTTTTGAAGAACAATAGTTTCTTCATTTATAATGAAGTCAAGGTAACATTGTGAGACCCAGGGAATAAAGAATTTAAAGCAATAGAGACATAGAAGGGTGAACTTCTTCTCTGGAGGGGAAGGCTTATAGTGAAAGGAAAAATGTTAAAACTTTGACGGATATCAGAGGGAAGGATATCAGGGATGGGACTATAATTATTCCACCATCTAGTGAACCATACAGGGAACTTAGTGATATTAGCATGATCACTAAGGAAAAATAACCATTTGTGGGTATTGTAAGAATTTTGGATTAAGAAGGTATTAAACTATGCTTGTTCATAGTTCCAATATGAGAATGAACGATAAAAGTCTAATTTAGAATTAATGTTAAGAGGGAAGGTTTTTGGTTTAAAGAGCTCTTGTCCCTAGTCGGAGGCATGGAGGACTTTAAGGATTTTACAGGTAGAATAAGAAGGTTTGGTATAGCCTTTATGATAAAAGTGTTTGAATTCAGCAGAACTAGTGAATTCTAAAATCGTTTGATAATACTCTTGGGGTTTTGAAAGATCCCAAGGTTTAAAAAATCAATCTTTTGGAAAATAATTTTGCATAGTGATAAAAGGATCTTTATAATAAAAACCATCTTCAATAGTTAAAATATTCTAGATAGAATTCTTTATCAAAAATTCAAAAGATGGAAGTTTTGATTGAGATAAAACAATTTGTGTCCTACTTTGAGTAGACACAAGAGTTAAATCATTTTGAGAAAGGGTTTTTGTCACAACTCAAAATAGGGGCCATGACCGGCGCTAGGGAACGGGAATTCTTTCGAATTCGGAACCCGTAGCAAGCCTTAAAATAAAATAAAACATACAATAATAATAATAATAATAATAATAATAATAATAATAATAATAATAATAATAATAATAATAATAATAATAATAATAATAATAATAATAATATAAATAAAGTATTCTGCAGCGGAAATAAAATTATAAATATTAAAATAATAATCCACCAATGGAAATTAAATCGAACAACTCATCTCATATATAAATAAACTTTTAATACAAATTCCAGTTCAAATATTTGAAATACATAACTCACACAAATATAATACACAATCCCCTTAACAATTTACAACTACTGCAATGTCTAGATTATAAAATAAATCTCATATAAGCAGTTTACATAGTGAGGTTGAGGCAGAAGAAATCCGGCATATGGGTCTACTACTGAGGTCTGAAGATGATGACTCTCCTGAAAAATAGTCAATGGAGAGGAGTCAGACCTCACTGAGTGAATTATTATAATATATATACATGCATAACTAAATGACAGTGAACACAGTCAATAGTATATATAATAAATATATATACATGCAAATACACACAAATGCAGCAAAATCATTTTTATATGTTTACTGAAAATCACCGTTTATGAAGGATCAAATAGAACCTTAGAAAATCGCAACCTCAAACAGTGTTAGACAACACTCTAGCCATACAGGCTCACTTATTCCAAATATATTCACTTATTCCATTTGGACAGTAGACTGGCCCCGAGACACTAAGTCAATCGAGCTCCAGCAGTCTAATTGTCAGTGTGATTGGCCCCGAGACACTTGGTCAACCGAGCTCTAGCAATCACACTCCCAAATCACATCACACATCAAATCAAATCAATCCGATCAATATCCATAAATGGTTAGTAATGAAACCTAAATGCTATCAGCATACCGGTACGTACTCGGTCCTAGTGCTGCCTACTAGGTAGCACGTTCTATTGATATCCTTCATTTATATATAAAACATACATTCATAAATAAATGATGCATGAATTTGAAATAAATAGCAACATAAACCATACATATAATAGAAATATACTAAAAATAAATCAGGTATATTTCAAGTATATATATGTCAAATAAATCCAATTAAATTACAAAATAAACTAAAAATATACCATGAATATCCATAAAAACATTTTAAGAATAATTTATTAATAAAACATGCATATAGTTGAAAATATACCAAAAGTAAACCTAAGTAATAAATAAATCGTTTATGCATACTTTACTAAAATAAATCATACATTTCTAAAACATGCACCCTAAAACATATATATATAAACTAACAACTCACTGCTATTGCGCTCCTCGAGATGGGTCTGATGAGCCTGGTCCACTGAGCCTCGATATCGGTGAAACTAAACAAACAAACGACAACACGACATTAGAATGAATCTATCAAAATTTCTAGAAACTCGATCTAGAATACTAGATACAGAATCAGAATAGAAAATTCGATCGAATATCACGTTTTACGAGAATCCTAATGAAAATTCGATAGAATCTCCCCTGTAAAATGGACATCTCTCTACTCAAAGAGTAGAGTCAGTGCTGCAAAAAAACACACATCAAAATAACACAATTCACAACCCCTCGGTCGGACTCCAAACTACAATTCACCGACCGAGATCCACAATTCACAAAACAATACAAAAATACCGAAAATGCCCTTTAATAATAAAAATACATTTTATCAATCCAAATTACATAATTAACTCTAAAACATGTTAAAAACCGATAAAAACTCATTTATTTAGAAAAATCGTATATTATATATATATAATTTGAAAATAATTTACGAAAAATAGCTTTAATTAGCTAAAAATACTAAATAATTTGTAGAAATCATTTTTATACCTCAAATAACTATTAAAACCAATTTAATTATATTTTTAACCAATTTAGTATCAAATTACCAAAATACCCTTATATATATAAATTCACTAAAATTAATCAAAAATTCACCAAAAATAGTATAATTACTTAAAATTAATTTTCTCAACATATAATTCAATAATATCAATAAATATACTCAATTGACCAATTAATTTCAATTAAACACATAATTAACCTAGTTTTTCCAAAATTACATAAACTTAATAAATTCCAAATAATTATATAAAATTCACAAAAATTATCAAAAATTTTCTAAAATGCATTCAAACACCTATAATTACCATAAAACACAATTTCATAATTTAATTAATTAATTTTCGAAAATTATAAAATAATAAAAATTTCACAAAAATAAAAATAAATTCCAAAAATTCCACCAAAATTCCAGAGTATAGATTAAGCTACTAGGATCAAATTTTGTGAAGGGATTTTTCTTGAATAAATCAAATTAAAGCTCAAAAAATTTAAGAACCCTAATAGGCCGAAAATGGAAAATCAAAACCTAGGGAAATCTAGGCCATTTTAAGTGAAACAAAGCTTGGAATCACACTCACCGAAGCTCAAGGAGAAGATAGAGATTGGTGGTGTGGAAAATGGTGGCCGGAATCGACTTGAACGACGATGAGATGAATTTCGGCCTCTCTTGGATTTTCCAGCCAAAACACGCCGGAAATGGTGGCTTCAGACGTCGAAAAATGCTGAAAGTGGTGGTGGAAAGCCAAGAGGCACACCGATGGCAAGAAAATCAGGTTGCAGTGGCCGGATCGCGATGGAGGACGATCGGGAAGGAAGGAGATGCATGCGATGACATTTCCGTAAATATTGCTAACTTTTGTTTTTTGATAAATAATTATGCATATATGTATATATATATATATATATATATATATATATATATATATATATATATATATATATACTATATATTATAATAATATATAATCTCACACACATTAAATATACACCACACACATATTTTAATAATATATACACATATATAATTAATTAATTAATTTAAAACCTAAATAATAAAATTTAATTTAATTAATTAAACCCTAATTTAATTTAAATAAATGTACATACATACATTTTATTTAGCACTTTAAAATTATGTATGGGTTCATGCAAATTCGTAAAACTATTTAAAATAATTAATATTAAATTATTTACATTTTAATTTCTCCGAAAATAAAATTCCCAGAAAAATTTTACGTAAATCTCTTAAAATAATATAAAATAATTAAAATTAGCTTCAATAAATAAAAAACTCAGAAAAATATCATACATATGTATAAAAATTATTAACACTGCATATCCCGATGCAGTTTAAAATTATTTAAAAACTCGAGATATTACAGTTTTTGAGGAGGAAGATCCTCCTTTACCTAATATAGCTTTGTTGCCTTCAATGGTAAGATGCTCAATGGCTAGAGGCTGTAAGGTACTCTGGATTACTTTAAGAAGTTCAGGGTTTTTTGTGATTGATTTAATCCATTGCTAGATTTAAATAGCTTTATTAGTATCAATTATATGGGATTCTTCTTGGTTAACTATATTGAACCATGTCTTTATTGGCTTAGCAACATAAAAAGGAAGGGTAATAAATGTATTAACTTTATCTTTATCTTTGAAAGAGTCCTATAGGGGGGTGAATACGACTATAAAAAAAATAGAAAATTAAAGGAATTCTTTGTAAGAATTGAGTAAGAGTTGAGAAAGAAGAATAAAGAACACAAATATTTAAGGAGTTCGGATTCAACAATAATCCTACGTCTCCACCTAACTTATTCCCAAGTTAGGATTTTTTAATCACCCATAATCTTATTCATAAGATTGAGAATACACAAATGTTTTATGGCTCACTCTTACAACCTTACAACTTGATTTTTCAAGGCTCACTCAAAAACCAAATTACAAGTGTTTTCAAGGCTCACACCAAAACCAAATTTCCAAGTGTTTTAATGGCTAAACACTTAAATCAATTCCTTTATAATAAAATCTCACTCCCCATTTTTTAAACCCAGAAAATAGAAGAATAAGAATTTCTATTCTAATCACTCACCAACTCTCACAAGAGTTATACATAAAGAATTGTTTAAAGGAAATTTTAAGAGCTCAATTGAATGTTTAAGAAAATAATGAATGATAAACAAGTTTTCTTAACCTTTTAATTGAATTTTAAGTTGTGTTTACATAGAAAAAACTTAAAAGTATAGTTATTGGATGTATCAATTATGTCTCCAACATTTATAATTGATTTTGAATCAATTCTTGGACTTTTGGCAGCTCAAAGGATGCTCACGGGCAGCTCATGAGTGAACAGTGCTCGTGAGGAGCAAAAATATATCTGTTGCATTCAAAAATTCCCATTAGATGCTATCAAAGATCTGCTCACTAGCAGCTCATGAGCACTCACACTCATGAGGGTTACTACCAGTTTTTAGCAAAAATGTGCTCCAAAGGCTCCATTCAAGGATAGCTCGTGACCATCTTGAAAGATGCTCATTAACAGGATTGAAGAATATCAATTCAGCTAAAATTTTCTTCATAAAAGTTGTAGATAATTTGTCTTATCTTTCCATAAAACTTTAAATCACCTCAATTGGACATTTGTAACTAAAGATATTACTGAAATACCAAGAGCTATGCAAACTGACATGCAAGCTGCATATGCTGACTTCAACTGAAGGTTTTCATACCCAAATGAACTTGGATTTTGACAAGAAAGCTTAATTTGGAAATTTTAAGATGTCTACTTCAAAAGTTAGTAAGCTCATTTTCTCATTTAAGAGCTCTAAATATGTCAAATGTCTTCTTGAATCTTAGAGGTTCAATCAGCCTGAAAAGTCACTATTCATCCAAAAGTGTATATGCTTGGTATATGTTTGGTATATAATTTCCTACACACTTAATTGAAATTATTAGTATAAAAATTATTTGTCAAAGTTCAAAATTAGGAGTTTGATCATGCAAATGGTCAACAATCTCCCCCTTTTTGGCTTTGACAACCAATTTGAAAAGATGATAAATAATATGTGTGTGTGTGTCAAAAATAAATAACATATATAGGCATATTAAATAAAATAGCTCTCCCTTTCAAATTGAATAGATGAAAAATGAGAAAATATTTTGCTCCCCCTCAACATGTGGATAAATTCAATATTTATCATGTATCAGAGCATATAAATAAATGAATTATCATATCATGTATATGGGTTTAACAAATAATGATAACATGATTATTAAAAAATATTTTAGACAACATGAAGGAAATAATTTCAAACATATATGCATATAGTGCTACTATAATGCATCATAAAATAGTATATATGTTATATACAAACATCACATGATCATGTAGAGTTTAACTAGTCAATCAATCATACATAATCATGTGGTACTTAGCATATCTTAAACACAAACACAATTTTTTATCCCCTAAGCACATAGCTTCTTCTTCCCATTTGTCAAAGACAAAAAGAAAAGAGAGAGATATAAGGGGAAATAGACCTAAGGGAGCCAAAAATACTAAAGGGAATAAAAGATCAAGAACCAAAACAATGAATGCAAAGATACTCAAAATCTTTATAAAATTCATGTCATTTTCAAAGATAAAAACCATTCCCTAGAAGAATTTATACATGAATATGAATTTTACATAAATAAGCACAATTAATAGTCATGTATAAATAAAAAATTCATGTCATATATAAACAAAATAAGCAAAACAAGGCTTTTTATCACAAGGACAAAACTAGCCACACTTACATTGTTACTATGCATGCATAAAAAAAATTATGTGAAATAAATTCAAACAATTTTCTCCCTCTATTTCAATGGATTTAAAAAAATTGATATTAAGGACACATTATCACATAGTTATGTCACTAACACAAACACATCTTTGAAAAAAAATTTCTTTTCCTTAAAAGAAATTAACTAAGTATGCATGCAAACTCAATTATTTTTGCCTCCTTTGTCAAAATGCAAAGATAGACCAAATCTCATGCATAAACAAAGATCAAAATAATTCCTAAGTAGAATTGATACATGAATAAATTAAACATTAATTATGCATGTATAAACATAAAAAATATTTATGCATAAATATAGTAAATAAAAAATTAAACAAACTCAAATATTTCTCCCCCTTGTCAAAATGCAAATAAAATTGCAATAAAAAAAAGGGTTACAATGATATTAAAATACCAATTGTAAACAAGATAAAAAACTAACAGTTCATGTCTTATATCCAAAAAATATCCAGAAGATAAATCAAACTGAAACTAACACAAAATAATTATAAAATAGACTAACAGCTCATGATTTATATCCAGAAAATAAACTGAACATAAACTATCGAAAAATAGTCTTAAAACACACTTAACAACTCAAAACTTAGATACAAAAAGTATATTGAAAATAAACCAAACAGAAACTGGCATAAAATGAATTAAAAAAAATACACTAACAGCTCAAAGCCTAGATACAGAAAATATACTAAAAATAAACCAAACAAAAACTAGCATAAAAACACACACACAAAAAACGTTTTAAAAACAATTTTGTTGAGGAGGAATATTTATGCTAAATTAAAATAATTAATTAATTAAATTTAGCTCAATAATTAATTATTAATTTGCAGAAATATGAGGGCTTTTGAAAAAAATTGAATGAATCCACATAAATCCAAATCCAATAAAATTAATACAAAGATCATGCAAATGGGAAATACAATATATCTATGAAGTAAATTTGCTAAAGAAAAAACTTTTAAAACAAAGCTTATACATGATGCTAAAAATAATTTTTCTAAAGAACATGATCATAAAAGAACTTAATCATCAATTCATCAATTTTAATAAGTGATCAAGGCAAGCTTGAGCCATCAATCATATCAAGTTCATGCTTAATAAAATTCAATCTTTCCTCACAAAGAGGATTGATAAAGATGTTTGTTAATTGATGATTAGTATCAACAAAATCAAGAAAAATATCTCCATTTTGCACATGATCACACAAGAAATGGTGTCTAATATCAATATGCTTAGTTCTAAAATGATGAATGGGATTTTTACTAAGGTTTATAGCACTTGTATTATCACACTTAATTGGAATGTGATAAATATCAATGCTATAGTCCAAAAGTTAGGTGCCATAGAACTTGGGTGCAACAACAACTAGCCGCCACATATTCTGCTTCAGCGGTGGATAAAGCAACAAAACTTGTTTCTTAATAAACCAAAAAACTAAGCAATTTCCTAAAATTTGATAAGTTCCAGAAGTACTTTTTCTATCTAGTAGGCTACTGGCAAAATCAGCATCAGAATAACTAATCAAGTCAAAGGAAGAACTCCTAGGATACCAAAGTCCTAAATGCATTGTACTACAAAGATATTTAAAAATTCTTTTGATAGCATTCAAATGAGACTCTCTAGGACTTGATTGAAATCTAGCACACAAGCAAGTATCAAGCATAATATCGGGTTTACTAACAGTTAAATAAAGAAAGGATCTGATTATACCTCTAAATTGCTTTTCATCAACCGGTTTGCCATTCTCATCCTTGTTGAGTTTGGTTGTGGTACTTATTAGAGTTTTTCTTGATTTAGATCCATCCATTCCAAACTTCTTGAGAATGTCCCTTGCATATTTGGTTTGATTGATGAAAATCCCATCTTTACATTGCTTGATTTGAAGTCCAAGAAAGAACTTGAGTTCTCCCATTATACTCATTTCAAATTCTCCTTGCATTAGCTTAGAAAATTCCTCACACAAGCAATAGTTAGTAGCACCGAAAATAATATCATCAACATAAATTTGAAAAATTAATAAATCATGCTTAGATTTTTTTATGAAAAGAGTTGTGTCGACCTTTCCTTTAGAGAAACTTTTCTCTAGTAAAAAGTTACTCAATCTTTCATACCAAGTTCTTAGAGCTTGTTTCAATCCATACAATGCTTTTGACAATTTAAAAACATGATTTGGAGAGTTAAAATTTTCAAAACCCGGAGGTTGTTCAATATATACCTCCTCTTCAATAAAACCATTTAAAAATACACTTTTAACATTCATTTAATAAAGTTTAAAATCCATGTATAATGCAAATGCAAGTAACATCCTAATAGCTTCTAACCTTGCAATGAGGGTGTAATATCCCGTGTTTTTAAATATTTTTATATTTTAGTGGGATATGCAGTGTTAATAATTTTTAAATATAATATTGATATTTCACGAGCTTTTATTAAATAAAAATTAAATTTTAATTGTTTATTATTATTTTAAGTGCTTTACGTAAAATTTTTCAGGGACTTGCATTTTCGGGGAAATTTTCACGTAAATAATTTACTATTAATTATATTAAATATATTTACGGACTTGCATGAACTCATACTTATTTTTAAAATACTAAATGAAGCCTATGTGTGTATATATTTATTTAATTAGGGTTTAATTTATCACCCTAATATTTTATTATTTGTTTATTAATTTTATTGTTATTTAATTATTTTATTTATTATTAAATTTTAAATTATTATAATAAGTGTGTGGTGTGTGATTTTCCCCAAATATTTTATTAAAAATTATTTTTTTTCTTTTTTCTTTTCTTTTTCTTTTTCTTTTCTTTTCTTTTCTTTTTCTTTTCTTTTCTTTTCTTCTTCTTCTTCTTCCTTCCCGAGCCCGACCCTCCTCCATCTTCTCCTCACCGCTGCTACTCTGATCATCGACTGTCAGAGTGCCTCCCTTGCGTGTCGCCGTCTTCTCCAGTTGCTCCGCCGCCCCTAACCTCCTTCCCCGGCGCCGGCTAGCTCCCATTTTTCCCATTTTGGCCGAAACTTCCCTCCTCGCCGTTCACCAACTTTTCGGCCACCATTTTCGACACCACCGGTCTCTTTCTTCTCCTTGAGCTCCGGTGAGTGTGATTCTAGCTTTGGTTTGAGCTGAAATGATCTTGATTTGCTTAGGTTTTGAATTCTTGAATTCGGCCATTTTAGGGTTTTTGATTTTTTTGAACTTTGAATTGACTGATTCATGAAAATTCCCTTCACAAATGTTGATCCTAGTAGCTTAATATACATGTATGAATTTTTGTAGAATTTTTGGAGATTATTTTGATTTTTGGGTATTTTTGAATATTTTAATATTATTTTCTAATTTTCGGAAATTAATTAAATAAATTATAGAATTATGTTTTATGATAAATATAGGTGTTAAAATGAATTATAGGAATTTATTTGGAATTTTTATGAATTTCTAAGTATTTATTTTGAATTATTTAAGTTTATGTAATTTTGGAAAATTAGGGTTAATTGTGTTTTTAATTGAAATTAATTGGTTAATTGAGTTTAATTATTAATATTATTGATAAATATGTTGAGAAAATTAATTTTTGGATAATTATACTATTTTTGGTGAATTTTTGAATGAATTTTAGTATATTTATATATATAGGGGTATTTTGATAATTTTACACGAAATTGGCTAAAAATGTAATTTAATTGGTTTTAATAGTTATTTAAGGTATAAAAATTATTTCTAAAAATTATTTAGTATTTTTAATTAATTAAAACTATTTTTCATGAATTATTTTCAAATATATATAATATACGATTTTTACTAATAAAATGAGTTTTTATCGGGTTTTACTGTGTTTAAAGGTTAATTATGTAATTTCTATTTATAAAATGAATTTCTGTGATATTAGGGTATTTTTGGTATTTCTGAAATTATTCTGTGTTTGTGGACCCCGATCGGTAGACTGTAGTTTGGAGTCCGACCGAGGGGTTGTGGATTTGTTTTGAGCTTGTTTTTTGAAGTGTGTTTCTTTGCAGGGTCGGCTCTACTCTTTGAGTAGAGAGATGTCCGTTTTATAGGGGAGGTTCTGTCGAATTTTCGATAGAATTCTCGTAAAACATGATATCCTGTCGAACCCTAATTTCGATTTCGTGTTTAATATTCTAGATCGAATTCTAGGATTTCTGTTAGGGTTATTCTGATTTCTGTCGTTATTATTTGTTTAGTTGCACCGAGACCGAGGCCTAGTGGACCAGGCCCGTCGGATCCATCTCGTGGAGCACACTAAGTGTGAGTTGCTATTTTATATATATATGCTTAGGATGCATGATTTAGAAATGCATGTTTTATTTTGATTAAATATGCATAAATAATTTGATTATTACTTAATTTTATATTTAGTTTATTGTTGGTTTATTTTTGGTATATATTAAATTATATGCATGTTTTATGAATAAATTATATTTAAAATGTTTTTAAATATATTTCTAGTTTAAATTGTAATTTAATTGGATTTATTTGACGTATATATACTTGAAATATATCTGGTTTACTTTTGGTATATTTTCAGTATATATATGGTTTATATTGTTATTTTATTTAAATTCATGCATCATTTATTTGTGAATGAATGTTTTATATTTATTAATGAAGGATATCAATAGAACGTGCTACCTAGTGGGCAGCACTAGGACCGAGTACGTACCGGTACGCCTATAGCATTTAGGCTATACTACTAACCATTTATGGATATTGATTGGATATGATTATTTGATGTGTGAGATATGATTTGGGAGTGTGATTGCTGGAGCTTGGTTGACCAAGTGTCTCAGGGCCAATCACACTGACAGTCAGACTGCTGGAGCTCGGTTGACTTAGTGTCTCGGGGTCAGTCTACTGTCCAAATGGAATAAGTGGATATATTTGGAATAAGTGAGCCTGTATGGCTAGAGTGTTGTCTAACAATGTTTTTGAGGTTGCGATATCATAGGGTTCTATTTGATCCTTCATAAACGATGATTTTCAATGAAATATATATAAAATGATTTTATTGCATCTGTGTGTATTTGCCTGTATATATACATATTAGATATATATTGTTGATTGTATGCATTGTCATTTAGTATGCATGTATATATATTATAGTAATTCACTCAGTGAGGTCTGACTCCCCTCCGTTGACTAATTTTTCAGGAGAGTCATCATCTTCAGACCTCAGTAGCAGGCCTGTACGCCAGATTTCTTCCGCCCCGGCTTCTTTATGTAAACTGCTTCTTTGAGTCTTGAGTTTTATTTTATCTAGACACTGCAGTAGTCATTAAATATTTAAAGAGATGTTGTATTATATTTGAACTGGATTTGTATAAAGATTTATATATATGAGATGAGTATTTGATTTAAATCCAGTTGGTGCAATTGTTATTATTATATTTATGACTTTTATTTCCGCTGCATTATATATTGTTATTACTATTACATGTTTGTTTTATTTTATTTTTAGGCTTGCTACGGGTTCCGGATTCGAAAGAATTCCCGTTCCCTAGCACCGGTCATGACCCCTGTTTTGGGTCGTGACAGAGGGCAAAGGTTTCATCATAATCAATTCCTTACTCTTGATTATAACCTTTAGCTACTATTCTAGCTTTGTTCCTAGTTATGACACCTTGTTCATTTATCTTATTTTTAAACAGCCATTTGGTGCCAATAATAGGATGATGTTTAGGTCTAGGAACCAAAGTCCAAACCTTATTTCTCTCAAATTGATTTAATTCTTCTTACATAGCAAGGACCCAAAATTCATCACTCAAAGCCTTATCAACATTTTTGGGTTCAATTTGAGAAATGAAAGCTAAATTAACAATAGACTTGAGTTTAGATCTAGTAGTTACCCCTGTTGTAGTGTCACCTATAATGAGGTCTTGAGGGTGAGCTTTCTTGAATTGCTAATCCTTTGGAAGTTCATCCTTCAAGGTAGGTTGAGGTATCTCTTTATTTTCCTTCTTACTTTGATCTTCAAGTTCTAAAGGCTTACTAGCATTTTCTTCTTGTGTTTCCACAATCTCATTGTCACCTACAAGATTATCAACACTACAAACAACCTTTCTAGGATCAAGTGAGTTTGATTCATCAAATAGCATATGCATTGACTCTTCAACTACTAGAGTTCTCTTATTAAAGACCCTATATGCTTTGCTAGAGATGGAATAGCCTAGGAAAATTCCTTCATCAACTTTTGAATCAACTTTCCCAAGATTATCCTTGGTGTTCAATATAAAGCACTTGTATTTAAATACTCTTAGATATAAGATCTTGGGTTTTCTATTGTTCCATAGCTCATAAGATGTTTTATTTAAAATTGGTCTTTATAAAACTCGGTTTGAAATATAACAAGATGTGTTAACGACTTCCGCCCAAAAGTATAGAGGCAAATTATACTCATAAAGCATTGTTCTAGCCATTTCCACAAGAGTTCTATTTTTCCTTTCAACTACCCTATTTTGTTGAGGAGTTTTAAGAGATGAAAATGTATGAGAAATACCGTTTTCATTACAATAATTTTTGAAAAATTCATGTTCAAATTTGATTCCATGATCACTTCTAATGGATGAAATACAAAATCCTTTTTCTTTTTGAACTCTTTTTGAAAAATTTTCAAAAGCTTTAAATGCATCATTCTTATGAGCAAGAAAACACACCCAAGTAAATCTAGAGTAATCATAAACTAATACATATGCATAGTGCATTCCACCAAGACTAGCAACTTTAGTTGGTCCAAATAAATCCATATGTATAAGTTCAAGTCGTCTAGAAGTGGACACTAAATTTTTTAGCTTAAATGAAGACTTAGATTATTTTCATTTTAACAAGCATCACAAGGTTTATCCTTAGTGAATTTAAGCTTAGGTAAACCAATCACAAGTTCATGTTTACAAAGATCATTCAAAAGCTCAAAATTTACATGTCCTAACCTTTTATGTCATGTCCATGTGTCATGGGAAATTGACATTAAGCATTTTATGTCTTTGTTATCAATTTTATTCAAATCAATAACATAAACATTATCTACTCTTTCACCACTAAAAATTACTTTGTCTTCATCAAGACTACTAATGTAATATCCCGTGTTTTTTTAAAATATTTTTACACTGTACCGGGATATACAGTGTCAATAATTTTTATGCATTATACGATATTTTTATGAGTTGATATGTATTTTAAACCTATTTTAATTACTGTCTATTATTTTCAGTATTTTACGTAAAATTTTCCCGGGACTTTCATTTTCGGGGAAATTTCCACGTAAACAATGTATTATTAATTATTTTAAATGTGTTTACGGGTTTGCATGAACTCATACATATTTTTAAATTATTAAATAAAGCCTGTGTGTGTATATTTATTTAATTAGGGTTTATTATTACCCTAATATTTTATTATTTATTTATTATTATTTGATTATTTTATTTATTATTAAATTATTAAAATTTATTATTTTATTATTAATTATTTATTAATATTTAATTATTTTAATTTATTTTATTTTCTTTTTTCTTTTTTCTTTTTTCTCTTTCTTTTCCTTTTTCTTTCTTTTTCTTTTTCTTTTTCCTTCCTTTTCTTTCTTTTTCTTTTTCTTCTTCTTCTTCTTTCTCTCCCGCGCCCGACGCCGACCACCATTTCCTCACCGCCGTTTCTCCCTCCTCCGGCCACCGTTTTCGACACCGCCAGTCTCTATCTTCTCCTTGAGCTCCGGTGAGTGTTATTCTAGCTTTGGTTTGAGCTAAAATGGTCTAGAATTGCTTAGGTTTCGATTTGAAAATTTCGGCCTCTTTGGGTTTTCGATTTTTTTTGAGCTTCGATTTGGATGATTCATGGAAAATTCCTTCACAACTGTTGTTCCTGGTAGCTTAATCTTCATGTATGAATTTTTACAGAATTTTTGGAGATTGTTTGGATTTTTGGGTATTTTTGAATATTTTAATATTATTTTCTAATTTTCGGAAATTAATTATTTAAATTATGAAATTGGAGTTTATGGTTGAATTAGGTGTTGAAATGAATTATAGGAATTTATTTGGAATTTTTATGAATTTCTAAGTATTTATTTTTAATTATTGAAGTTTATGTGATTTTGTAAAATTAAGTTAATTGTGTTTTAAATTGAATTTAATTGGTTAATTGAGTTTAATTATTGATATTATTGATAAATATGTTGAGAAAATTAATTTTGGATAATTGTATGATTTTTGGTGAATTTTTGAAGTAATTTAGGTATATATATATATATAGGGGTATTTTGGTAATTTTACCCTAAATTGTCTAAAAATGTAATTTAATTGGTTTTAATATTTATTTAAGGTATAAAAATGATTTCTACAAAATATCTAGTATTTTTAACTAATTAAAACTATTTTCTGGGAATTATTTTCAATTATATATATAATATACGGTTTTTCTAATAAAATGAGTTTTAATCGGTTTTTACAGTGTTTCAAGATTTATTATGTAATTTCTACGTATGAAATGTATTTTTATGATTTAAGGATATTTTTGGTATATTTGAATATATATTTTGTGTTTGTGGACCCCGGTCGACAGATTGTAGTCTGGAGTCCGACCGAGGGGTTGTGATTGATTGTGGTGTTTATTTTTGAAGTGTATTTTCTTTGCAGGGTCGGCTCTACTCTTTTGAGTAGAGAGATGTCCGTTTTACAGGGGAGGTTCTGCCGGATTTCCGGTAGAATTCTCGTAAAACGTGATATCCAGTCGAACCCTAATTTCCGATTCTGTGTTGAATACTCTAGATTTAATTCTAGGATTTCTGTTAGGGTTATTCTGATGTCGATTAATTATTTCTTGTTTAGTTGCGCCGAGACCGAGGGTTAGTGGACCAGGCCCGTCGGACCTGTCTCGTGGAGCGCATTAGGTGAGTTACTATATTATATATATATGCTTAGGATGCATGATTTAGAAAATGCATGTTTTATTTTGACTAAATATGCATAAATAACATGATTTATATTCAAGTATATTTTTGGTATATTTTTGGTATATAATAAATTATATACATGTTTTATTAATAAAATATATTTAAAATGTTTTTAAATATATTTTTAGTTTAATTCATGATTTGATTGGATTTATTTGACATATATATACTCAAAATATACCAGGTTTATGTTTGGTATATTTTCGGTATATATATGGTTTATATTGCTATTTCATTTATATCCATGCATCATTTATTTTTGTGAATGAATGTTTTATATTTAAGAATGAAGGATATCAATAGAACGTGCTACCTAGTGGGCAGCACTAGGACCGAGTACGTACCGGTACGCCTATAGCTTTAGGCTATATTACTAACTTATTTATGGATATTGATTTGATTATGATTATTGATATGTGAGATGTGGTTTGTGGGTGTGATTGCTGGAGCTCGGTTGACCAAGTGTCTCAGGGCCAATCACACTGGCAGTCAGACTGCTGGAGCTCGGTTGACTTAGTGTCTCGGGGCCAGTCTACTGTCCAAATGGATTAAGTGGATATATTTGGATAAGTGAGCCTGTATGGCTAGAGTGTTGTTTAACACTATTTTTCTGAGGTTGCGATATTCTAGGGTTCTATGTGATCCTTCATAAAAGTTGATTTTCAGACAAAATATATAAAATGATTTTTCTGCATCTGTATGAACTTGCCTGTATATATACATATTACTCATATACTGTTGACTGTATGCATTATCACTTAGAGTGTATGTATATGTATTATAGTAATTCACTCAGTGAGGTCTGACTCCCCTCCGTTGACTATTTTTCAGGAGAGTCAACTTCCTCAGACCTCAGTAGCAGGTCGATACGCCGGATTTCTTCCGCCCCGGCTTCTTTATGTAAATTATATACTTGAGTCTTATTTATTTTATCTAGACACTGCAGTAGTTGTGAATTAAAGTATTTGTTTTAAAGAGATGTATTATAGTAAAACTGGATTTGTATAAAGATTATACATTTATGAGATTATATATGCGATGTGATGAGTTTTGAATTGAATCCAGTTGATATGGATGATATTGTAATATTTATGATTTTTATTTTCCGCTGCATATTATATTTTTATGGTTATTATTGCGTTTTTATTTTATTTTTTAGGCTTGCTACGGGTTCCGGATTCGAAAGAATTCTCGTTCCCTAGCGCCGGTCATGGCCCCTGTTTTGGGTCGTGACAACTAACAAAGCAATTTCTAGGATAGAAAGTCACCTTATTTCCCATATCACATAATTGACTTATACTTAGCAAATTATGTTTAAGA
The DNA here is from genome assembly GCA_947683625.1 of Mallotus nudiflorus. Classification (NCBI taxonomy): domain Eukaryota; kingdom Viridiplantae; phylum Streptophyta; class Magnoliopsida; order Malpighiales; family Euphorbiaceae; genus Mallotus; species Mallotus nudiflorus. Next base: position 769,976 of record CANTUR010000239.1, read on the forward strand.
CCATCAACAAATAATACATGATGTATAAATAAGGATTGAGGATTACGTATTTCTCCAATGCCAATAATTTTTCCTTTTGTATTATCATTGAAAGTAACGTGTCCTCCATCCTTAACATCAAGTTTGATGAATTGGTCTTTATCTCCTGCCATGTGCCTTAAACCTCCACTATCGAGATACCACTTACTTTTTATTCTTACGAATTTCAAGCACACCTACATAAGACATTTTAAATGTTCTTTTGAACCCAAAACTTTCTTGTTCTAGGTTGGTTAGTTTCAAGATTATCCAAAGGAAGCAAATTCATGTGTAGTTTTCTATAGAAGCACACATTATTGGTATGTCCTTTGATCATGCAATATGAGCATACAATATTTTCAAATTTGTTTCTCCTAGGATGACATGCTTTCCTAGTGTATGCAACATGCCTTTGGTGTTGTGTGTATCTCTTATTATTTTGTGACATTGAGTAAAACATACATTGGCAATAGTGATGAATATTTCGATAAGTTTGTATAATATGTTTATGTGCATTGTGTTGTGCAGCATGCCTATTATAATTATGTCTAGTGTACATATAAGCATGCTTAGGTTGAGGTGCTCTAGTTTGAGCCTTACCTCTTTGTGTTAATGAAGGGTTAATCTTATAAGAATTTGCCTTGTTATTTAACACATGAGATTTTTTAGCTTTGAAAGCTTGAATCTCATTTGAGGTTGAAGGAGTAGAATCATGTGAAGTTTTAACAAAAGTAATATGTGATGAGGATGATGAAGACATTCCATTTTTATATCCAATTCCATGGGTATCTCCATGAAATTTTTGAGAGTCAAGAAGACTATTTAAAGTTTCTTTTCCTCTCTTAAATTTAGCAATGGAATTTTTTAATTCTAAGACTTCCTTAGAAAGCTTATGATTTTTATCATTTGCTTTCTTAAGTTGATCTTCTAAAGAATTAGAAGACTTAGCATTACTAACTAGTTTTTCATTTGATGCAACAAGTTTAGCAAAATCAATTTTTAAACATTCAAAATCCTTTTTTAAGCTAGCTAACTCATGTTTATATTATTTTTTCTTAGATAACAAAATTTTGCATTTAGCAAGTAATTTGCTCATAATAGAGCTCTCATCATCATCATCATCACAATATTCATCACAATCATCAAAGGAAGAATAAGAAGTGGATGGTACCTCATTTTCGTTTTCAATAGCCATGAAGCAAAGATTGGCAACTTCTTATTATTCCTCTTCCTCTTCGGATTCAGAGGAATCATCCTAAGTAGCTTTGAATGCCTTCTTCTTATCTTTTGCTCCCTTGCTCTTAAATTTGAGTTTGGGATATTCACTTCTAATGTGTCTCGGTTTCTTATATTCATAGCAAGTAACCTCTTTTATTTTTTTCTTCCCATCTCCTTCGAACTTCTTGTCCTTTGTTCTTGAAAAATTTTTCTTTCTTAAGAACTTCTTGAAGGTCCTAGTGAGCATGGCAATATCACCATCTTCATCACTAGAATCTTTGATGTTTTCCTCTTTACTATCTTCTTGAAGAGCTTTTAGAGCAATGCTCTTTTTCTTTTCTTTTTTCTCTTCTTATTCTTTACTTCTTTGTTTGATGGTGAGCTTATGTGTTAAGAGCTTACTAATGAGCACATCGGTTGATAGAGTAGAGAGGTTTTGAGCTTCCTCAATTGAGGTAACACAAGATTCCCAATCCTTCTTAGGTAGGATTCTTAGAATCTTGTTATTTACCTCTTCCTTGGAGAAATATTTTCTAAGTTTCTTGAGGATTGTGAGGAGAGCATTGAGATGGTTTTTCATCTCCGTGATTGATTCTTAAGGCTTCATTTTGAAGAGTTCATATTCATACATATGAAGTTGAACCTTCTTGCTTCTTACTTAAATTTTGCCTTCATAATAATTCTCTAAGGTCTCCCATATTTCTTTAGCCAAAATGCAATGTTGAAGCTTGCCTCCTTCTTCTCTTGTCATGGAGGAGACTAGAGTAATCATAGCCTTTTTATTTTTATGATTTTCTTTTTTTTTATCAACACTCCATTGGCTTTTTGCAAGAGTAGCTATCATAACATCAATGATGGTTATAGATGGTTCCCAACCTCTTAGGATAGTATCCCATGATCTTGTATTCTAGTAATGAGGTACCTAGAATTCAAGCTCTAATACCAATCGAAAGAGTTCTAAAGGGGGGTGAATAAGATTATCGAACAAAAATAGGAAATTAAAGGATTTCTTTGCAAGAATTGAGTAAGAGTTGAGAAGGAAAAATGAAGAACACAAATATTTAAGGAGTTTAGATTCAACAATAATCCTACATCTCCACCTAAATTATCCCTAAGTTAGGATTTTTTAATCACCCACAATCTTATTCATAAGACTGAAAATACACAAGAGTTTTATGGCTCACTCTTACAACCCTACAACTTTAGTTTTCAAGGCTCACTCAAAAATCAAATTACAAGTGTTTTCAAAGCTTACACTAAAACCAAATTCCCAAGTATTTTAATGGCTAAACACTTAAACTAATTCCTTTATAATAGAATCTCACTTCTCTTTTTCTAAACCCAAAAAAAAGAAGAATAAGAATGTCTATTCTAATCACTCACTAACTCTCACAAGAGTTATACACAAAGAATTGTTTAAAGGAAATTTTAAGAGCTCAATTGAATGTTTAAGAAAATAATGAATGATAAACAAGTTTTCTTAACCTTTCAATTGAATTATAAGTTGTGTTTATATATAAAAATGCTTAAAAATATAGTTATTAGATGTATTAATCATGTTTCCAATGTTTATAATTGATTTTGAATCAATTCTTGGACTTTTGGCAGCTCAAAGGATGCTCACGGGCGGCTCATGAGTGAACAGTGCTTGTGAGGAGTAAAAATATATCCATTGCATTCAAAAATTCCCATTGGATGCTGTCAGAGGTCTGCTCATAAGCAGGTCACTAGCACTCACGCTCATGAGGGGTACTACTAGTTTTTGGCAAAAATGGGCTCTAAAGGATCCATTCAAGGACAGCTCGTGACCATCTTGAAAGATGCTTGTGAACGGGACTGAAGACGATTGATTCAGCTAAAATGTTCTTCATAAAAGTTATAGATAATTGTCTTAATTTTCCATAAAAATTTAAATCACCTCAATTGGACATCTGTAGCTAATGATATTTCTAAAATACCAAGAGCTATACAAACTAAAATGCAAGCTGCATATGCTAACTTCGATTGAAGATTTTCATACCCACATGAACTTGGATTTTGACAAGCAAGTTCAATTTGGAAAGCTTAAGATGTCTACTTCAAAAGTGAAGAAGCTCATTTTCTCATTTAAGAGCTCTAAATATGTCAAAAGTCTTCTTCAATATCAGATGTTCAATCAGCCTAAAAAGTCACTATTCATCCAAAAGTGTATGTGCTTGGTATATGTTTGGTATATAATTCCCTACACACTTAATTGAAATTATTAGTATAAATTTTTTTTGTCAAAGTCCAAAATTAGGAGTTTAATCATGCAAATGGTCAACAATCCTTCTCTTTCTTTTTATGAACCATCCTTATCTATTTTGTAAAAATTCTCTAGTCAAAAAGTCTAATAGAGAATTAGTTTCTCCTTTAATAAATTATATATCGAAATTAAAGATATTCAAAATAGCTTGCCATCTTGCAAAAATCTATTTTGATGCAATATTTTGAACATTTTTTTGTAAAACTTCTTTTGTAGATTTACAATCAATATGAAGTAAAAAATTTTGATTTAATAAATCTGATTGAAATTTTGATATGCATGTGACAATGGAAAGAATTTCTTTTTTAATAGTGGAGTAGTTTCTTTGTGTATCATTCCAATGACTCGAAGTGTACTGAACTACAACTTCCTTATCTTCTGAAATTTATTTCAGAATACCACCATAAACTAACTCATTAGCATCTGTATCTACAATCTTAGGAAATTTTGGATCAGCCAAATGAAGGCAAGGAATTTCAAGAATACATGATTTTATCTTTTTTATAATTCCACTATGCTCATCAGTCTAAGGGACTAGATTTTTCTTTAATCTGTCATGCAGAGGTTTAATAATCCTATTGATATTAGAACATAAATCTAACACATAATTAAGGCTTCCTAAAGACCTTTGCAACTAGACTTTATTAAGAATTTTATCAGGGAACCTGTTTCCAAATTCTAAGGATCTCTCAATAGGAATAATAGTACCACAACAGATATAGTGTCCTAAGAATCTAATTTTGGTATGAAAGAGAGATATTTTCTTATTAGAAACAACAAGGCCATTGGCTTTAACTATATGAAGGAAAGTCTTTAGATGCTTGAAGTGTTGTTCAATAGAGTTAGAAAAGATAAGAACATCATTGATGTAAACTATGCATAATTGAGAATAAGGATTGAAAATATCATTCATGATTCTTTGGAATTCTAAGGGTGCATTTTTCAATCCGAAAGGCATAATATTCCATTCATATTGTCCAAAAGGGACAGTGAAGGCTGTCTTATATTAATGCTCTTTATCAATTTGTATTTGCCAAAATTCTGATTTCATATCAAATTTTTAAAATACGAATGCAGAATGAAGTTTTTGTAAAAGGTTTTTTTTGTTTGGAATATGATACCTAGTCCATTTTAATGCTTTATTCAGAGGCTTATAATTGATCATAAGCCTAGGAGTACCTCTTTCTATTTCAGAAGCCTTATTGACATAGAAAGCTATACAACTCCAAGGAGACCTGGATTTTGAGATTAATCCTTTGGATTTAAGATCCTTTATTTCTTCCTTACAATGTTGTTCCAGTTCAGCGTTCATCTGAATTGGTCTAGCTTTGGTAGGAATATTTTTCTCATCAAATCTTGTCTCATAAGGCAATTCAACTATATGTTATTTTCTTTTCCAAAAAGCATTTGGCAAATCAGAACAGACTTAAATTTCAACTATATTTTAAAATTCAAAAATTTTTAACTTTATCAAATCAGTTTTTAATTGTTGTTCAATTTTTTGAAAATAGATATTTTGTTTTAAATCATGCAAATCAGTCTCTTTTCCCTTTATTAAAGCATTGATCTCATTTTTATAAATAGAGTGAGCTTGAACAAAGTTAAGAGTTCTGGTTTTAGGTTTTTCCAAAAATGAAAAAGATATATGAACTTTATTATTTATGAATTCAATGGAGTTATAAGTGGTTAAATAAGGAGTTATCAAATTAATGAATTGTGTCCCTAAAATCACTATATAGCTTATATTAGAAACTAAAAGAAAATAAATCTTTATTAGAAATCCATTGTTTAAAACATTGGCTTCTGTTTTTCCATCTATTTGCATTTTTGAATTGTTTGCAAAGGAAAGCTTTTCTATGGTATGTTCTTGAAAACGATTTGGAACCATATTGGTCTTTATACAACTTAAATCAGCACCTCTATCAAACGATGCTATGGTATCGAGTTAAAAAATCTTTATAAAAAAGAATAGAGACTTTTATGATATATTTTCTGGAAGAAATTTGATTTAGAGCACAGAGAAAATCTCCTAGAACTTTGTCAAGCTTAGCTAAAGATTTAGGTTCTAGATCCTTGGTCTCATCATTATCATTAGATTCTTCAGCTAGTTTGATGATAAAAAATTGGATTAACTCAGAATATTTTTGTTGTTTATCTTTTAATTGCTTTATCTCGATTTTTATGGTCTTTATTTCTCCTTATAGTTCTAGATATCACCTAAAGGTTTCTTACTGGGATTCTTTTTGTTCAGAATGGTAGTAAGGTCATATATGCCTGTGCTAGTGGAAGGTAACAGAGTATCTTTAGGTTTAGGTTCTTTTTATAAAGATTGCCTAAGCTGTTCAAGATATTTCTTTTGGACATCAGGGTTGTCTACATGCTCTATATATATATATATATATATATATATATATATATATATATATATATATATATATATATATATATATATATATATATATATTTGCAAAGATTTTGTAGAGCTGGTTCAAGTTCTCCATAGCTAGCACGATAAGGAGATATGCAGTATCCTTAATGGTGTCGTCAATAACACTATCTTCAAAGAATCAATCTCTCTGGTTTGTGACTAAAGAGTTGGTAATACCACCAGCTACTTTTCTTGTGTTTCCAACATTTAAATTTTACCCATGGAATAGCAAGCTCTTACAAGATTGGAGGTGGATCTCTCATCTTCATCCTAACTCTACCATTCCCGTGAGCTACTGCAATCTCTCTTCTCTTTAGCATTTTAGGGTTTCCTATCTTAAGCTGAAAATCTTTGTATTGGACCTATATCATTGGCCAGGTTTGATGGGCTTGTATGTTAGATATTTTATTCAATATGGGCTTGTATGTGGTGTTAACCTTTTTTAATCTATGAAATATTTTAGTTGTTGAAAAAAAAAATACTAATCTAATAATACTTAAATTCTTTTTACCTCAAATCACTCAAATGCTAATCTATAACATTATTATATATCCCAATACAAACTTAATAATTCAAAATAAAATGTTTTCTTTTTCTTTTCTTCTTTGCAATTCTCTTTTTTAATCTTTAACAATCTAATTACATCTATAAAAAATTAGAGACCTTCTTATAAATAGATTTGCATCTAGTTCCACACAAATTGCATCATCTTGAGTCTAAAATTTAAAATCTAAGGCACAATCAATCTATTTATGATGACATACTCGTCAGTCTAACTCAACTCTAAAATCAAGTCAATATAATACAATTTAATTTTGTCATCGTATTATGTTTTTTATTATTATTATTTATTATTTATTTTTATCGCCCGCATATCTAATAATTATATGTAACTACTTATGATAAATTATACTCAGGGAGTTACACTAACATTTTATATATTTTTTTCATTCATTTTAAATTTTTTAATCTTAAAATTTTACTTAAATAAATTATTAAACTATTAGGTACTTTATTTAATTATTATTTTTAATTTAGATTTTTCATTTAATTATTATTTTTATTAATAAAGAGTAACCAAATAAAATAATTATAATAGTTTTTTTTATGTTTATGCTATTATAAAATATTTCATCAATTTATAATTTAATAAAATATTTAATTATTTATTTAAAATATATATTATCTGTAATTCGTACAATGTACGGATAGAAACTAGTAACTACTAAAAAATTCAAACAAAAAAATATACCCTAGAAAAATGACCACATCAGCTAAAATTTCAACACAAAAAAAACCCATAGAAATTTCGTATTATTCCTCCATCATCGATATTGATATCCATTCCTCAAGAATACATAGACAAAGACAGAGACATAGTTGTGAACTTTTTTGAGGAAATAAAAGTCACATGTGGTAAGCTGAACCAAATTTCTCTCATTGGTCATTAAAAATATGGTGGTTTTGAGGATGCTCACCTTGATTTGATGAGAAAAAGCAGTCACCCATAGATTTTCTTGATCAACAGATACTCTGAGTCAAGAATTTATGAATCTATGTTTATGTGAAGAACAAAAATCTCCATTTAAAAGAGAGCAAAATCATTCCAAGGAATGAGCAAAATGAAGATATCTCCACCAATTCAACAAGACTAACAAAGAATTACGAAAGAAAAGATAAAGAAATAAAGAAACGTTAATTGAATATTTACTTTCATTATTTCTGCACAGTAACTATAAAGGTAGCACTTCTCATTAATATGGGTGAATGATGAAAGTAGAAACTTCAATTCAAAACTTTCAATGGGACTCCTCTACCAGCAATGCATGTGAAGGCAGAAAAATGATGAAAATGGATGTGATGGACATTTATTTAGGGGAAATTGCTGCTTGCTTTCTCGTGGCATAGAGGACACTGCTACTATATTCTGCGTTTCTTTTCCGATGCATTCAATTTAAAGTCATTGCCTTGCTTCAAAGGAAATATACAAGGAATGCTGGTGGGTCGTATTGCGTTTAAATTTGCATGCTGATACCTTGTAGGATTCCATTTCTGGATAAAAAGGTTTATGCTCCACTCATTTAAATGTTGTTTTGTTCACGGCATTCTCTAATCTAGCGATGGAAGCTTTGACACTCTTATATGAGGGGAAGGTTTTGAATCTCTCCCCACCCCTTCCTTCAATTGTCTAATAAAAGACTTTTATTATCGACACTCTAAATATTGATCATTTATATCTAAAAAAAGTTAAAAATAAAATAAAATTTTGCTATGCGAAGTAAAATCATCTCATGTAAATTATAAAATTGCTTTTTTATCTCCAATTGAACACAAATAAATTTTATATTTGAATAGACTTTTTTTTTTTTCATTTTGTTAATCATTTTAATTAATTTAAATAGTCTTCGAGAATGTTTAATTTAATTGCTGAAATGCATTTGTTAGCTGTTTAGTTCTTAACAATTAATAAAACATGTGTGATTAATATTTTTAAACGACAATTAATAATGGCTCCATCGTATACTTAGTACATTTGATATCAACTACAATTTAAAACTTTTTGTGAACTAACTACATTTTATTAAAATATAATTACTAAAATATCTCTATATTCTTAAAATCCTACGTATCTCTATCTATTTCCTTTTTTGAATAATTTTTAACTTGTGTGTAATATCCAAATGCGTACTGTTATCCTTGAGATAAACTTCTTGTTGTTTTTCTGACTTGGGTGTAATATTCAAAGTCTGATATCATCATGTGAGTAGAATCTCAGCTTTTTTTTTTTTTTTTTTCATTGATTTTGGCTTGTAACTTTTTTATCATAGGCTTTTATATTCTATACCACATATAAATATTTACTTTCTTTACTGGATTATGATATTATTTATTTTTTTCAATTATCTATTAATTATTTTAATAACTTATAATCAAAGATAATAAATTTTTATTTATTATTATTATTATTACATATATATATATATATATATATATATATATATATATTATTTTTAAACGATTTATATAACAAAAAAATATTATAAAAAATATATAAAATTATATATACAAATAAATTATATATACTTTTACAATATTATTAAAATGATTCAATCAATGCCTAGATATTTCCTTAATAATAATATTAATAAAATAATATATAGTGTTATTTTTTTGTTAAATTATATTATTTGTCAAATGTCACAAATATATATATATATATAATATTATTAAACTAATTTAATGAATGTCTATATTGATCATTAAATATTTAAATAGTAACAGCTGTAAAAAATTATTTAAATACTTAATATTAATTCATTATCAATTATTAACTAATAATAATAATTATCAATTATTAATTATCAGTTATCAGGAACGGCTTAGCAAAACAAACGTTTTTGTACCTGTCCATCATAGGCAAGTCAAGCTTGGTAAGAGATGGTGAAGAATAGCTTGCGCCCAAAGCCCAGCCCGAATTTATTCATATTATTAAACGATTTATATAACAAAAAAATATTATAAAAAATATATAAAATTATATATACAAATAAATTATATATACTTTTACAATATTATTAAAATGATTCAATCAATGCCTAAATATTTCCTTAATAATAATATTAATAAAATAATATATAGTGTTATTTTTTTGTTAAATTATATTATTTGTCAAATGTCACACAAATATATATATATATATATATAATATTATTAAACTAATTTAATGAATGTCTATATTGATCATTAAATATTTAAATAGTGACAGCTGTAAAAAATTATTTAAATACTTAATATTAATTTATTATCAATTATTAACTAATAATAATAATTATCAGTTATCAGGAACGGCTTAGCAAAACAAACGTTTTGTACCTTCTAGCTAGACCTTATATCTATTCCATCATAGGCAAGTCAAGCTTGGTAAGAGATGGTGAAGAATAGCTTACGCCCAAAGCCCAGCCCGAATTTATTCATATTATAAAAATAAGTCACGTACATTACGCAAGTAGTTAAAAATAACAAGTCACAGTAGCACAAATCCGAAGCGTACAAGTCCAATTGAAGTTTAGAAAATTTTTTACATACACTAATGTATTCTACCCTACTTCATGATTTGAATATAAATTACGGTAATAAAAATTTTATTAGCAATGAATAATTAAATATATTATTATTATTAAATAAATTTTAAAAATAATAATAATATTATTTATTTAACAATTTAATATAATTATAATTTTTATATATTTTTTATTTAAATAATTATATGATAATCCTTTAATATTTTTTATAAATAATTTTTTTGTATAGAAGAAAATATAATGGTTATAATTAATAATAAAATAACAAAAAGTATGAATTTTTAATAAAAATTATAAATAATAAAATTTATATTTTTTTATATAACAATTTAAATATTATAACCTATTAAATTTATAATTTATTTCAATTTTAGTAAATTTTTATTTGAGTTATGATACTTTATTTTTTCAATATTTTTAATATTAATAATTTTTTTACTCAAAAATTAATTTAATGTAATTTTTTTAAGTTCAACTAATAATTAATTGATAAATATTAATTAATTTAATTTTAACTTTTTTTTACTAAATTTTATAAAAATATCTAAAAATAATAAATATACTTACAAAAAATATACTTTTAAACAAATTATATGCTCTATGTTTTATATATTAATTTTTAATTTATAAAAATATCTACTTTTAAAACAAGTTATATACTTTTCTTATTTTTATAAAATTTTTTATTTTGATTTTAATCTTTCACTTACTAAATTTAATATAATATAACTTATAAAATTATCTTATATAATTTTACTTATATTAGATAAAATATAAGTAGACCTAATTAAAAAATATATATTTTTTTTTAATAAAATTAGTATAAAAAGTTTAATTAATTTAATTTTAACAGAGATAAATAAAAATTAACATAATTAAAATAAGAAACATACTTTCAATTAAATTAGAATCATATTTTAATTAATTTTATTTTTATTAGAGATAAAATAGAAGTTAACCTAATTAAACTATGAAATATACTTTCAATTAAATTAGAATTATATTTTAATTAATTTATTTTAATTTAATTTTGTTACAGATAAAATAGAATGCATATTTTCAATTATATTACAATTATATTTTAATTAAATTAAATTAATTTTTATTATATATAAAATAGAAGTTAACTTAATTAGGTTAGAAAATGTACTTTCAAATAAAATGTTTGTTAGAAATAAGATAGAAGTTATCCTGATTAAATAGGAACATACTTTTAATTAAATTAGAATTATATTTAGTTAATTTAATTTTTATTAGAGATAAAATAGAAGTTAACCTAATAAAATAAGAAATAGACTTCCAATCAAATTAAAATTATATCGTAATTTAATTTATTTTATTTTTATTAGCAAATGACTAAATTATCCAATGTTTATATAATAATGAGTGAAGATTATTTCATAATTTTTCTTGTCCTCCTTCATGTGTGTGTGTGTGTGTATAATTTTGTTAATTTATCTTTTATATTTTAGTTTTATCAAATTAACACCTCAACTTATTTATAATCTATTATATAAACATATGTTTGTATCATTTGCAAGACACATGATAACTTGTTTCCTGAACCTTCGAGTTTAAGCCCTATAAGGAATCAACAATGGAGTAAGGTCAGAAGTGGGAAGAATCTCCATAAATCCTCTGACGCTTAAGTTAAAGAATGTAAAAAGAGAGTTTAAAGAGATAAAAAGAGTAAAGAATATGAGAGAATAAAATGAATAAGAATGAGCGATATGAGATCTTATTTATAGGAATAGTAATGCTCAAACTTGAGGGGAATAAGATTCCTCTTTGATGTAGGTCTTGTGCTTATTTAAGGAGTATTTCTTTCTGTCCGAGAGTCTCCTTAATTAGAAATCTTTCTCCTATCTGATTTGGACATTCTTCATCTACAAGTAACCCCTGCATAGAAAAAAAAAACCCTTAATAGAATAAGAAAATTTAGATAGGGTATCAAGAGTCTCCTAAAAAATATGTTCAGATATTTATGCTCGATGTATCTTAATTTAATAAATGTATAGTGATGAATAATTCAAAATATTAATTCTTCCACTGGGAGAAAGAACGCAAGCGTTATTGCCTTTGATGCAGAAGAGTGATCTATGGTGGCCAACCTCAGTCATAGAAAAGGGAAGATGCTTGGTATCGAGTCTTGAGATTGCAGTGTCTGAACATTAAAGCATGAAAATGCCAATTGGACTTATATATGCTCAGTGTTTATGAAACGTCCCAAGGGATTAATCCATCAATATTATAGAAATGACTTGATGGAACCAGTCATCGCTGGAGTTTTATGCTCGATGCATCGGAAGCACAGTACTATAGAAGCAACTTGAGGGTGCCAGCTTTAGTCACTGGACTTAGATGCTCAGTGCATTAGAAGCACAACTTGAGTGCTAAACCTCATTACTATTCAAGCAACCTAAGAGTGCCAGTTTTAGCCACTAGACTTAGATGCTCATTGTATTAGAAGCACGGACCAAGTGCCGATAAAAAGATTAGGACAACTGGTGGTAAGATAAAGGGGATTATCAATCATCACACCTTTTGACATTCTTTTGAATTTTGAATTTTGAATTTCATAACTATTAAGTCTATTTGTGTGTTAAATGGTTGACTTTTATTCTTTTTATTCATATATGGCTAACTATTTTACTTTTACGGATGAAATCTTTTTAGATAAAGAGCCAAAAGAGCAGGTGGCACCTCAGTCTAATCAACCTACCCAAGAGGTAGAGGTCTTAGAGGCTCATTCTGATCCATGTCGGAGTGATAAAGGAAAGACTATGTTCAGGGCTACTAAAAAATAAGCATATGAACTTCCTAAAAAGTGCTCCCGAGGAAAGAAGTTGGATGACAAGGAATAGCTTGGTGAAGGGTGTTTATTAAGCACCCAAAAGTTATTAGATGCCTAGATTTGAAAAGATGGATCTTATCAAAGATAAAACCCCCAAGCATCTCTAACCTTTAAGTTAAGGAACACTATGCTGAATCTTTGTGATTGTTGAATGACATCCAAAGATGGCAAGAGGAGGGAAGGAGAGAGTTGTTCAACTCTTTACCCATACTTTAGAGATAGCTTGCCCAATCTCAACTACTATAATCATTTTCATGGATTTTTCTCTTTTTTAATCTTTCCATACTTGTCTATCAAATGGCTTAAAGGCTGCTGCTGGTAAAGGATAATCATTTCATCCTCTAAAGTGAGTACAATATTAAAGAGGCCAAGGTTGGCACTATTGCAATCTACTACAAGAAGAAATTAGATATTGCGAAGCATGCCCTAGAGCTCACCGAGACTTATAGTGCAAAGTTTAAGTAAAAGACTAAGGTGAGCTTGAGCATTCACAAGCTCACTTGCATCCCAGATAAAGACGCAAGATGCTGAGCTTGAAACTCTAAAAAAAGAGTTGGCTGACGAAAGAAAATCCCAAGCCAATGATATAAAGACTTATAAAAAAAATGGTAAAGGGATTTCTTAAGGCTGATAAATTCAAGTGTATAAGGGAATTGTAGCTCAACATCCAGATTTGGATTTTTCTGATCTAAAGAAAATAACTCCTAATGATCTGGCATAGCTAGCTGTAAAGGAAAATGTTGCCGCTAAGTCTCCTCCTAAGGATCCATAGGCCATCAAAGAGAAATCCACAATCGGTGCTACTTCTTCTGGTACCAAATACGCTTCATTACTCGAATCTTAAACTTCTGAAGATGCTGAACTTCTTCCTAATGACAGGATGGTGCCTCTTGGATCTGAGGCTAATTTGTAAAACACTTTATGAAAATTATCCTTCTGGTGTAATGTAATATTTTGAATGATAAATGAAGTATTTTATTTTTTAAAACTTGTTAAACTCCGAATACATTTATTGATTTGAATTTCTCATTGTCAAATTGCTTCCTATTATCCATTATTCAGGTGTGTGGTATGCTAAATTTATAAATAATTTCCTTCTAGAACAAGTGTTAAATCTGGGCTTCAGTGATGGTCAAGACAGCTTCAACCTCTATCCACTTGGTGAAGTAATCTATGGCCATGATCAAGAACTTCTGTTGAGAGGTTGAAACGGGAAATGGACCTAAGATATCCATTCTCATATTATGAAAGGCCAAGGACTCCTAATTGCATACTGAATATTACAAGGCTTATGGTTGAGGCGAGCAAACTATTGACACTTATGGCATTCTTGAACAATTTTCTAAGCATCTCAGGACATGGTGGGCCAATAGTAACCCTGGAGTAATGCTTTTCTAATAAGCGAATGATGAGATTCATGAGCTCCATAAATCCCTTCATTAATTTCCCTAAGTATGTGATTTTCTTCCTCTAATGATACACACTTAGACCATAGATATGAAAGGGACCTTCTATAGAGTTTTCCATTATGCATGGAGTAGTGCGCAGCCTTTATTTTTAACTTTTGAGCCTTCAACTTATCCTATAAGAGTGTCTCATGTTTGAGATATTAAACGATTAGCTTCATTCATTATGTTACTTCTTAGATATCTATGATTTTTACTCCCTCGGTGCTTGGCTTCATTATTACCTCAGTTAGCTCAAGCTTTTTAAATGTTTATTATCTTCTACTACTGATTTAGATAGTGAGTTTGCCTCTGATTTTTCATTTTTAGGAATTTAAATTATTTCCCATTATCCTCCATCTTGCTCGAGCTTATGTAGAAGCAATTTGACTTTCTCTACATACTTGATGATGTTTGGCTCCTTGATCTAGTATGTTCCTCCTATTTGGTTGACCACCAGTTGTGAATTAGAATATATTTTGAGATGCTTGGTTTTGACTTCTATACCTAAATTCAGTCCTGTGATGAGTGTCTCATACTCGATTGCATTATTAGTGGCTTTATACTTTATTTGAACTGCAAATCTGATTGTGATTTTGTTTAGCTCTTTGAGAATTATTCTTGCACTAGATCCTCGAGTAAATGAGGCTCCATATATGTATAACTTCTACTTCGGGCATTCAGAAGGGGTAAAGTCTTCTGTTGTCATCTCTTGCACAAAGTCTACTAAGGTTTGGGCTTTGATTTGCTGCTAAGGTTTATAACTGACATTAAATTCTTTGAGCAATATCAACCATTGGACCAATCTGCTAAATGTTTTAGGTCTCTATAAGATTGTTCTTAATAGGGAGCTGGATCTCACAATGATTGAGTAAGCCTAAAAATAATGCTTGAGCTTCTGATATTTGTGTACGATGACCATAACTAACTTCTCTAGTTTGGGATATCAAACTTCTACACCTATATGTATTTCACTGATGTAGTTCATCGAATTTTACTGGCTTCTTTCCTCTCTAACTAGTACTGATACAATTGAATCTTGACCGACTGAGAGATACATGTACAAAACCTTTACGAGGATTAGCCTACTAAACAAAGGTGGTAAAGATAATAACTTCTTGATGTCTTCGAAGGTAGCCTGATATTCTTCATTCTATTACAAACTTCTTAGAGTTTTTTAAAGCTTGAAATAATGATAGACATTGTTTAGGCGAGCAAGAGATGAAATGACCCAAAGTTGTGATTCTGCCATTTAACTTCTAGAGTTCGTTTAATGATGTTGGAGCTTTCATTTTAAGTATGGCTTCCATCTTTCTGGATTAGCTTCAATCCTTCTATAGGATATCATGAAATCCAAGAATTTACCTACCTTTACCCCAAAGACACACTTCTCCAGATTAAGCTTAATTTGTTATTTATATAGTATTCGAGGATTTAGTTAAGATCCTCAGAGTGTTGCTCCACATGCTGGCTCTTGATAATGATGTCATCCACATAGACCTCTATATTTTTTCCAATTTGATCTTGGAACACGTGGTTCATCAGCCTTTGGTATGTTGCTCTAGCATTCTTTAGTCCAAAAGGCATAACCTTGTAGCAATAAAGGCCTTCATAAGTGATAAATAATGTTTTCTCCTAATCTTCCTTCTTCATTAAGATCTAATGGTACCTCTAAGTAACATTTATAAAGCTATACGATCTGTGATAAGCAGTCGAGTCTACTAGCTGATTTATTATTAGTAATGGATAATTGTCTTTTAGGTATGCTTTATTGAGATCAGAATAGTTCACACACATTATGTACTTCTAATTTGACTTTTTTTACTAATACCACATTAGCTACCCATTCCAGGTTTGTCACTTCTTTGATGAATATGGCTTCTAGAAATTTTTTTATTTCCTCAGTGATCATCTTCTACCTCTCATATGCAAAGTTTTTTTTTTAACAATAGGTTCAACTATTGGGTTGATGTTCAAACTATATAAGGTAATCCAAGGATCTACCCTAATGATCTCAGATGCCTTAAAAGTAAAACTGCCTGAGTGTTTGATGAGGACCCTACTTATTCCACTTTTGACTTCATCATGAAGCTTATTATCAATTCTCACTATCTTTCCTTCAACAAGTTGCAAAGTTTGAACCTAATTAACTGGCTTAGGATTGGCTCTTTATTTCTTAGTTTATAAAGATTCTAAGGGGAATCCATCCATCTAGGGTTTGCAGCTAGCTGATAGTATTACCTGACCATATATTAATTTCCATGAATTATTATGACTCTGCCTTCTAAAGGAATTTGTATACCTGATGCTTGTGGCCATATTAATTTCATAAAGGATTGGTTGGTCTATAATTCCATTATACATAAGCAAAATATCCACCACATTAAATAAAGCTTTGATGGCTTTCACATCCCCTGTATCTCAGGTTCTAAATTCTAATATTAGCTCCACTAGTCCTATTGGTTGTGTGGTTCCACCATAAAAGATTGTGATGGAATTCCAGATAGATTTTAAATTAGTAATGTAACCCTTATTGCCTTATAAGTATCCCAAGAGAGTGGATTGACAATGCTTATATCATCGATTAGCAATGTTTTTACTAAATAGTTATTGATGAAAGCACTTACCACCAAGGCATTATTATGAGGGTACTAAACGTGTTTCCCATCTTTCAGACCAAATGTGATGGTATGTTTTCTTTTAGTGGCGAGGCCTTCTTCCTTTCAAGTTCTTTTAAGCTTTCTTTCAGTCGCTTCCCCTCCAATAATCATATTGATGAGTCCAGCTTCTTCATTCTGAGCTTTCTTTTACTTTGGCTTATCTCTATATTGATTATCTAACTCTGGATCTCTTCTAGTTGTGTCAATGAAGTTGTCAAGTTTTCTATTTTATATTAACTTTTATAGCATTCTTCAATTCTTGGCATGCCTCAGTCTCATACCCATAGTCCCGGTGATATTGATAGTAGAACCTCTTATCTTACATAGCCTTTTAGTTGGACTCAGCCTTCTAGTTGGTGTTATGCCTAACCCATATTATCTGATCCATATGAGAATTTTGGATTTGAAGGTGTTTAATAATGTGTACCTATCCATCTCTTTTTTGAATCCTTCCACCAGCTTTTTGAAGGTCGCTCATTAAAACTTAGGCCTTTTTAGTTCTAACTTTTCATCTTTTCTGATAGGTGCTTTCTTATTATCTCAGTGCATCCTCCTATCTTCATTCATTTTTATCATCTTTATTACCATAGCCATTACTTTAGCAAAAGTGTTAGGTTCTTTGGTTATAATCCTGCCTTTGAGTTCCCTAGTTGAGTTCCATTCTTTAAGGCCTCTATAGCTACTTCATCAATTAACTTCTCAATTTGTATATCTACCTTGTTAAATCTATCCAAATAACTTCTCATTAACTTTGTAGCCTCTTGTCTACACATTTGAAGATCATTGATGTTTTTGGTATGAGGAACATTGGTGATAAACCGATTCTGAAATTTCTCAGCTAATTCCTTAGAGGATGAGATAGAGTTCTTAGGAAGTTGATGGAACCACTTTTAAGCATTCTTGGAGAGTGTATTGTGAAAGACTATGCATATGATTATGTCATTTACATTTTAAAGAAGCATCCTAGTCCTGAACTAGGATATGTGGTTGATTGGATCCCCCATTCTATCAAACTAGTCTAACTGAGGCATTTTGAACTTGGTTGGGATCTCCATCCTGATTATTGTATTTATAAAGGGTGTCTTTCCTTCTAGAACGCACTCATCTTCTTTCCTAGGTCTAGTATAAGCTTTTTTCATAACTTTTTCAACTTTTTGAGCTATCTTTGAGTCATCTAGGGCTGGGATTAGTGTGCTAAATTCTCCTTCTAGGGAATTATAACCTTCTTTCTTTTCACCAGGCATATCTGAAGCTACTACTAATTTTGCTATATTATTTTTTGGGTGAGTTATTATAGGATTATTGCCTTGAATCAAGGCATTCAACTATTGTTGCATCATGAGCATCTGGATTTGGATGTTTTGAATCATTGCTTCTTTACTTAATGGAGGTAAGTTGAGTTTTTAGGTTACTATATTTAGGTTTGGTGTAAGGCAAAGGTTTCTAGCAAACTTAGGAAAGGTATGGAGGGTATATGTCTATTGTTATGCTATAGAGAAGCATAATAAGGGAAGTCATTGCCTAGTATTGGCCATCCCTAAGTATTACCAGTTAGAGTGTATGTTATGAGTGGAGCTTGTGATGAGGGTCTAATACGCTGAAAAGGTGCTGACAAAATTATTAATTGAATGGGTGTTGACAGGTTAATTGGAGGAATAGGGGCTGATGGGTTAATTTGCATATATGGGATTGAGATTAGTGGTGGACTAGAAGTCATAATGCCAATGTCGTATTTGGTAGATGCTTAATGGCTTTTAACTCAAAAGGGTTCCTACAAATGGCACCACTTGATAACTTATTTTCAGAACCTCCAAGTCTAGGCCCTACAAGGAATCAACAATAGAGCAAGGTGAGAGGTGGGGAGGATCCACACAAACCCTCTGATGCCTAAGTTAGTGAATGTAGAGAGAGTTTAGAGAGATAAAAAGAGCAAAGAGTATGAGAGAATACAATGAATGAGAATGAGGAATATGTGGTCCTATTTATAGGAATAGTGATGTTTAAACCTGAGAGGAATATGATTCCTCTTTTATATAAGTCTTATGCTTAGTATTTCTTTCTATCCGAAAGTCTTCTTAATTAGGAATCCTTCTCTTATCTGATTTGGACATTCTTCATCTGTAAGTAACCCCTGCATAGAAAAATAAACCCTTATTAGAATAAGAATATATATATGGGGTATCAACACGTAAGCATATAAAGTAATAAAATCACATAAGTATAAATTGTTAAATCTCCTAAACATGTGTTTATATAATGGGATATAGACAAGTTAAGATGTTAATTTGATAAAATTGAAAGTATGTAGAATAAAGTGACAAATTCATGCAAGTAAAAATGACTGTAAATAATTATGCCTAATATATATTCTATTTTTATTAATTAAATATAAAATATTTAAGTGATATGACACAGTGTATAAATACAAATAAAAATTTTGATCTAAATTTTCAAGAAAATAAAGTTTTTAAAACTTTGGCTTGTGACATAAAGAACTCTATCTAAATTCTCCATGTGAATTCAACTTGACTGGATTTAGATGCCAATGACATATATCTCAATTTTATTGAAAAAAAAGGGCCAACTTCATTTCACACATATTTTGATGGGCAAATGATAAAAAAAAAAAATTATTGCATTTAGTGATTTTTACAATTTTAACATATATCTTTAATTTTAATAATACCATTTTTAAATTTTTGTAATTTCATATACCGGCTAAAAATTTTGTAAAATTATATTGATGTGACTATAAGAAAAATCTAAGTTGATCTGAGTGCCACGTTAAAATGCATTATTTTGACTATTTGTAAAAAAATACAAAACCTTTAATTTTTTTTTGTAATTTAAATACGGCCTATTGATTTTAACAAATTGGTACATAATTTTATTTTTTATTTAATTTATATTTATAATTGATATATGTGAAGCAAATATTTAAGTAATGACAATTAAAAATTAACTTTAGATTACATATTATTTTAAAATATTTAAATATTTAATTTAATCAAATTGTATTTTATTACTTAAATTGATTTATATTTATTACTTAAATTAAATTTTCATTACATAAAAATAAGTAATAAACTTATATTACTTAAATTAGAAAATATAATATTGAATTCTCATTACTTAAATGTAATGAACATTTAATTGATACATTCAAGTTGATATGTACTTTATTTTTGTTTGTTTGAGTTAAAGTATAATTTTGAAAATAATTTGATTTAGATATTTTAAATTTTTATATTATACATAGCATTGTAAATAAATGTATCTTTTTCAATAAAAGTTGGAGGCAAGAAATTAGTGAATGCACTCAAGAATCTCAATTAGATTGACACCTTCTTAGCGTTCTTATCATTTTTCTATTGTCCAATATTATTAAAAAGAAAAATAAAATAATGTCAAAATACATCCAAACTAGGCTAATAAAGAAGAGCCTAAGTAAGGTGATAAGAAGATCGCCTAATGAAATCATTACAAATTAAACTAAAGTAAAAGTCAAGAGCCAAATTCCACCATTGAAGAGAGGTAGACGAGAGATCATTTTTCTTAATGGCATCAACAATAGAATTCCCCTCACAATAAATATAATTAACTCTGAAATTCATCTTAAAGACATAATCCAAGCATTACAACCATTATTGCTACAATTTCCAAGGAACCCTTTTGGAATGCTATTGAAAAAGGTGAATGACATATATGGAATCACATTCCAACCACAAGTTATGCCAACCTTTCATCCAGGTGACATTGACAGCATAAATGGCTACACTTAGTTTGGTAACAAAAGCATAACCAATGGAAAAGGCAAACGCACCAGCAGGATGACCCAAACAGTTTTTAAAAATACCTCTAGTAGTAGTAGAGCCAAGAGAACTCATAGTTGATCCATCAAAGTTAGCTTTGATCCATAGCGACAGAGGAGTTTGCTAAGTCACAAAAATTATATTAGGAGCAAAACCTAAAATTCCAACAATATTCAACAGCTTCAATATATGAAATTCCTCCATAGAATTAAACATATGCCCAAAACAAAAGTAATCTACTTCCTTAATGGAAAGCTAAAGAAAATGCAAAGCATTATGGATGTTTGGTGTTTCCTCATTGAAGATAACTACATTTTTGGTCTTCCAAATCATAACAATACTAGAAATGATTGTCAACATCCATAGAACAAAAATTTACGAACTAAAGTTATTTTTCATAGCATTAATAATTAATTCTAAAATTAAACCTATTTACCTAATATGTTTCCCCAATAGAGAAGAAATAGCTTACCATATTGCCAAAGCAAAGGAGCAGTGAATGAGAAGATGAATCCCATCTTCATTATGAAAAAAACACAATGGATAACGTGAAGCAAAATTCAAACCTTTATTGTATAAATTGTCATTTATAAGTAAGTACCCTATAAGAGCTCCCTATGTGATTAGAACTTTCAATGGAGGGAGAAATTCTTTTCAAAGAAAAGAATGCCAAAAAATCGAGGGATGAGAAGATCTTAAGTGATTATACATCCCTTTCACTGAGTGAAAACCATTTTGCATAACTGTCTATACACATAAATCTGAGACATCTTTAATGGAAGAAACATCAGAGATACTAGCTTTAACTGAATCATTCTGAATATGATCCAATTGCCACACATTATTATTTAAAAAATTAGGCACTAAATCCATCGAATCCTTTTGATTTTTAACAGGTAAACCAAGTTGAGTAGCCACTGAAGGAACAATCCACTCATCACACTAAAAATTAAGGTGACTATTTTCTCCAATAAACCATTTAACTTCAGAGTGAAGGGAAGAATAAATGTTCTTAATAGAAAACTAAATCGAAGACCGAAAATAATTTTCTCTAGGCAAGCCTGAAGGATAAAAAAATCTATTTCAAAGAATAGAGATGAGAGAATCCGAAGAAATAATCATCTTCTAAACTAACTTACTCAACATTGCATCATTCAAAGGCTTTAATTGCTAAACATCCAAGCCTCCTTCTTTATGGGGAAGACAAACAAGCTTCCAAGGAGCATAAACCAATTTTTTATCATAAATAAAACCTTCCATAAAAAATTATGCATGCATCTTTCCATTAAAGATAAAAAAAAGTGAGGCCAATGATAAATAGTAAAAGAGTGTAATAAAGAGTTAGTGATCATAGATTGAATCAAAGTAAGACGGCAACCATCGAAAGAGTTTTTCCTTTCCATTTGGAAAATTTACTACAAATTTTGTTCACTAAAGGATTTAACCAGCGTTTTTTGGGAACACCAGAGAAAAAAGGAACACCTACATAATAAAAAGGAAAAATATCCTTTTTAAGATCCACAACCTGATGAATCTTCTCAATATGAGGCTCCGAGACAGTAGTTCCAAAGAAAATATCAGACTTAGACCAATTGACAGCTTGCCCAACAATATGGTTATACACCTAAAAAATATCGTTAAAAGCCCGAATATTTTTAAGAGAGGCCTTCACAAATAATAAAACATCATCAGCATAAAGAAAATAAGTTGGAAATAGAGCATGCTTAGTATGCTGCATAAGAGCAATAATGCCTTAATCAACTTTAAAAGTAATTAAACGACTGAGGAAATCCTCAGTAATGCAGAAAAGAAGGGGGCAAAAGGATCTCTTTGACGAACCCCTCTATAGCAAGCAAAGTAACCCTAAGCTCTCCCATTAATCATAATTGAAATTTGGGATGCAAAGAATAAGGAGCAAATCCAATTTCTGAAATGCAGAGAAAACCCATATGCTTCCAAGACATCAAGTAAAAAATTCCAATCCATGGTATTGAAAGCCTTACGAATGTCCATTTTTAAAGCCATGTTACCACTAAAACATGCTTTATCAAGAATACTAACTCCCTCAAAAGCCTTAGCTATACAATCAGAAATATGTCAATTCTTTAAAAAACCAAACTGATTAGCAGAAATAATCCGAGTTATAATAAAAGCCAGTCTTTCAGCTAAAATTTTGGTGATAATTTCAAGACTAAAATTACTAAGAACAATTGGGCAAAATTGTTCTATTGCAACATTTGGAACTTTAAGAATTAAAACCATGAAGCTGGAATTCAAGCCAGAAGTAACCATACATGAAAGGAAGAAGCTACAAAAAATTGTACAAACATCATTTTTCACCACATCCCAAAAAACTCTATAAAAAATTTTAAAAATCCATCAGGCCCTAAAGCACTATGGGCATCCATAGAAAAGACTGTTGCCCTAATATCTTCACCAAAGGGACAAGACAAAAGAGAAACATTCTCAACATCAAACCCCAAATAGGGAATAACCAAATTGATTAACTGAGGATCAGAAGAAACCAAACTATCAACCTTAAAAAGATTCTGGTAAAAATCAATTATATGGTGCTCAATCAAAGATTTATCATCAGTGATATCTCCTTCAATCTTCAGATGATGAATGCCTTGTTTAGAGGCATTATGTGTAAAATTTTACCATTTATTCAGTTAAAACAAAATAATATGGTTATTAATTAAAATTTAAATTCATAAATTACTATAAATTCATTAATAAAGAAAATTAAGATTTGATTTCAACAAAAACATATATATCTTTAATCATTTTATGTATAATTTGATTTACTTAATATGTAAATCAATTTAAGTAATAAAATACAATTTGATTGAATTAAATATTTAATATTTTAAAATAATAATTTAATCTAAAATTAAATTTAAATTGTTATTATTTAAATATTTTCTTCACAAGTATCAACTGAAAAATATAAATTAAATAAAAAAAATTATATATCAATTTATCAAAATCAATAGGCCGTGTTTAAATTATAAAAAATATCAAAGGTTATGTATTTTTTTACAAATAGTTAAATGGTGCATTTTGATATGATGCTTACATGGATTGATTCAATTTTTTTGATGGCCACATCAATATAGTTTCACCAAAATTTCAACTGGTGTATAAAATTAGAAAAATTTAGAAGTTAGTAAATAACATTGTCAAAATTAAAAAGATATGTCAAAATTATAAAAAATGCTAAAGATTATAATTTTTGCATAAGGTGAAATTGTTATAATTCATACGAAGACTAAAAGAGAAGAAATTCTTAAACATGACAGAACCAGAAAGCTCTTCTGTTCCCTCTTCCACTCCCTCTGTAATATGTGATTATAAGTATGTGCCAACTAAGTCTGTTGTTGTTACCCTATCACCCCCCCATCAACCAAACCACCCAGAAAAAGGCTGATTATTTGTATGAATTTACTTACCTTCCTAAAGACCAAAAGATTGAAGAATCAAAGTTTCCCCTGTTGAACCCCTTATGATGCCTTTTCAAAATCCAAAATAAACTGGAAACAATCTTTTAAAGCTCTTGTAAACCGACCCACTTCTTCTATAAAAGAATATGTTCAAGCCTCCAGCTTTGATCAACACCATATACTAGCCTCTCAGACAGAATAATTCATGACCTTAGAAATTTCTTTAGAATTTCTAAGAACTTGGCTTAACCAGGGATACACTCACATCCACTTTGGAGCTATAAGGTTAGGACTCTCCTACCATGGCAGAGCAGGGCAATCTGTTTTCTCTAGGATTGCTCTTTTGGATTCTAGATATAAATAATATCAACATGCTGTAATTGGGACTGTAGAGACATCCTTAAATGCTAGCTCAGTATTCTTTATATTTTTTCCAAATTATAATCTTGCCCTTTCTGATCCCCATGCCTTGACAGCTTTAAAAGTCCAACTCCAGATCCTTGGTGCTGAACAAATCTCCACAGCCAAAGTAGCCACCCTTCATTACCAAATTGTCTATCGTCTCCAAAACCATGCTATCAACCTGTCACTACCCTGTGTCCAAAATGATGCTTTGTTCATAAAAGCAGACTCTCATAATACTCCCACGTGTATCCACACACCTAAACAACTTTCTAGGAATGATTTGTTAAAATTATTCCCAGAAAAATGGATCACCAATTATGAGAAGTTGCATGAGACAGTAGAGCCAATTCAAGGTACAGACCCAGTGCATATCAAAAGATCTGATGGATCAGTTGATACGATCTTTAGGAGAAAATAAGAGACTCCTACAGTTTTTAATACACAGTTCATGATCAATCCTTGGGATCCAAAAAATAATATTCCTGTAGCCTCTTTTGATAATTCTGGAAGACCAGTCTATGCTTTTAAGCGTGATAGTCACTGTTATTTTGATTATTGTGATTGTGATGATTCTTATGCTGCATCCTACTTTGATGATGATGAGAAGAAAAAGAAAAAAAAGAAATCCCCAGAAAAATTTAGTGAAAAGGAATTCAGAAGAAGATATAAAGATGGAGATTTAAGTATCTACACTCTGGGACAACTTTTAGGAAAATATGATTATCTTGTATCATATTCTCCTCTTGCTTGGTACAAACCACCAGCTACTCAAAATATTCCTCCTGAACCTTGCAAGCCTCAAATACCTCGTTCCCAACCCAAACCTAAGTCAGCTCCTCTCCCATGTTACAAAAAAGCTTTAAAATGGGTAAGAAAAGAAAAATCAGCCGAGATTCAAAAGCCAAAGTCTTTACCCCAAATCTGTATGTTCCAACCCACAGACTTTCCTCCTTTAACTAAAGAAATAAAAAACCAAATTACCATACAGCCTTTTATCCTGGAATCAAACATTGTTGATGCAGATGGCAGACCTAGACAAACAACTCCGGCTAAAGCAGTAGTCAACTGGCAGACACAGAATGCTTGTGCTCAAAATCAAAAACTGAAGCTTATTGAAGGAAAGATTGATGGAGTTGCTGAACATATGAAGTTGGCAGAAAAAAAGTCCCAGGCCTTTAAAAAATGAATGACATCAGTTCATGTAGAATTACAAAGGCAGATAGAGATGAAGCACCAGGAACTTATGCGAATTATCAGCAACAAAGGCACATTGAATAGCATTCACATGAAAGAAACAGAAATTTTAAACTTGAAAGCCCAGGTTGACCAACTTGAAAAAGATCTTAAAAGAAAGAAAGAAGAGTTGTCTTCACAAACCTCTTCAAAATCTTTCTCTCCAGATCCTTTGGGTCTTTTGTACAGCCCTTATTCAATTCCAGTTCACCATACACAGCCTCTTTCACCCAACCTTTATTTCCTGCACCAACAGCTCCCTTAAATGTTCCTCCAAATTTTTAAGGATTTAAATCCTCATTAAAAACCCCCTCTCAAACACAGTCCTCTAATGAAACAACAATAAAAAAAAGGAAAAACAGTTCATTTCTCTCAAACTGAGAAACCTAAAATAACACCCTCTGAATCATTACCCAAAAATACCTCACCAAAAGAGTCAGAACACCCTCTAATGATGATGAATCCCATCTCTTCCTTTTTGGAAAAATGTGCTGAGAATGTCATGCCCAACTTTTCAATTGGATTTATTTCAAAGGAAAGTTCATCTTCTGAATCTTCAGAAAGTGACTCTGATTTAGATTATGAAATACCCTACCAATTGATGGCTGATGATGCTACATCTTCTAGAGGACCTCAAGTTGAAGAAGTTGATGATCCAGAAGAAGAATTTGAACAGCCCAGAACACCACAGCCAAATCCACAGACAAATCTTCAAAAAAATACTGGAAATTACTTTACTCTGGATGATGCTCCTCCTTCGTAATATAGGAATAGATTTCTGGAGTTTAGAGCATGGATAGCTGGACAAATGCTTATTCCTGGAGTAGAAATCAGGGTTGTTACTGAAACATTTCTTACAAAAATAGTGGGAAAGCTGGCAAACTGGTATGCTTCTCTGAATGCTTATGCTAGAACCTAGTTGATGGATGCCACTTCACCAGAAGATTTTCTAGGACTCTTGCATTATAAGTTCTTAGGAAAATGGGATAATGATCTTGAAGTTGTACGAAAGGAGTATTACCAGATCAAATGTTGTTCACTATAGAGAAAAGATCTAGAAAGACATTTCTAAAATATGTCTACTAGATTTTATCTGTTAGGAGGCACTGCTAATCCTGATTTAAAACAAGCCTTTTTGGCTTCTATTCCTGAGATCCTTACCTCTTGAATGTTTTCAATCCTTCAACAATTAAATTACAAGGTTGGAGATGTGCCAATGGGACATTTGTATTAGATCATGATTCATGCTCATACCCAGTTATGTGATCAAAGGAAAATGATTAAACTGGCAGTAGGAAGAATCATTTGGGAAAACTTTCATGTGATAGGTTTGATTTGCAGATCAAATGCAAAGATACTAATTTTTGTGTTTGTCCATCAAAGAAGAAGAAACACTTCTTCAAATTGAAGAAGAAAGGGAAAAGATCCAAGTTTAAGAAGTGAAAGTATTACAAGAAGAAAAAGTTCCGTGGCTCTGACTCCATTAAAACAATATTTCATAGCTATACAGATTATATCATGGACTAGCCAAAGCCATACTTATAGCATTACACAACCAATTTTCGACCAGACAGCCTGTCCCCTTTTTATAATCTATACAACTATAAATTATAATTTTAATGGAGTTGATTACTGGATCATCTTCTTAATTAAGTTTCTGATGTACCAGATCCTTTATAGAGGCAACTACAGAGCATACTCCTTAATTTAGATAAGTGGAATGATTATAATTCATAATCTAACTACTAGAGAAGAAGAAAGACTTTTAGAGGGTCATTGTTTATTTAGCTTATGAAAATTTGTACAAGAGGAGTTTTGCCTTCTAACTGAGACAAAAAGCTCCTTATATAGAGAAGGAGTTGAGATACAAGGAGGCCCTTACATAAGCAAATAAAAAACTAAAGATAAACAGACAAATGTGGATAGACATCCACTGATAAAAGTAATAACTTTAAATTACAACCATTTGTTATAAATTGGCTCGTGACTTGGAGATAGATTCTTATCTTCAGCACTGTCTTCACTATGATAAAAGAGGCCATCTTCATCAAGATCCTGTGAGTGTCCTACTAGTGGCATACGTGGGTCCTCTGAATTATTTGATTTAAAAGAGTTTAACCATATCTATTATGCAGATGAGTTGGCTTGATAAGGATCAGATGAGCTGGCTTGATAAGGATCATCAATTTGCATGTGAGACGGGATGGATGTAGTCCTTTGTGTCTTTTCCCAATATTCCTTATCTACTAACAGTTGTTTCCCATAATCAGAAGGAAATATTTCCCATGGGGCATCATCAGATATCTTTGGCCATATCTCTTTTGAAATAATATCATTTTTCTCGAACATGTGTCTTTGAAACTCTCTCCATGGTGAAGGATCTATGGTATCTATGGTAATATACTGCATCATTGAGTGTCTATAAGTCCCATAGATATTAAAGCATGGTACATCAATAAAAACACCTTTAGCTTTAAAGAAAGTTCTTTTGAGGGTGATGATAGTATGACATTCGAGAGGAGGTGCCACATGTTGAGTATAAGCTTCATTTGTCAAATAAGATTTCCATCTTGATAAATTTTGGAACCATTTGAGAAATGTTGACAAATGTGGATTCAGATCTTCATTTTTCTCAAGCAGACTGATATACCTTGCAAGCTTTAATGGTTGAAGATCAAATGAGATCCAGTATAGATGACAAAAACACCAAAACAGAATTAACAATTCAGGAGGCTAATAAAATTGGTTTTAAGGACTTTGGTTTATGTCACGACCCAAAACAGGGGCCATGACCGGCGCTAGGGAACGGGAATTCTTTCGAATCCGGAACCCGTAGCAAGCCTAAAAATAAAATAAAACATACAATAATAACAATAACCATATAATATGCAGCGAAAATAAAAATCTTAAATATCACAATAGTATATACATCAACTGGATTTAAGTTAAATCTCATCTCATAGATATATAAATCTTTTAGTACAAATCCAGTTTCAACATAATACATCTCTTTAAATAAAATACATGAAATCCAACACTTTAATTCACGACTACTGCAGTGTCTAGATAAAATAAATAAGACTCAAGTAAATAATTTACACAAAGAAATCGGGGCGGAAGAAATCCGGCGTATCGACCTGCTACTGAGGTCTGAAGAAGTTGACTCTCCTGAAAAATACTCAACGGAGGGGAGTCAGACCTCACTGAGTGAATTACTATAATATATATACATACACACTAAGTGATAATGCATACAGTCAACAGTATATATATAATATGTAAATATATACATGCAAATTCACACAGATGCAGGAAAATTCCTTTTATATATTTTTATTGAAAATCATCTTTTATGAAGGATCACATAGAACCCTAGAATATCGCAACCTCAGAAAATAGTGTTAAACAACACTCTAGCCATACAGGCTCACTTAATCCAAAGATATCCACTTAATCCATTTAGACAGTAGACTGGCCCCGAGACACTAAGTCAACCGAGCTCCAGCAGTCTGACTGCCAGTGTGATTGGCCCCGAGACACTTGGTCAACCGAGCTCCAGCAATCACACCCAAACCACATCTCACACATCGAATATCATATTCAATCAATATCCACAAATAAGTTAGTAATATAACCTAAATACTATAGGCGTACCGGTACGTACTCGGTCCTAGTGCTGCCCACTAGGTAGCACGTTCTATTGATATCCTTCATCATTAATAATGTAAAACATTCATTCACAAAAATAAATGATGCATGAATATAAATGAAATAGCAATATAAACCATATATATATACCGAAAATATACCAAAAATAAACCAGGTATATTTCGAGTATATATATGTCAAATGAATTCCATCAAATTATAACTTAAGTTGGAAATATATTTAAAATCATTTTAAGTATAATTTATTTACAAAACATGCATATAATTTAATATGTACCAAAAATAAACCAAAAATATACTTAATGTAAACTTAAGAAATAACCAAATTATTTATGCATATTTAATCAACATAAAACATGCATTTCTAAATCATGCATCCTAAGCATATATATATAGTATAATAACTCACCTAATGCGCTCCACGAGACAGGTCCGACGGGCCTGGTCCACTAGCCCTCGGTCTCGGCGCAACTAAACAAGCAATAAATAATAAACATCATAATAAACCCTAACAGAAATCCTAGAATTCAATCTAGAGTATTAAACACAGAATCGAAAATTAGGGTTAGACTGGATATCACGTTTTACGAGAATCCTACCGAAAATTCGGCAGAACCTCCCCTGTAAAACGGACATTTCTCTACTCAAAAGAGTAGAGCCGACTCTGCAAAGAAATACACTTCGAAAAATAAGCTCAACACAATCCACAACCCCTCGGTCGGACTCCAGACTACAATCTACCGACCGGGGTTCACAATCACAGAACAAATTCCAGATATATCAAAAATATCCTTAAAACTTAGAAATACATCTCATAGGTAGAAATTACATAATTAACCTTAAAACACTGTAAAAACCGATAAAAACTCATTTTATTAGTAAAACCGTATATTATATATATAATTGAAAATAATCCCCGAAAAATAGTTTTAATTTGTTAAAAATACCAAATAATTTGTAGAAATAATTTTTATACCTTAAATAACTATTAAAACCAATTAAATTACATTTTTAGACAATTTAGGGTAAATTTACCAAAATACCCCTATATATATAAATATACTTAAATTACTTCAAAAATTCACCAAAAATTATACAATTATCAAAAATTAATTTTCTCAACATATTTATCAATAATATATATAATTAAACTCAATTAACCAATTAAATTCAAATAAAAACACATTTAACCCTAATTTCTCAAAATCACATAAACTTCAATAATTCAAAATATATACTTAGAAATTCATAAAAATTCCAAATAAATTCCTATAATTCATTTCAACACCTAATTTAACCATAAACTCCAATTTAATAATTTAAATAATTAATTTCCAAAAATTAGAAAATAATATTAAAATATTCAAAAATACCCAAAAATCCAAAAAATCTCCAAAAATTCTACAAAAATTCATAAATTTAGATTGAGCTACTGGGAACAACATTTGTGAAGGGAGTTTTCATGAATCATCCAATTCAAAGCTCAAAAAAATCAAAAACCCTAATGTGATCGAAATTGAAAAATCGAAACCTAAGCAAATCTAAACCATTTTAGCTCAAACCAAAGCTAGAATCACACTCACCGGACCTCAAGGAGTCGATGAAGACTGGCGGTGTCAAAAACGGTGGCCGAAATCGACGAGGGAAGAAGAAGATGCAACTCTCGGCTTCCGGCGAAATCAAGCTTCCCCAACGTCGGAAATGAGCTCTGCAGGCGGCGGAACGGCTAGAGGAAGGTGGTGGCACACCGGACGGCACACCCACGATGAAGAAACGGCAGTAGCAGCGATCGGACGGTGAAGGAAACGGTCGGGAGGAAGAAGAAGCTCACGGGGGCAGTTTTGTAATTTTCCAAACTTTTGTAATTTTGACAATTTTTAATGTATATATGTATATATATATACTTTACACTATATAATAAAATAATATTAAATTACACACTTTAAATATACACCACACACATAAAATTTAATATTTTAATAATTTATACTAAATAAAAATAATTAAATATCAATAAAACTAATAAATAATAAATAAAATATTAGGGTAATACTAAACCCTAATTAAATAAATATACACACACAGGCTTTATTTAATAATTTAAAAATACGCATGAGTTCATGCAAGTCCGAAAATATATTTAAAATAATTAATAATACATTGTTTACGTGAAAATTTCCCCGAAAATGCAAGTCCCGGGAAAAGTTTACGTAAAACACTGAAAATAATACACAATAATAAAAATAGGTTTTAAATACATATTAACTCGTAAAAATATCATATAATATACAGAAATTATTAACACTGCATATCCCGGTACAGTGTAAAAATATTTTAAAAACATGGGATATTACAGTTTAGGAAGCTGAAAATACAGGTGAAAGGATAGATAGGATGAAAGCCTAATTTGTGAAAGAAATCTGACCCATATTTTCTTATTAGTCCGGATTAAAGTTCAAAAATTTGAGTTCTTGCTTTTTGATTAAGGGTGGTCATGGAAATGTGTGATGGTAAGGATGGAGGAATACCTTTTTCAAAAAAGTTGGCATTAATAGTTTCATACATGTATAGCATAGGAAGAACTTTTAGCTGAAAGGATTTTTCACAAGAGACAGGTGGTCTGCTTAAAAGATCTGGTAACAGGTTATCCTCTCCTTTGATGCGTTCTACTTCAGAGTCATACTTACTAAACCATTCTTTCATTCTGAGAAGTTGAGGATGGGGCAGAGTCTTTCCTTTGAATTCAAGCATTTTTGGAAATAATGAGCAGTCCATCACAACTTTGAAATGATGACCAATTAGATGGAATTCGAACTTTTTTATGCCATATTTAACTACTAAGACCTCTTTGAAGGTTGAGTGATAATGGCATTCTCCATGTGGAGGGAATCTAAAGATCAAGAAGATTTTTTGTGCAAATTCTGAGTTAGTCAAGAGCTTCTGTTTATTCTGAGGACCATGGTGGAGGGTTCTTTCTTAGAAGAGCTCTGAGAGGGGTTGTCTTCTTTGTCAAGTGAGGAATAAAATCTCTAAGATAATTGATAATGCCAAGAACTTGTCTGATTTGCTTGACAGAAAGATTTTCTTTTGGAAATTTATCCAGTTCTGTTGCAATATGAAAACCTGGAAGATACTTCCTTCTTTGAATCTCATTCCAAGAAAATCTATTTCTGTTTGGCCAATGAACATTTTGGTGGGTGAAAGTATAACACCATAATGTCGTACAAGATTAGCAAACTGTTGGAGCAGTTTCTCATGAGCTTTTATATCTACAGAAAATAAAAGAATATCATCAATAAAAACAAGAGCACTGGAGAGGATGGGCTCAAAGATTTTGATCATGGCCCATTGGAATAGTGATGGGGCTACTTTGAGTCCAAAAGGCAGTACATTCCATTAATAGTGTCTGTTTGGAATACAAAAGCCCATTTTGTATCTGTCTTCCTCTTTAACTCCAAGTTGCCAAAATCCAGCCTTCAAATCAAATTTTAAAAAGATTTTAGCTCGCGCCAAAAATGCAAGTAATGAGGAAATTTTTGGCAAAGGGAATTTGTCATCTCTGAGGAAGAAATTCAAAGGCTGATAGTCAATCATCAATCTTTTCTTTCCACTAACTTGTTCTGATCTTTTGTTTACATAAAAAGTTTGGCATGCCCATTCTGATTTTGTGGGGGCAACTAGACCTTGGTCTTCCAATTGGTTGCATTCTTCAATTGCCAATTTAAGATCAGAGAGAGTCATTCCTGGATGAGTTGCCTTTGTTGGATTGACATCTTCATTTTGTTTAAAAGGTAAGGAGATGAAGAACTCCTCATTTTTCCACAATGGTGATGAGCATTTTTGAAGAAACTCTGTCTGAGACTGAGCACTGCATTCTTTTAATAAAAACTCATGAATAGTCTAAAGGTTTGGTTGGGAAGCGGTTTAGCCAACAAAAAGGATAGATGAAATATTGGTGAATGGTTGAAAGTATTTCTTAAACTTGAGTCCATTGGGAAGAATTCTCAAGTATTTCACTTCCAATAGATATCAAAGCTAATGACAATATCTTTTCCTGGTAAAGAAGATCCAAGAACATATGTCCAGGTGTAACAATTTGGAAAGAATTGGATCTTTATTGGGTGTCTGGTTTTAAGACCAGTTTCAAGTATTTCTCCATTAGCTGTAGAGAAATACTCAGAATGATGTTTCCAACATTCTTTAGGCAAGGCTTTTGGGTTGAGAATGGTAGCTTTGGCTCCAGTGTCGATCAAGGCTACAAGTTTTATAGGTTTGGAATAACTGGTTGGGTAAATTTGAATAAGGAACAAAGGTATTGGATGTTTTTCATGAGTTAGGGCTATCATGTCTTTATTATCATCACCAATTAAGAACTGGTCATTCCAGGACTTTGTTTCAGAGCTGAAAATTTTTGAGTCTGTCTCTTGGCCTACAGCAAAAACACATTCTGGTGAAGCTTCTTCTTCTTCTAAAAAGAGAGACTCAAGACCAGCAACATTCAGGTCTACTTTAGTGATCTGCTGAATTTGTTGAATCATTTATTCAGTCTTCTTTGTTTTTGAAGGGCAATTTTTTGCAAAATGACCCTTTTTCCCACAGATGTAGCATCTGTCAGTTTTCTTCTTGCCATGAAACTTTTTCTTCTTGTAATACTTCCACTTCTTAAACTTGGATCTTTTCCCTTTCTTCTTCAATTTGAAGAAGTGTTTCTTCTTCTTTAATGGACAAACACAAACATCAACATCTTTGCATTTGATCTGCAAATCAGGCCTATCACATGAAATTTTTCCCAAAGGATTCTTCCTACTGCCCGGATACAGTTTAATCATCTTCCTTTGATCACATAACTGGGTATGAGCCTAAATCATAATCTGATACAAATGTCCCATTGGCACATCTCCAACCTTGTAATTTGATTGTTGAAGGATTGAAAATATTCGAGAGGTAAGGATCTCGAGAATAGAAGCCAAAAAGGCTTATTTTAAATCAGGATTAGTAGTGCCTCCTAACTGATAAAATCTAGTAGACATATTTTAGAAATGTCTTTCTAGATCTTTTCTCTGTAGTGAACAACATTTCATTTGGTAATACTCCTTTCGTGCAACTTCAAGATCATCATCCCATTTTCCTAAGAACTCATAATGCAAGAGTCCTAGAAAATCTTCTGGTGAAGTGGCATCCATCAACTAGGTTCTAGCATAAGCATTCAGAGAAGCATACCAGTTTGCCAGCTTTCCCACTATTTTTGCAAGAAATGTTTCAATAATAACCCTGATTTCTGCTCCAGGAATAAGCATTTGTCCAGTTATCCATGCTCTAAACTCCAAAAATTTATTCCTATATTACGAAGGAGGAACATCATCCAGAGTAAAGTAATTTCCAGTATTTTTTTAGAGATTTATCTATGGATTTGGCTGTGGTGTTCTAGGCTATTCAAATTCTTCTTCTGGATCATCAACTTCTTCAACTTGAGGTCCTCTAGAAGATGTAGCATCATCAGTCATCAATTGGTAGGGTATTTCATAATCTGAATCAGAGTCACTTTCTGAAGATTCAAAAGATGAACTTTCCTTTGAAACAGATCCAATTGAAAAGCTGGGCATGACATTCTCAGCACATTTTTCCAAAAAGAAAGAGATGGGATTCATCATCATTAGAGGGTGTTTTGACTCTTTTGGCGATGAGGTTGGTGAGGTATTTTTGGGTAATGATTCAGAGGGTGTTGTTTTAGGTTTCTCAATTTGAGAGAAATGAATTATTTTTCCTTTTTTTGCTGTTGTTTCATTAGAGGACTGTGTTTGAGAGGGGGTTTTTAATGAGGATTTAAATCCTTGAAAATTTGGAGGAATATTCATGGGAGCTGTTGGTGCAGGAAATAAAGGTTGGGTGAAAGAGGCTGTGTATGGTGAACTAGGAATTGAATAAGGGTTGTACAAAAGACCCAAAGGATCTGGAGAGAAATATTTTGAAGAGGTTTGTGAAGACAACTCTTCTTTCTTTCTTTTAAGATCTTTTTCAAGTTGGTCAACTTGGGCTTTCAAGTTTAAAATTTTTATTTCTTTCATTTGAATGCTATTCAATGTGCCTTTGTTCCTGATAATTCGCATAAGTTCTTGGTGCTTCATCTCTATCTGCCTTTGTAATTCTACATGAACTGTTGTCATTCATTTTTCAAAGGCCTGGAACTTTTTTTTTGCCAACTTCATATGTTCAGCAACTCCATCAATCTTTCCTTCAATAAGCTTCAGCTTTTTATTTTGAGCACAAGCATTCTGTGTCTGCCAGTTGACTGCTGCTTTAGCCAGAGTTATTTGTCTAGGTCTGCCATCTGCATCAACAATGTTTGATTCCAGGATAAAAGGCTGCGTGGTAATTTGGTTTTTTTATTTCTTTAGTTAAAGGAGGAAAGTCTGTGGGTTGGAACATACAGATTTGGGTAAAGACTTTGTCTTTTAAATCTCGGCTGAGTTTTCTTTTCTTACCCATTTCAAAGCTTTTTTATAACATAGGAGAGTAGCTGACTTAGGTTTCGGCTGGGAAGGAGGTATTTGAGGCTTACAAGGTTCAGGAGGAATATTTTGAGTAGCTGGTGGTTTGTACCAAGCAAAAGGAGAATATGATACAAGATAATCATATTTTCCTAAAGGTTGTCCCAAAGTGCAAATGCTTGAATCTCCATCTTCATATCTTCTTCTGAATTCCTTTTCACTATATTTTCCTGGGGATTTCTTCTTTTTCTTTTCTTCTCATCATCATTAAAGTAGGATGCAGCATAAGAATTATCACAATCATAATAATCAAAATAACAGTGACCATCACGCTTAAAAGCATAGACTGGTCTTCCAGAATTATCAAAAGAGGCTACAGGAATATTATCTTTTGGATCCCAAGGATTGATCATGAACTGTGTATTAAAAACTGTAGGAGTCTCTTATTTTCTCCTAAAGATCGTATCAACTGATTCATCAGATCTTTTGATATGCACTGGGTTTGTACCTTGAATTGGCTCTACTGTCTCATGCAACTTCTTATAATTGGTGATCCATTATTCTGGGAATAATTTTAACAAATCATTCCTAGAAAGTTGTTTAGGTGTGTGGATACACGTGGGAGTATTATGAGAGTCTGCTTTTATGAACAAAGCATCATTTTGGACACAGGGTAGTGACAGGTTGATAGCATGGTTTTGGAGACGGTAGACAATTTGGTAATGAAGGATGGCTACTTTGGCTGTAAAGATTTGTTCAGCACCAAGGATCTGGAGTTGGACTTTTAAAGCTGTCAAGGCATGGGGATCAGAAAGGGCAAGATTATAATTTGGGAAAAATGTAAAGAATACTGAGCCAGCATTTAAGGATGTCTCTACAGTCCCAATTACAGCATGTTGATACTATTTATATCTAGAATCCAAAAGAGCAATCCTAGAGAAAACAGGTTGCCCTACTCTGCCATGGTAGGAGAGTCCTAACCTTATAGCTCTAAAATGGATGTGAGTGTATCCCTGGTTAAGCCAAGTTCTTAGAAATTCTAAAGGAATTTCTAAGGTCACAAATTGTTCTGTCTGAGAGGCTGGTATATGGTGTTGATCAAAGCTGGAGGCTTGAACATATTCTTTTATAGAAGAAGTGGGTCGGTTTACAAGAGCTTTAAAAGATTGTTTCCAATTTATTTTGGATTTTGAAAAGGCATCATAAGGGTTCAACAGGGGAAACTTTGATTCTTCAATCTTTTGGTCTTCATGAAGGTAAGTAAATTCATACAAGTAATCAGTCTTTTTCTGGGTGGTTTGGTTGATGGGGGGTGATAGGGTAACAGCAACAGACTTAGTTGGCACATACTTATAATCACATATTACAGAGGGAGTGGAAGAGGGAACAGAAGAGCTTTCTAGTTCTGTCATGTTTAAGAATTTCTTCTCTTTTAATCTTCGTATGAATTATAACAATTCCACCTTATGCAAAAACAAGGCTCTCATACCAATTTGTCAGAGCTCAATTAAAACTATATTTCATAACTATACAGATTATATCATGGACTAGTCAAAGCCGTACTTATAGCATCACACAATCAATTTCCGACCAGACAGCTTGTTCCCTTTTTATAATCTATATTCATTTTATGTGCAAAATCTGTATAGTTAATAATTGATACAGCGATCGAAAATAAAATAATTTAGTGATATATTTCTTTTTAAAATATGTAAAGGCTAAAAATTAAATTTTTATTTTCTTTTTAATTTAAAAAATAATAATTTTATGGATAGTGCATTGGAACCAACGTATATTATTTGATAAATTATTGGAGCTTTACAATTACCTGAATTCGCTGATAATTTTTTGCTTCAGATATTTTATTCGGTAAAAAATAAGAATATTAGTAGGGGCTTATAAGTTCAGCTGATTTTTTTTTGTTTTTGAGCAACAAAAATTTATTGACGAAGGAGAAATATAAGAAATTTATAATAATCAAATATTAAAAAGCACTTAAATCTTCCAAAGATTTGTAGATAAATAAGAGAAAATACAAAGTTCAACAAAATAAACAAGATATGATAAAGAAATATATTTCTTATAAAACCTTAACATTAAAGAAATATATAGTTCAGCTCTTGAGAAAAGAGAGGTATCTAAAATTGAAAAATAAATTATTAAACTTGAATATTGGACAAATCTAAATTTTTGAAAATTCTCTTTAAATTATAAATTATAGATGAATCCACAACATACTAAAATATTAGAAATGAAAATAAACCCATTCATATACACAACTATCTAAAATCAAAAGATTATTTATAAAATGGGTTAAAATATATATTAATTTGAGATCTTATCTTAAATCATAGAGATTATAATAATATTATAAAAGACTAAATTTTTTGGATATTTTTTGCTAAAATTGGTAAAAACCATGCATGTACAGTGGATATTCATGCAGAAGAAAGAGAGGAAGAAGAAACTGTGCATGGAGGGGAGAGACACTAAGATTTCATTCAGTTCAGCTGAATTTGTTTCATATATTTAGAAAAATTTGGATATTTTTTGCAGTCGGTGAAATAACGCACACCCTATCCAAATTATTCTTAACTTTTTTTAAAAAAAAAAAAAACAAAGAAAAAGAAGCACGTGAAGTGTGCATGAGGAGACATGCAAAACATTGCCACGCGCATCAGTGAGTGGCTGGTGGAGCAGTAAATGCCGTAATTAAATGGTTGTCATCGAACCAGTACCTGCAGCATTTTCTAACCGACCTACATATGTACCATATATGCATATACAGATGGGAAGATTGAATAGGTGTCAGTAGCATATGTGATCAGACTAGCTTGCCCATCATTTTTTTTTTTTTTTAACACAGCTTGCCCATCAATGGCCAATTAAATTTTGGGCGAATCAGATTTTTCCTACCCAATTTATACTTTTTTTTAAAGATAATAAATATTTTATTCATTAAATATCAATAATACATTTTAATAAAAATATAATATCAATAAATTACAATTAAGAAATATCAAAAAAATTTAATAAAAAATATCAAACTGTTCATCATTATTTTTTAATTGTATCGACAGAACTATTTTAATTTGTAACTTGATAATTTATTCAATAATTTTTTATAATTCACTTTATGATATTCATTAGTTATAAATCAATTATTTAATCTTTAATTAATTTCAATTATAAAAATATTGATAAAAATTTCATAACACAAAGAACTATAAACTCTATAAAAAATAACTATCAAAACCTCATTAAAATTTTAATAACTTTATAAATAAAAAAATAAATAGTTCAAAGATTTGTATTTATTAAATAAAAAAATAATATATAATAGAAAAAATAATAAGTGTTTGCAATCGATCTAAAAAATGATCAACGGCGGTAAAAAATAAAAATATTTGATGAAAAAACTTAAAGAAAATAGAGAGAAAATTTGCTAGCCTACCTAATTTATACTTTCTCCTATCTTATTTGACAATAAATTTTTATTCTCAATTTTCATTCCATCAATACAATAATCATTTTAATAGATTTTGATAAATATTTTATATTATAAAAACACTATATTTCTATATTTTATATAAATAAAAATGTTTGATCTCTTTGTTTAAATAATATAATACAATTCATTCTCTCAAATTTTTAATTACTTTAAATTTAAAATTTCAACGTTAATTAAATTCCTTTTGTAGTCTATTTTATTCAGATGATAGATATTGTAAGGTAAAGTCATGGATTCAATCTTTTACGTCCTTTAAAATGAAACATTAAAATTAAAAAAAAAATTTATATAAAATAAAGAAAGAAACATCAACAATACACCAAAACATCTTAACATCTTAGTTAAATTAACACCTCAATATCACCGATATCACTTAATCTTTTAACAATATTATTAAGTAAAATAAAAGAATTACAAAAGAGTATATGTAACAACCCAGCAAGGGCAAAACAAACCCATGAGAACATCAACAAAATCTAAAGTTCTCTCTGCCCATCGCATCATGAACCATAAGGTCATGGACTTCTTCAGGATAAAAATTCCACCAAGCAATGGACTCCAATCCAATGCCCATAACAGATAGACGATCAGCAACATAATTTCCTTCTCGATCTATAGATGTGGCTAACATGAATATTAAGTCTGCTTATAATACATAAACTGGCTTCCCAGTCCTTGTGCAAATGCCAAGGAACTGCAGCACTGCGATGATGAATTAAGTGCACCACCAAAACTGAATCACACTCTAACCAATAATTGACATAAGACAACGAAGCTGCCTTCATCATAGCAAGAATAATAGCAGAAATCTCGACTTCAAAAGCAAAACAATAACCCAAAGAAGCTCCAAACAAAGCAACTGCAGTCCCATTATGGTCACGAAAAATTCCTCCAGCCCCTGACATACCTGGAGCTCCATGTGCAGCACCGTCGGTATTAATTTGGTCCAACTAAATGGAGGCTTTTTCCAAATCACCAAGACCACTATAAGAGATTTTTGCATCAACCCGCGAACATGGAGCCTTCTAAGAACCGTAAGCTCATCAACAGAATTATGCATATGCCCAATTTTAAAAACCTCTGTCTCCTTAATCTCTTTACAAATAATCCGAATAACATGACAAATTGGGATAATTTTGTCATGAAAAGTAATCTGGTCTGTTGCATACCATAGACTTCGGATAGCAACAAGAATGTCCGCTCGCCAAAGAGCACTTAGCTGAGAAGAGAAATGCATAGACCAAGAAGTCCTAAAAAAGCTAAGAAAACCATGAGAGAGATCAAGTCAAATACTAAAAATTTGAATAATTTTAGATTTTAAAGAGAAATTAAGCAAATTAATGAATTTATTAAATTTATAACTTGATTTTTTAACTATGAAGTATTGATACAAATATATCTAAGTGTTGACAAAAAATAGTTACTCTTAAAAATTTAATATTAAAATTAAATTATTTAATTTTATTAAAATAAAAGGATTGAGTTGTAGGTTTT
Organism: Mallotus nudiflorus; assembly: GCA_947683625.1. NCBI lineage: Eukaryota > Viridiplantae > Streptophyta > Magnoliopsida > Malpighiales > Euphorbiaceae > Mallotus > Mallotus nudiflorus. Next base: position 811,019 of record CANTUR010000239.1, read on the forward strand.
TGTCAAACAGAAGAACTAAACTATATTTTTTTTTTATAAAATAGAGGAACCTAAATATATTTTTTTTTTAATATAACAAATTCACCAGAATTCTATTGAAAAGATTTAAATGTTAATGAAATAAAAATTGAAAGATAAAAGTTTGATTTTCAAATAAAAGAAGGAAATCGCGAATTAGGTTTAATTTCAAGGAAAAAATGTAAGTTGCTCTTTAATTTGTCTTTAAACATTTTTAGGAGTGTAATTTCTTACTCAAATAATTTTGAAAAGGATAGCAAATCGTAACACAAAGAGTGTATCCCATTTCGTTGAAATTATTTTTTCCTCTTATTTTATAGGGCACTTAAAAAGTCTATGGAGTCAAAGAAAAATTATCATTTAGTAGCTTACAACACGTTGCAAGCCCATCGTTATCCTTTTAAAATATATATTTTTCATATTTATTTGGAATATTCGTGATTGAATTCCAAAATAAATCAAATTTTGATAAATTAATGAAAAGGTAAATAATTTTTTTAATTAATTTCCAATAATACTAATATTTTATATTGAAAATTTTAAAATTACAAATCTAGTTTAAAATATTTCTTCTATCTGTCCATTTTTGTATATGCATTATCATAAATTGAGTTACTTAAGAGATATTATAAATTGAATGATGTTGTATTTTCGTTATTCAGTTAATTACACTTAACTTATTATATACATTATTATTTTTTTTAATAGAGAAATTATATGAGTTAAGTATCAATCGATTATAATTTTTTCTTTTAGTAAGAATTTAAAATTTACACCTTATAATACTTTTAAAGAAAATTTACTACTTCACTACTCATTTATTGTCACATATATCATTAAATTTATGATATTATATTTCATTAATTAATATTTTGTAATTATTATTATTTTATTATCAGATGTAATACACTCCAAATTAATAAAGAAAATCTTGAATGCTTTATTTTAAATGATAAATTCCCTTTAACTAAGTGAAAATTGATGAAATCAATCATAACAATACAAAATGATCACAAAATTTAAAAAAAAAAAAAAAAGGAAAGGACAAATATCATTAAGTCAATAATATCGGCTATCCAAATTGTCCTTCTATTATGCTTGATACTGTCTGATTTTTGTTTTGATTCTCCACTGAATACTTTTTTTTCCATTTTTATTGAAGAGAATCACATGGGTGTGCGGTTGGGCTAGCTTAGTACATTGGCCCATGCAATGAATCAAACATCATTTTCTCAACACACAAATCATATGGTGCATCCATGACTAGTATGCATCATCATCACCCTCACCCATCACCACTTCTTTAAAGCAACAATCTAATTCGGATGACTCGTTAGGTGACAATGTCTATCCATAGATTCAGGAGGGGTTTTTGTAGGGTATAGTTTTATAAATTAATGAAATCAAAATGAGGGATGGTCCATAAATTTTAATTTGGGTGTCACGTCTTTGCAAATGATGTCATTCTCTAAGTTTCAAAGCAATGTGATCATGCTCTCTTTTCTTTTAATTAAGTTAATTAGATGACCAAACGTTTTATATACTATATCTTCATTTTTTTTTTAGCGGAAAAGTCAATTTATAGAGTGGTAATCAAATCATGAACCCTTGCTTTGTATTTAAATTCTTCTCAATTTTTCTTGGTCTCTATAAGTTTGAGCATTAATCTAGCATCTATTGCATTATTTATTAATTTAATTATATATACAAAATTATTGACATATGTCAATTTAATGCTAAAAAATTTAAATTTTATTACCTCTTATTTGGTGCAAATCTACTAAAAGACTTATTTCATTTCAAATGAATTTTTATTAATGAAGTGTATTTGATATAAATGAATATTTTATAAAAAAGAATTCATTTAAAGCTTTCAATAATTTATTAAAATTTGGTTTAATGTTAACAAATTTCACAAAATTAAAAAGTTTGTTGTAAATGAATCCCACAAACCTTTAATTTAAATAAAAAATAATCACTTAAATTTGTATTTTTGTGAAATTCATTTATACCAACATATAATAAAATTTTAAATTCAAGTTTTAAATATAGAGAGACCTTTATCCCTTTTACAAAATTCACTTGATTCAAACTCTTAAATAATTGATGCATATCTAGTGTTAGACATATCAAAAGTAAAAAAAATTCTATTTAATGAAAATGATACAGTTTTAGGGCTTGTTTAATTCAACTGTTTATAACAATTGATAATTGTCATGGTTAATTGATGGATGGTAGTTGATAAATATAAACCAATTGGTGAAATTTTGTTAGTTGCTATTAATATGTCAAATGATCATTAAGAGTATAAACTATTTTTAAATAAATTTTCATACATATCTTATGATATTTTTTTTTAATTATGTAAATTATTTAAAAAATATATAATAATAAATAATAATTTATCTTCTTTAAATTATTCATTATTAAAATTATTAATACAACCTTAAAATATAAATCTTATTAATATAAATTTTTTTAAAAATATTATAGATATAGATATTATAATTGCTAGCTTTGAAATATGAATTTTTAAAAATACTATATATATAGATATTGATATTATTTGGTTGCTAAATATTACTTAAAATAATATTTATTTTAGTATGAATTATAAAAAAATAAAGTATATACATTTAATTTTAAAAAGTTGTTATTAATTATTTTTACAATAGTAATATAGTCTAATACAAAATAAATTTAAATAAGCTAACATCTAATAGAAAAAAAAACTTTGAAATAGATTTAATCAAATCAGTAGTTAATTTGAGTAAAAATAATCGTTAGCTGCTAACCTAGAAATCTCACCAAATACTTGAATTTTTGTTAATTGAAAACAAATTCTATCATCTACTTAAATCAGCCAAATTAAACGTCACCTTAGTAATTAAAAAAATGTCACATTAATATTATTGTTTGTATTAAAAATATTTTTTATTTTATAATTTATAATCAGATGAAGAGCACCATTAGAATGGGTAAATACTCTTTATAATCGTATATTTTCTCTTAATGTTTTATTTTTTATGTTAACATTTTTTTAACGCTTTTTTATGTTAACATTTGAGAATAAAAAGTGCTCTCTAGAGACCCTTCTCTCTAGTAGATAAAATAGTTCCTTTAGTGTTTTTGATAAATAGTTTTAATTATTTTTAGGTGGTTTTTATCCATTTTTTTGCCAAAATCTACCACTTCTTTCTTTTTTTTCTCCCTTCAATGTTCTTTTCCTTTGTTGTTTTAGTTTGATAATAAGATGGATTTGAATCTAGTCTCAAATCCCTCTAGTTTTCATCTTAAGAATTAAAGGATCTTAATCTGAATCTAAACTTCTGGTGGTTTGAAGGTGTAAAATACAAGCCATTTGAAGAAGGAACGATGGAGGAGCTGAAGGAAAGCCACTGGAAGCGGAAGTGCAGCTGGAATTTTGTCGTTGCTAAACATAAAAGTTATTGCCCGGAAATCACTAGTTCTTGGCCGGAAGTAGATGCTTCGTGCTTCAGTCCGGCAATGTGCTGTAAGGATGGGCAGTGATATTGGATAGCAAGAGGGTCAGCTATTTCTCTTCAGTTGTGGACAAAAATGGCTTAGTTTTACAGACTAACTTTTTGTTCATTTATTTTGTTCTAATGGTTCGTATGCTATCAGGTTCTCAGGTGGTGTTTGCCACCATTCAGGTTGTTGCTCTTGTTATTTAGGTTTTCTAATTGAGCCGTAGTCATAAGAAAAATTAGTTTAGGCCGATCTATGACGGATTAACCTTCTTGTTGACTAAAAAGTGGTTATCTATTATTTTGACATTCTCAAAAGACGAGTTAATCTCTTATTTTGGTTTATGGACAATCTGTCCATTGATTGTATTCCGCCCTAAGACATTGTCTCTCTAAAATATAACATGCAAATTTCAAAAAAAAAAAAAAATTTAATAATAAAATTTTTGATATTTAGTACTTCAATGACAAAACAACATTTGTACTCAAATTACTATAATATAGTACAATACTGTAGCAGTTGCGCCTTTTCTATCAAAACAGAATAATTAGAGTGAGAAAAAAAAAAGCTAATTCATTTTCTAGCATCAGATTTCATTAAAAAAAAAAAGAAATACAAGAAATTATAAACAAAATATTACAATGAAAACAAATTTATCAATAATATTAGTTTCAAAGATTAATAGAACATTTAGTTTAAAGAAAGAGAAAATTACATTTTCCTCTTTAAAATTAGATATCTTGGACACTTTCAGTTTTAGGAAAATTATTTTTTCCTCCTTAATAATTTTTAAATTATTATTTAAAAATTAAATAATTTAATTTTTAATTTTAAAATTTTAAATTTTTAAGAATAACTATTTTTCCAGCATTTACACATCTTTCTATCAACACTTTATAGTTAAAAATCAGGTCATAATTTTAATGAATTCATTAATTTGCTTGATTTCACTTTTAAAACTAAATTATCCAAATTTGTAGTATTTGATTTCATAATTTTTAAAATTCTTAAAAAGAAAATTAAGTGCAAAAAATTAATATAAAATAAAATTGACGAAAATTTATTATTTAATATATTGATATATGTATATATACGTGTCAAAACTTTAATTGACATTGAAATTTTAATTAAAATGATTAAAAATTTGTGGGAGTGAATTTTTTTTTAATATTAAATGGAGATATTAAATTATTTTATCTTTATAAAGTACAATTCCTAAATGTTTTATTAATATAAGAGATTTACTAAAACCCTATCAGAAAGACTAAAGTATTAACATAATGAAAAATAAGAGATAAAAAAAAAATTCAATTTTCAAACAAGAGTATGAATTAAGTAAAATTTCAAGGAAAAAAATATAATTTGCAGAATAAATTAACTATAATAGTAATCACGTAAGTACCTTTTCATGATTTTAATGTGTGTTCAACTTTATGAGAGAGAAAAATACACACAATTATACTCTTATTTATGAAGATGGTCTCATATATCAAACATCTCATAACACATTAAATTTGAAAATTGAATATAAATTTAAATTTTTAATAATTTCTTCATCTCAAATTTTATCATGAAATGGCTTAAATCCACACAAAATACCATAGAACAATAAATTATTATTATCGAATCGGTTAAAAATCATGTTAATTTGAGATCAAAGCTGAAATCTAAAATATTTACAATTAATATTATAAGAAACTAATTTCTTTTGGGTGATTTAAGGCTGAAAATGGCCAAAACCACCCAAAAACAATAAAAGGAAGTTGTCTGCCATAGAGAAGAAGAAAAGCAGTGTTTTTTTTTCTTGAATATTCAAGTATTTATTATATGTTATTTGGACCATCACATCTCATAAGATGGAAAAAAATGTATAACTTTTATTGATTAATATACCACGAAGAAGATGGTTACGAATTAAAGCTTTATCAAAGGCACAATCAAAATGCCATAATTAGAAGAAATATGAAAGAAACGGATTTAGACTTTAAACTTGTTATTTACTCTTATTACCTACTACTAATTAAAGTTACATTCAATTAATTGAATAATTGCCAACCTAATCCAACCCTTTTCATGAGGTAGTTGGTGAAAAAATTAATAGGGTATTATTATTTTTTAGTTGATAAACAGTTTTGCTTGCAATTAACTCGTAATTGAATATGTTTTATTAAGTTTCCTCACATTTTATTGATTAAAATTTGAAATTTTGGTTAAAAATATAACAAAGCATCATTATTATTGTAAATTTTGAATCTTAACCCAAATAATTCTTTATTAAATAAATATGATTTGATTATGTAAATTGAATTATATATATAGAGAGAGAGAGAGCGAGTTGGTAAAATTAGAGGGGAGGGCGTCGATAGGATCAAACCGGCTATAGGAAACACCGATTTGGTGGGTGTTAATCATTCAAATTAAAGGCATCTGAATAGCTTTTTATCTAGAGAGGACTGAGGAGGGTGATAGGTTCGTACTGGCTATGGAAAGCATCACTTTAGTGGTTAACCATTCAAACTAAATTATCTGAGTATTTTTTTTTAAATACATTACACTTAATTAATTTCCGTTGTAAGAAAAAATATATTACACTTCATAACTATAATTATTTATATATATATATATTTTATTAGTTAAATATAATAATTTTTTATCTGAATATCAATTTTTTAATTAAAACAATAGAGTTCTAAGTGACTTAATATTAACCTTTTTTGTCATCCCATTAAGATGGCAATATATAAAAATTTTAAATAATAAAGTAGAATATCATTACATGACCTTATATGCATTAAGAGGTGGGTGGACCAGTGGTATGGATTGGTTTATGTCAACCACAACCCCACCTCAATAACTTGTAAATTGCAAATGTCCCATTGGAAAGAGATTGTAATCATAAATCTAACATAGAAGAAGCTAAAAGAAAGCTTCATCAAACTTAGCAAAAATGACCCACTACATTTGTGAAAAAAAAAAATAATATAAGCTTAAATGCATAATTATAATGCAATGCAAGTGCAATGTAATAGTCGTAATATAATTATTACTTAGAGGTTTCCAATGATAATAATTAATTGAGGGTCAAAAAGCCTTGATATAATTGCTATAATATTAACCACATGTGAAGAAGACACATGTTGTCAAGCTATAGGAGACAAGTGGCATTGTCACTCTTTTTGAAATATATGATCTAGGATTTTTATATGATTAGATCCATCCTTATATAAATAAATAAAATCACTATGCTTCCAAAAAAAAATAATATATAGTTGGCCAAAAAAATTAAAAAAATTATGAAAAATATTTTACCCAATTTTTTTCGACAGTATCATTTTTTTTAATTATCAGTATCACAGAACCATGACATTTTAGTTATCAAGGAAAAAGAAAAATTATGCTTAAAAAAAAATAGTTGGCCAAAAAAATTTAAAAAATTATGAAAAATATTTTATCCAATTTTTTTATTAACAGTATCACAGAATCATAACATTTTAGTTATCAAGGAAAAATAAAAATTTAGACTGCTCCGTAAAATTTGAATCCATAATTTAAAATAATAAAAATATTAATTTAAATCAATTGATTTTGATTTCATTTCGTATTTTAACTAATTTTATTTGATATTTTTATCATATGCAAATATTTATTGTTAACATCAACTATTTAACATCTCATCTCAACTATTTTATTTGCAATGACATTATTGTTTTACAAATAGGACATATATATATATATTCAGTGGTTTATAATAAAAATAATTTTAAAAGAAAGTGTCAAATTAAAGAAAAAATAATGACATAAACAATTTTTCATAAGAATTAATGCATTGAAAGTTTTATTTTTATTTTGTTAAAAATTCAATTACTATTATTATTTTATTCTTTTAAATAAATTATAAATACATAAAATATTATCTAAAATTCTGTTATAAGAACGCTAATTAATTATTAAATTTTATTAAAATTATAGTTAAATGAATTTTATGAATATAAAAAAATTATATTGGATATATTACATCAAATGCAGAATATACAACATAAAATTACGTGTTTTATGTTTATTTATTAGTTCAGTATAAGATAATTTTATATATAATAAATTTAACAGCTCGATTTATAAATATATTTAACAATTTTTGTTTACAATTTTTGACAAAACATTTATTACAAATGTAAAATCTATTAATTTACATAGAGCATAAAAAAATTGGAAAAAAAAAAAAGAAAGAGAAGGGGACGGTCACCGACTGTCAGAAATAAGAAATTCCAAATGCTGCTGCTGGCTCTCTCAATAATCCCAAAAAAACATCGATCCACACACAGCACCTAACCAGCAGCGGCAGCATGACGGATCTGAAAGCTGACACTTAACTTCTACACTACATCACCACCACTACACAACATTTCAGATCTCATCCTAATGTTTCTGCTGCTGAGCCCTGCCTGGCTCTAAGCTTCTGCTTCTGAGAACAGATGGATACATAGATCTCACCATTCTCATCCTTTTTTGGATATGTTGCTGGAGATGTGCTGTTTCTTTGTTTGTTGGTTGGTTGCACCTGCACTAGAGCGTAAGTGTGTAACTAACTAATACACACACAATAAAAAAAGCAATGATGAGTAACGGTAGTAGGAATCATGGTTTGAGAGAATCTCTCATCGGAGGTAGGAATTTTCCGGCTGGATCGCTCTCTCACCACTACCACCACAACAACAACAACTATAGTCACCGGCGTGGTCATAGTTTGAATGGCTTCTCATCTAGAGATACATCCGATGAGAACTTGGATCTTTTCTCCAAGAACCGCCGGAGTCTGTCTGTCGCCTCTTCAGATGAATCTTCCGACGGTACACTGTTATTATTTATTGTTATCTTTGAAAATGTTTTGGAGTCTCGTAACTAAATTGGAGGATAGTATTGTCATTTTGATTAGATTTCTGGTTCATTTATGTCTCGATTTGTCGGCTTTCAGACAAGCAGTTCCCTTTTTCTCCCAGCCTAATCCAATGGAACGACACCGTTTAATAGTCAATTTTTCCGTCGTTTTCTATCTTCTTTGTCGTTGGCGCCAGGTCCTGTTCATAATCATATGGAAATTACCGGATGGCAGCTGTTTGATTCTAATTTTTGTGATTGCAGTGTCAGTAAAATTGGGGAGAGTTTCAGTTGGATCATCCAAACAACCGAAGAGCGGGATCGATGATCTATTGTCATCTACAGATGGAGGGAAGCACGATTATGACTGGTGCTTATTTTAATATCAGATCTATTCTCATCTGAAATTTAATTTTCTCTTATTTCAACAGTGTTGGACTTCTTTTAGATTGAATCTGTTTTGCAAAATTTAAAATGAAATAAAATAAGAAAAGCACAGAACAGATGCCACTTAAAATGGATAGTTTATAGTGATGATAGAAGAGTTGAAGTTGAATTAGCCCTTTTTTGATGAAAAATTTTCACATGTTTTTTCCTGAATCTGTTCTTCATATGCTATGATTATTTAAGACCAATGCTCTGTTGAAATAATTAGCATCCCCTAGTTTGTGGCTTGATTAGCCTATTTCTAAACTAACCTTTTCGTGGGATTGTAGAATTTTTTGAAATATTCATTCAGGTTCTGTGTACATTTTACGAGCTGTATTTTTATTGAGTAGTTGGAAGAATGTAAACTTAGTACTAATATGTAATTTGCCCATGATGCACTCTCTATTAATGTCATCAGGCTTCCAACTGGTGTGAAATTGACATTCAGTCATCATTCTGCTGCAATGCTACTTACCATTTTTGTGAAGTTGGCATTCATTTATCTTTCCGCTTCTTACCATTTTTTTGTTCATTCCCTTAGGCTTCTCACTCCTCCTGGAACTCCTCTTTTTCCGTCATCTGATGGCAGTGAGTCACAACCTACATTGGTGGCTTCAAGGAGCAGTTCATTTTCTAGATCAGTTTCTACCACAAAAGCTTCAAGGGTATGGATAAACATTGTTCTTGTTTTTCTTTTTTGCCTCTCCCACTTTGCTTGGTTTGAATTAACTCCATGATGAATGAGATGGTTGCTTTTTATTTGGTAAGGACTCAGCATGGCGTGTTTCATTCACACTTTTGTATTACATGTTACAGCTGATTAATTTTTCAAATTTGTTTCTGTTGCAGCTTTCTGTTTCACAATCAGAGAGCTTCCATTCTACAAGACCAGCTAGAAGCAGTTCAGCCACTCGCCCTTCTATCTCATCTTCACAATTCAGTACCTATTCATCAAATAGATCATCCTCTTCGATCCTAAATACAAGCTCAGCTTCAGTTTCATCTTACACTAGACCATCCTCCCCAATTACACGATCTCCATCTATAGCAAGGCCTTCCACACCATCCACCCGTCCAACATCATCACGTCCCTCAACTCCATCTAGAGTTCGTCCAGCCCCAGCCAGCTCTTCACTTGATAAGAATCGACAATCCCAAAGCTCAAGGCCTGCTACTCCAAGCTCTAGGGCACAAATACCTGCAAGCTTAAATTCAACTTATACTCGATCAAATTCTCGCCCATCTACTCCCACACGTCGTAGTCCAGCAACTTCTGTGTCACCTGCATCTGGTCCTTCTACTACAGTTGGGCGTGCTCCTTCAAATGAGCGCATTTCTGCACCTTCATCACGACCAAGTTCCCCAGGTCCTCGAATTCGTCCTACACAACACCCAGTTGTTCCTCCTGATTTTCCCCTTGACACACCTCCAAACCTTAGAACAACTTTGCCAGATAGGCCACTTTCTGCTAGTAGGTCCCGGCCAGGTGCTGCTGTCACTATGAAGGGAAGCCCAGAAACCACAGGCCCATCAAATGTACCAAGAAGACATTCATCTCCTATTGTCTCAAAGGGAAGGCTTGCAGAAGCATCTGGAAAGGGTCGTTTGCATTCCAATGGACATGCTGTTGATATGTCTGAGCCTAGAAAGGTTTCGCACTTGTCAGATTTAGGGATGCGGAAACCTACCAAGTCATCAGCAAATTCCACAGACAATAATGGGTTTGGGAGGACGATTTCTAAGAAGTCTCTGGATATGGCTATTAGGCATATGGTATGCTATAGTCTCTCTAATGCTATGATTCATTATTATTACTTAGCTACTTGTCTTATTCATACAGTTTTGAGTAATCACTCGGAACTTTTAGTTTCTTTGAGGTGATAACCAATTAATTTCTAGTGCAAATGCAAAAATAAAAAGATAAAATAAATCATATAGTTATATCTGGAATAGGCAGCAGGTGTTCATCGCATGGCACTACAATTATCAAAATTGTTATAATAATGTGCCTAAACAACAATAAGAACAGAATGCATTTGTATTGATTATGACTGATGCTAGCATTGTAACCTTTGCATGTCCTAGTTATTTCTGTGTTCATTCAGCTTGGACCTTTGCTTTATATATATATACATCACTTGTAACAATTTGAGATGTGACCTGGGGAGAATTATCTCACTTTGATGAGTGAGGGCTCAGACACGTGCTTGCATTGATTCCTGTTATTGATAATGTAATGAGAATGCCATCACGCATTGAATAAGTTGTGTCATATTTTGTTATGGTCCGGCAAGCATACACAACAGAATTATCATGTTGGGTTGGAGACCATATGAGCAAGCCTGTAGGTTCCGTCTAGTCTTTTGTTTCTTTGTGCACTTTTACTAATATGTTTACTTACTGGATGCAGGATATAAGAAATGGCAATGGAAGCGCTCGTGCACTTTCAAGCACCACTCTTTTTCCTCAGAGCATTAGAGCTGCTAGCAAAACCCAATCTGTCCGTTCCATGAATTCTCCAGAATCTATTAACAGTGGAGATATTTTGGAGAATGGACACCATATGGGCAAGCTTGTAGAATATGGAAGTGAAGCAAATGATGGACGATACTCTGCAAAATTGAATGAAGTTGACCTCTATGAAAGCTCCAGGTATGATGCAATATTACTCAAAGAGGATTTGAAGAACACAAACTGGTTACACAGTATTGACGATAAATCTGATCAAGGACCAATCTTTGATAATGGATTGGAGCATCTTCCTGAACCTTTCGCGCCCTTATAGCGTCTGAGAAGTGGGATATTCTTTTCCGTGCAGATATTTGATTTTTTATATAAAAATTAATTTTTATTCTCTTAATTATTTGCTTACATGGATAGAATGAAATATGTCAACTCATTTATCTCTATTAGAACTGATAAAGTGAAGAGGCTGTGTTTATTCTACGAGGAGAGCAATGGTTTCGCAGTTGGCCTTTCTTGTATTTAAAGTATGTGCTCTAAAAATGTGTAGATTTTGGAAGTTATAGTGTAGGTGGCGGGATTTAACGCGTGCCCAAGTGTTTGACAATCACGATGCTGTGTGAGTTTAAGGTTCATTAGGAAATTCAATATAAGTCTTAGGCCTATTAGGAGATGGAGTCGTTATCCGGATAAGAGTCGAGATACATTGTATAGCAATTGGATCCTACGAAGATTTTCAGGAGCCGTCATAAAAAATCGGGTTCGAAAACTGGATATGAACGTTTAAATGCTCACCTAATCTTGCGATTGGTCTCTGTTTGTATTTAGCGTTTTATTATCATTTAATTATTTTTTCATTTACATTCAAAATTGCATTTGTCTTTATTTATTTTTCAAATTTTATAATTAAGTTCAAGTTTACACATTAGTCCTATTTCATATTTTTAAGTCCCAATATTTAACAAAAATAAAATAAATAATAATAATTTACAACCATATATTCAAAATCAAATTGAGAAAAGAGATTAAAGATTATAATGTTTTTAGGTTAAATAAACGAATAATATACAGGAAATAAACTAATAAATAAAATAAATAAATCAATAAAATAACATAAAAGTAGCAATGTACAATGGATAACTAATAAAGGTGATTACTCAATGATGAAGATCATCAAGTAATTATTGTAAATGATACATAGTTAGTCCTTCCTTTCAAAAAAACAAAATTACATATGTCGATACTTACTAAGTGACTTCATAGAAAAGGGGTTTTCACATTATGAAATAAAGAAAACATTAAACAATCTAGATTAAACATCGTCATGCAATGATACAGACATGTTTAAAGTCAAAAGATGACATATCAAGGTAGACGTCACGACTAATGTTAAAAAGACAGAACAGAAAATAGACTGGATCTGTCAATGTGGCGATTGCCTCATTGATGAGGTGACACCTCATCAATAGGGATCCCTACATCTCTAAGCCAAACAGCATAAAGCACACATACAGAAAAGGAGGGCCTCTTAGAGGCCTGTCAATGGGGCGATCGCTTCATCTCAATGAGGCGATTGCCTCATCAATGAGGTAAAGGAGTTGCTTGATCAACAGGCCGGTTCCGACTCTCAAAACATTCAGACTTCTACTTTAAGTAACAATACATGCATATAAACACTCTACAATCATCAGACTACAACTACATGCAAAAGTATTCAAAGATCACATCAATAAAGTGAGGTTTTGAAGCAAGATAAACCACAAATATACTCAAAATATACTAATGACTTAGCTATACACAAGCAAGAACACACAAACTGATGGACATGTCAAGCTTAAGTGCAGATTTTATACCAAAATGAGAGGCCCTCAGAGATGTCTTGATTGAGATCCTTGCTAGGATATGATATCTACCTTTGACACAAATTTCTTCCTTCTTCCCTTATAGAGATGTGAACTCCCTTTACTTCAATCTCTACTTCTTCCTTTTAGGATGTTTTTTTTTCTTTCATTCTTCTCCTCTCTTTCTTTTTTATTTCAAAGTTTTTTTTTCCTCCCTTTTTTCTCACCAACCCCTCTCTCTTTTTTTCCTTTTATTCCCTAGTTTTCCATGTCCCTAAGCCCTCTAGCTCATCATGAGCTTTTATAACCTTTTTGTCTTCCCCAAAAATCTTTTTCTCACGCAAGAAACAGGTCTGAAGGGTGGGCTTCACACTACTTAGTTGTCATGATTGCAGCTGCAAGTGGGCTGCCATAGAGGCGGCGCCTCATTGATGAGGTGATTGCCTTAGTGGCAGCTGCCAATAAGGCAACGCCCCTTTGGCCCGGGCCTGCTTCGGGCTAAGCGTGTTTAGGCTAAATTTGGATAGTTTGGTTAGGTTTTGGGCTTTTCTACGCTTTAAATTTTCAAATCCATTTTTCATTAGAGATTTAGACTTCATTCTCATGTCCAAATTTCACATTCTCATCATCGGACTTGACAATGGACCGATTAAACCGAGCGCCTCTAATACGGACTGACCGAATCGAGTGTCTACATATAGCAGGTCATATGTGTTACAATAGCAATTAAAAATTATCCAAGTTGCTGGAATCTGCTGCCTTTTCGGTTAAACTCATACGTTGCATGCAACTTATCACTATGAATACATTCTTATATTAAACTCGAAAAACTGTAAACCTTGCCTCTACATATCACATGTTTGCGATCGCACATTTCAAATGTTTGCCTCAATTTTTTTTATTTTCATTTTTTTGTAACATCTGGGATTGTGTATTAATAATATGTTAACGAAATAGGACCTATTTCCCTAGTAATATATTAATACAAGGATTTATGCAAATCTGAGCGTAGAATTGAAATTCCTCGAGAGGATTGTAGGAAATGCATGCTGTAAAGTCATATAATTTCATTTCTTTTGGTAGTTCACTAGGCCTAAGTTTAGCAAGCGTAATCTGCATCCCGTTACAAGGCTGGCTCAGAAGTCATTTCATAATTTCTGTCTGTTTTCGGTCAGAGAAACGAGAACCCCAAGTAAAGATAGAATTGGATTTCTGGTTAATGAAGTGGTAAGCTCAGCCTCACTGGCCTTTTTAAAACATCGATATGAAACATGTGATGAGAGAATATACTGATCCAAGTGACAAGCCGAAAACATAAGCATCATCAGAACCTAAGGAGTTGACCCAACATTGATTTGTTTTATTTTCTTTAATTTGATAATTAAGATGGATGAGATGAGATCATAAAAAATGGTGCGTATTATTCTTTTTTTTTTCCACAAGTTTCCCTTTTCAAATGTATGATGATCTATGCATTGCATTTGTTTATAGTTGAACTAAACCAAAACTTATTGCATTTTATTTAGAAACTCCGAAAAAAATTCCCAACCGATTACCACCATAATGATCTATGCGTTGCATATGTTTATAGTTGACTATGAATGTTTTTTTTTTCATACCTTAATTTGATGGCAAAGGTTTGTTGTTTGAATCTCGTAGAAATAATTTTATTATAATGCTCAAATTAATTAAAAAAAAAAAGAAAAAGAAATCTCATTTAAATTAGCTCGGCTTTAGTCAACATAAGATAAAAGAGAAACACAATGATCCAATTCCAATGAAAAGAAAGCTAATAGAGCATTGTAAGCTTATTAAATAAAAATGCCAAAAGGATCTTTATGTTCTAAAATAATTTAGGGTCAACCTATATTTGTTGAGATAGTTTTGATATGAATATTAAAATCATACTTTGGTTCAACCACTTTACATAGCATAAAGAATCTTCTACTTATTTCACCAAAAAGTTGAATAAATTATCAATGTCAATTGAGCATTCTTTTTAAAATTATGTTTAGATCACTAAACCACATTGAGCCATTTAAATTAGCAAATCTCTTCCTTATATTGCTACCTTATAATTCAACTTTTTTTTTTTTTTTTGGTCAGATATAATTCAACTTTGTCTTGGTTGCTGAAAGTGTAAGTTTAATAGTTGAAGCTTCAAATTTCTTAGATGTTGTATTATCAACTATATATATAGTTATATTAATTTTAATTTATTTTTATATTTTTTGTCTCAACTACCTGTTTTTATAGCTTACCGAACTGATATTAATCTAGTTTGATCCAAACAAAATTATAAGGACGGTAAAATTTTTTTAATAACTAATTTAACAGTACTGCATATACCATAATTTAATTTATTGTAATTTTTCTTATAGAATTGATGAATCATTTCTTTAATTTTGAATAAAGGATATGCTTTAATATATAATATAATTATAAAAAATAACAATAAATTCCATGAAATACAATAATGGTGAATCAAAATGAAAAAATTATGAAAGATTAAGAGAAAGAAAAGTATAACAAATACATGAATAAATGAGCTTACTATATGTTCTCAATAATGCATTCAAAAATTTCAAATTTTAATAAAACTCAAGTTGAAAAAAAACAAATCTCAACTAGAAAACTTCCCAATAATCTATGCTTCAATTATTAAGATTCTGCCTTGCATATAAGCTTCAAGAGTTCAAGACATAGAATGATTTCATGCATATTTTTCATCAATTAATTTCTTGAAAATCATTTCACTTTTCTTTAACTTATTATTATTATTATTATTATTATTATTATTATTATTATTATTATTATTATTATTATTATCTATTTTTTCTTTCCAAAAGACTATATATATTAATAATTAAAACCTGAATTCAGAAAAATTATACTCTCTCTCTCTTTTACTATTTTCTAATTTGACCCCATATTATCAAACTTTTCTTGAAATTGATATTTTTTAAAATTTTTATTTAGCTTTTTTTCATTCAATATATACTTATGCTCTGTGTTGATTTTTTTTATGGAGTTTGTTCAATTTTTTTATCATGACTGTGTTGATTTTTTTTATGTGATTTGTTAAATTTTTTTACAGAGATAATATTTATAAATTTTTTTATTCAAAATTGTTGATCAAGATAAATAAAATATTGTTAGTTTTATTATAATTTGACTTGTTTAAAGATAAAAAAAAAACTATAGCATGTTGGCTGTTAAAGAGCATAAAAAAATGGTGGCTATTTAGGTCAAATTATATTTTTAGATTTTTATTGTTGTTTTTTCATAATTATATTTACCATTATTTAGTTGTATTTTTATTTAAAATAAACGAAAGGTTTATCATTTGTGTTTATATATATATATATATGCGCTATAATTTCATGTGGGAACACTAGCATGGGGAGCAAGGCATCATTTTCAAATGGGCACCACTTATCAAATGCCACTTTGTCCTTTTGGAAATTCAATTCTTTTTACCTTAAAATGTAGCATCCAAAGCTTGTTGAATATTTAGTCCTATGACCTTATAATTACATCCAAAATCTTGACAGAAAAAGAGGTGTTTTTCACCAATGATGCTTTTGCCTGTGTGCTTGAATTTTAGAGGTTTGTGGGTATGTTACATGCACTCTTTGACTCAAATTACGAAGACCCACAACTCTACCACAAATGGGTAATGCTTTGATGGATTCAATTTGATTTATTCCTTTGTAATATATTATGTTCCAAAACGTCCCACAAAAAAATAGCACATCAAATAAGTTGAGCAATTGTTGTTTTGCAGTACCATCATTATCATACATCATCTCTATCTCTATTCCCTTTCTCTTCCTTCCTTTTTTTTTTTTTTTTTCAATTAAACAAAATAAATGCATTAATGCAATTAGCATGCCTTGCCTAATCTATACATTTTTTTTATCAAAATAGTAAATTCATTGCTAAAATAGAGATAAAGAGCCATCCAAACAAATACAACAATGAAGAATATAAACATGACTCCCATCAACAATTATCATAAAAGACATTAAGATGGAAAAAGGTAATAAAACAACACCATAAATATCCACCTTGTTGTTAAAATAAGGTGGAAGAACCACTGAATTGTTAAATGAAGCAATATGTTAAAGTCTTCAACAAATTTGAAATGTATTTATTTAATCTATATCACATGTAATAGTCTCTTTTACAAAAAAAAAAAGTTACATAATAAAAAATTGATTAAACCTTTAATTTAATGAATTTCATCATTAAATTTATACAATTTTAACAAAGTTATTTTTTTTTAATTATATGAGCTTTATCTTCATCAAATTATTATTTTATTTTACATTAATTATGAGATTAATTTATGTTCTTACACTTTGAGCTGATACTGAATAAAAAAAATTACCTGATTAAAATTTAAACACATAATCTCTCATTATATGTAAAATATTATCATATAAAAATTTAATAAAATATGACACCACTAAACAACATCAAATTATTGTTATTATTGTTTGCTTTCACAAACATATAAGGTGACATGTCAAGTAAGATTTTCAAGACATGGATTGGTCAGCATCAGCAAGAGTAAAACAACCCACTTTCTCCACACTTGCAACTACATAGACAGTTTAAACAATATATAATCCCAACAAAAACAACCACATCATCCCTAATTTTCTCAACTAATTTCTCTCTTAGATTATTATTTTTTTAATTAAGTTTCTTCTGTTTATCTCTTTCGTGCCTATTAGTCTCATTAACCAACACAAAAAGTACTCAAATTTGCAGTTGGGTCTGTGCCTATATATACAAACAGCAAGAACTTAAAGAAAACGAACATAAGAAAAAAAAAATCCAAAAATTTAGTAATATTCAATCAAACCCATCGAGATCTGCGAGTGGCCACTGCGTTTTCTTGACGTTGAAGATTCAAGAAAATCTATATATGTACTGTATATATATGTATTTATGTTTTAGCTTCTTTAGTAGTCGAACGTTAGAAACAGAGTTTCTTTTATTTTATCTTGGAATCTTGAACAGCTGCAACTACTACTGCTATTAGTCTACTACAACAACAGCTACTTTACTCTTTGTTAGTCTTTTTCATTTTTTGGGTTCTTTTTAGTGTGCGTGTTCTTGAAGAAATCAGAAATGCCATCCCCATTTCTACTCCTTAAATTTACTGTTTTTGCTCTTTTCTTTCTTGTCTCTGTCAGTTCAGATCACTGGCTTCTCTAATGGGTATGTCTTGATCGACTTAAAGGTATCAACTTTCGACTCTGTTTTTATGTTTTTGTTGCTTTAATGGTGTGACGTGATTGCAAGATTGAGTAATGTGAGCTATTTGATGAAATTATTTGTGATTTTTTAAAAAGTTTACTGGGTTCCAATTCTTGCTATTTTTTTTTGTTTGGTTAATGAGAAAGTTTTATGGGAAATGAGATGCTGGAAAGTTTCTGCATTATTGATTAAAGACTGATAACTGCTATTGCTATTGGCAATGGAGGTCCTTACAAACAAGGGATTTTTGGTGATAACTCCAAATCGAATCTCTTGCTGTGTGATCTCTCTACAAACACTTCAAAAATTAAGTCAGTATTTATATAGGAAAATACTAATAGAGCGAGGAAAGTAGAGTAAAATAATGATAGAATGAGCGTTGGATGAATGTTTGTATGATGAGATGATGAGAATGATAGTCATGGCTTGATGTAGAATGATGAGAATATGAGAATGTGTGAATAAATGATATGTGATGGAATGAGATATATATATAATATACATAAACCTGACAGAAATAAAACTCTTTGATTTTGTAGGATTGCCTTGATTAGGAGAGCAAATAAACTTTCTTTTTAAAATAATCTTCCTCATTGAGTAATCTTCCCTTTTTGGAGGACAATGATACCCCGTAGGAATATGCATACGGGGTATCATTGGGTAATGTCTTGCATTTCCTTTTCTTCTTTGATTTCCAGAATCAAACATGAAACATTGCCCAATTTGAGATACGAACATAATGCCTTAGATTTTATAGTGTTAGACAAAGAAAATCAGTTCTTGGAGAAGTTGCTGGTCTTGTGTTGAAGTTGTGTACCTATCAATGAATGTAAAATAATTATAAAATTCTTATTTTCTAACTTTGAACCTTTTGTTCTTTCTAATATCATAGTTCCCTTTTCTTGATATTTGGTTTTTTTTTTTTTCTGAAAATATTAATTTTTTTATTAACAACTAACCTAAATGGCTAAGTCTCATAGCTTGGATAGAAGAGAAAGGGGTTTGAGATCAAACCTTACTTTCAATTAAATGCCTTGGCCTCATGACAGAATATTTTACCATTCGTTCTAGCTAGACTAGGCCTTAAATTTGCTTTTTAAGGCCATATATAATTGCAATTTTTTATGCTTTTCTTTGAAGAAAAAAAGATTCTATCTTGGTTTGTTATCAACAAACTTTACGCAATCGAACGAAAATTAGAAAAGCTAGAAGGATTTATTATTGCTTCCGTTAGTGTATTGTTTCTCTTTAACACACAAAAAGGATATGCCTTTGCTCTCTTTATTTTATATTACTGTAGGCTGATGACAACGTTTGCTATTCCAATACAATTTAATATAGATTTATGTATGAGGGAACAGTAAGTCATGGTATAACTGAAGTAAATTTTTTTTAACGTAATATCAAATTATTACCATACTGATAATTTTATTGTAATCCTTTTGCTGGTGGATTGGCACTGCTGGGTTCTGTAAGGTTCACAGTGTGGAATTCACTCAAACTAGATTCTTGTCTCCGTCTCTTTCTATTAACGGGCAGGGGAGCAGGTATCTAATAGATATTAAGTAGGGTGGAGGTTTCAGTCTATAGTGGATTGTCGAGTAGTGATTCTTGAAAGTTAGTAGGAGTTAGTGAAGTTGAGAAGGTTTCAGGTGTTATGACTTTCTTTAGTTAAGTAGTGGGACCGCTGGATGGTCATCTGGATATGCTGTCTCTGCCCTTTCTTATGTTATTGCATCACGAAAATGTCTTAAAGACATTGTTAATATTGGACAGCAATGGTTCTTCTGGACTTAAAACTAGAAAGGAGTGGTTCTCATTTAACCTTTTGCTGATATCAGTGGATTTCCTTTAGATTATGATGTTTTTCTACCTACTACGTTCATAATATTTCATGTTTTGAACATGAAACTCCAAGGTTAAAGTTCCAAGTTTTAATAATTGAGCTGATATGATCATTCTGTTTAAAATAATATCTTATTTATACTTGTGTATGTGTGTGTGTGTTAACAGCTTGCAGGATAATCAAAACTAATGTTTCAGAGCCTTCCTCTAATTTGCCAGGGAAAGAAGAGTTGCTGACATTAGACACTGCAATCACTTCTGAGGCATTTCACCACCATTATCTATGAGGAAATCATCATTTCTTTCGGCATTAGCGTTTCTACCACTTCTGATTTATCCTCTCCAAACGACTGCTGACCTATTTGCAGACAAGCAGGCGCTCCTTGACTTTGCTGCTGCAGTTCCACATGGCCGGAAACTTAATTGGAATTCTAATACTTCAGTGTGCTCTTCTTGGATTGGTATCACTTGCAATGGTTCCCATGTACATGCTGTTCGCCTCCCAGGCGTTGGATTGTATGGTCTCATTCCGGCCAACACAATAGGGAAGTTAGATGGCCTCTCAACACTCAGTCTTCGCTCCAATCTCCTTAGTGGAGAACTTCCATCAGACATACTCTCCCTTCCTTCCCTTCAATATGTATACCTTCAACATAACAACTTTTCAGGCACTATTCCTTCATCTCTTTCTCCTCAGCTTAATTCTCTTGACCTCTCCTTTAACTTCTTGACAGGCAACATTCCTCCCACCCTACAGAATTTAACGAAACTTACTAGTTTGAACCTGCAAAACAACTCCCTCACTGGACTCATCCCTGAATTCAGTACCTCGGAGCTCAAACAGTTAAACTTAAGCTATAATCACTTGAATGGTTCAATTCCATCTGCTCTCCAACATTTCCCATCCTCATCCTTTGAAGGAAATATTATGTTATGTGGACCACCATTAAACCAATGTTCCATACCCAAGCCTTCCCCTTCCCCATCCCCTCCACCCTCTCCAGCCAACCCCCAAAAACCATCAGCCAGTTCAAAGAAGAAACGAAGTACGGCAGCTATTGTTGCAATTGCAATTGGAGGTGCTGCAGCGCTATTGTTTTTGTTTCTGATGACAGTGATATGCTGTTTGAAGAAAAAAGTTCTTAAAGACAGTGATCCAAAAGGAAAGGGTGGAAGGAATGAGGTTCCTAAGGAAGACTTTGGGAGTGGGGTGCAAGATGCTGAGAAGAATAAATTAGTATTTTTTCAAGGCAGTGCTTCCAATTTTGATCTTGAGGATCTGTTAAGAGCTTCAGCTGAAGTACTAGGCAAAGGAAGTTATGGGACAACGTACAAGGCAATCTTGGAGGAGGGAACCATGGTGGTCGTGAAGAGGTTAAAAGATGTGGTTGCAGGGAAAAGAGAATTTGAGCAGCAAATGGAAACTGTGGGAAGAGTTGGCCAGCACCCAAATGTCATTCCTCTTCGTGCTTATTACTTCTCTAAGGATGAGAAGCTCCTGGTTTATGACTACATCCCAGCTGGAAGCTTTTTCACAGTATTGCACGGTATGCATATCTTATCATCTTCTTTTATTACCAACTTATGTGTAACAAATACCACATCCTCTGAAAGTGCTAATCTAGTTATGTGGACATAAATCTAATCAATGAAAGGCACTATGAGGTGCACTAAACTTTTTCAGAATGCAAAAAAATGCAATGAGTTGCCTCATCTACAGTTTATTTCCTGTTCTAAGTATGTTTCTTATTTCTTGTTGTAATTGTCTACACTGTGAAATGATTGCAGGAAGCAGTAGTACTGGACGAAGTCCCTTAGACTGGGAATCGAGGGTAAAGATTTCCCTTGAAACTGCAAGAGGCGTTGCCCATATTCATTCTGCTGCTGGGGGGAAACTCATTCATGGCAACATTAAGTCCTCCAATGTACTCCTCACTCAAGACCTCCGCGGCTGCATTACAGATTTTGGATTAACTCCTATTATGAGTTACCCATCTGTCCCATCTAGGAGTGCAGGCTACCGAGCACCTGAGGTTATCGAAACTCGAAAATCTACCCAAAAATCTGATGTCTACAGTTTTGGGGTTCTCCTTCTTGAGATGCTGACAGGCAAAGCACCAGTTCAAGCAACAGGTCAGGATGATGTGGTTGATCTTCCAAGGTGGGTGCAGTCTGTTGTTAGAGAGGAATGGACTGCTGAGGTGTTTGATATAGAGCTAATGAGATACCAGAACATCGAGGAAGAGATGGTTCAGATGCTACAAATAGCAATGGCTTGTGTGGCAAGAGTGCCAGATACGAGACCAACTATGGATGAAGTGGTTAGGATGATTGAGGAAATCCGGGT
Organism: Mallotus nudiflorus; assembly: GCA_947683625.1. NCBI lineage: Eukaryota > Viridiplantae > Streptophyta > Magnoliopsida > Malpighiales > Euphorbiaceae > Mallotus > Mallotus nudiflorus. Next base: position 833,597 of record CANTUR010000239.1, read on the forward strand.
GCCTGATTCCGGAAATCCCCCATCGTCAGAGGAGAACAAAGGATCAAATACTTGAACCCCATAATACGGAAATTTCTGCTTAGATTTCCATTTGGTGCGAGTTCAAGAACAAAGATTTATCTCCTAAACCCCATATCTAGCTAGGCTACTAGCATGCGTCCACAGAAGAACATTCACAAGTAAGTACTTCCGCTTAGTCCAAAAAATGCAATTAGATTAGTATTTTTAACTTTTCAAATTTCTTCCTTCACAGTGAATTATTGTAACAAAAATCTCTAGACTATTATCATTAGCTGGTTATGCATTTAATATTTTTTACGACTCCAGCAAACGTAAGAATGCTTTGGTTAGAAAGAATTCTCTGTTATTTTCCATATCAGCATACCCGTAAAATTCTGGCCTCCAAAAATGCCAGAATATTAAAGTCGTTGCTTGCCAACCATTTGCAAGTCAAATGGTTGACAAGTAAAGTTTCTAACGCAACTCTTCATTTCCGATGTAATCAACAAAAAAAATTAATTAATTAAAAATTAAAAAAAAAACAGTTTTCCCGGCAACTGCAGATTGGGTCATGGATGTCATTAAAAAACCCTGTCACGGTCCCTAAGATAAATTAATTAGCATACGGACTCTCCTGGTCCATCTTTCCTCAAGTCATTTAGACACTCTCTGTAGAAGAAAAACAATGGGATGGCCCAATTCTAGACACCAAGGGAAGTAATTTGTATTTTTGTGAAAAAAACAAGAATTGAAAAATCAATAGATGTTCCCTTACCCAGCTAAGACCCTGAACTTAAAGTATCTTTGTCAACCAAATCAGCACCACTAACATATTTAGCCACAAATGATATTAACCGGAAAGGAGCTCCGATCAGTGGAGCATCTGAAATTGGCACATTTTCCATCTTATCATTCTCGGTGGCTTGCAGTTCCAAGTCCAGAAGTTCATTATCATCTAAAGGAATTTGCACAATTTCTCCAGAGTCGGATTCTACAGCATATGGAAGTCCAGCAGTAGGTTTAATTTCCAAGGACTCCGACTTTTCGACCACTACAGCAGCCATGTTTTCACTAGATTCAGAGATGGAATCATCAGCTGCATGGGTAATATCAGCATTTCTAGGCATAGGATCATTGCTGATGGCTGAGGAAAGCGCAGCTGCTGAACTTTGTCGATCAAGTTTGATAAACAACTCATTCACCTGTGAAACAATGTAATTGGATAACAAAGATCAAATTTTAGCCTCTTATGTACATGCAAATTGTGCATGCTTAAACATGCTTATATGTATCTAATTAATTAAACAAATTGAAGACTGTTAAAACAAAACACTCTTCATGATCACATCAGAGAGCTCTCATATATATAGAACGAGAAAGCACAACCATTGGATTGGCAAGGAAGGAGAAGTTTATTACTTTCTCAGTAAGATCTGCATTTTCTGTGATCAATTTGTCAACCAGTGCACAAGCTGCTTCAATCTGAGACTCCAAGTCCTCACGCTCCGAAGCATGCTGTATCAGATAAAATACATCATAATTTTTATAAGGGTTCATCAATTTTTCAGAAACCTCAATTCTAATAACATACCACTAAATGCATAAGATAAATGATATATCACAGAAGTCCTTTCCAAATAAAATGGATAGATGTGTTAGCCAAAAAGAGTTCACAACATGGTTATATAAAGCAAACCTTTTTCACTTCATCTGATGTGTTAGTAGAGGATATGTTTGTCTCCAGTCTCTCCAGCTGTATCCTTAGATCATACATGTTTTGAATCAGTTGCTCATTTTCTTTCAAGAGGCTATTCCTGGATTCCTCCAATTCCACCACCTGCCAGGCTTCCGTTTAATTTCCATATCAGAACAAAAACCAAGTTTTACCATGAAACGATTGATTCCCATCCATTCAACTGATAATGCACAAAACTCTAAGGTAAACCTACTGGCACCACTGAGAACACCAGAACATATAATTAGTTTGAATTGAAGTATTAACAAAGGTTTTATGTACCTGCATCCGTAATCTTGCAATATTAACATTCATTCTGGCAATTGTTTCTTTGGTAGTACTCTGTAAAACAATAAACATTGAAAAATTGATTGCTCTTACTTTTAGATCAACTTCATATGAATGAAAAATGTTAATGCACATTGACTATGTAAATAATGAACGTGTTTCCATGAAATGAATGACAACCTCTTTCCCTCCGACACTCCCTTTTTGTCTTGATCCCCACTTAAAATAGCATATGGCATATGTTGTGCAATGCCCTTTCCATGTTTTTTTTTTTAAAAAAAAAGAAAAAGAAAAAGAAAATGACAGACTCCTATTTATAGACATAAAATCCATGTAGCTATCTAGTATTTAAATCAAAGTTGCATTAGTCATGAACAAATTTTCATTGAGTCATGCATCAAGAAAATTAAAAGCAAAGGATCCATATTTTCAGAATAGCTTATAGAAATACTAAATAAATCAATTATGCAGCATCTATGCATAAGCTCAATAATTAGCCTAAAAATATTTTGAAAATTGAGGGGAATGCCAATATTACCTCTGTCAGGGACCAAGAATCTCTATCGCTTTCTAGTTGTTTAATTTTCTCCTCAAAGCTTGCCTGTGGAAATCAAAAGTTATTCGACCTTGCAAATCTAGACAATATTGTGAATCAATCCTCATGCAAATATAAGCAAAAGGCATAGTAAAAATAACTTTTGCCATTGATAAAAAAACCTCAGCCTTAATTCCATATCAGTCACCAAAGAATAAAGATCAACTTGTTCCAATTTCATCATCCAAACTTCTGTTCCATATATAATTTGGTCATGAAGAATTGCAAGTACTGTGGTGAATGACCTCACACATTTCTAACATGCATACATGTTTTCTCTTGTCTATTTGTAGATTATTATCAATCAAATATTACACTTCATTTCTCTAGTATCAGTTAGGTGCTAGTAACAATTTCCAATGGATTTTGCTGGATTCCAGAGAAATACACTAAAATGTCCAAGATTCTTGCAGTGATCACCAAATTGGCAAACATAAAAGAAGTTGAATAGCAAATTTTATCAAATCAATCTTTACAACAAACTTGAAACTAATCCAAAGTTCAGTTACAAGAGTGCAACTGCATGTATAATGCCAATAGAAGGAAGAACTTCCTGTTCTAGGACTAATCAAAAAAGTTCATGAACCACATAGCCTTACCCCTTTTAAACGCAGTGCAGCATTCTCATCCAGTGAGTGTTGGAGTTTCTCCTCCAAAGCAGTCTGCAATTAAAAAGACTTCAAATTACCAATGTCTATTAGAAAGATGCAATTAACATTATGATAATATTGAGTGCTAAGGACTCCAATTGCAGTAAAATTGCACAGAAAAAGGTGTGCTAAAAAATTGTTGCAAAGCAGGTGATGCCAAAGAGAATATGACTATGGACTAGAGTGGTAAAAGAAGAACACTGCAGATTTGGATGAAATTGTTTTCCAATCAACATTACCTCTTTTTGGAGGCATAGCTCTTTTTCACTCTGTAATTGTGTAACTTTCCTCTCTAGATCAGCCTGCAAATTATCCTGTTAGGCCAGCCTGGGAAAAAAATACATTGCACCAAAACTGGAAATTCCAGAACATGATTAGAAGATAAATGGTAGAAAAGAATACTTTTCTAACCAATACAGAAGCTTGAAAACATTTTCCTGAGTGCCTCACAAATAGAATGAATATACACTACCTGTTTCACTAAAGCTGAATCATTTGCATTCCTTAGTTCATTGATTTTCTCTTCCAATGTAATCTGTAAAAACACAGTGAAAGCAAAGATAAAAATCCCAGGATAATATTGCCAGTTTATGTCCAAACAAAAACTTAAGAACATTTCCTGGCCATTACACTATTAGAAAGAAATTACAATACCTCTTTCTGTAAAGCTGAATCATTTGCATTTCTTAATTCCTTGATTGTCTCTTTTAATCTGACCTGTACAAACACAGAGTAACAGCAAGGCAGGAAACAGAATCACATAACTGAAAACAGTGAGAAAAATTTGTCTACTTGCATTAAAAGTTCATGACATTTTCCCGCCACCAGATTATAGTGGTATTACTAATTTTTCTGTTACAGGGTTAGAAAAAATTTACACGACCTCTTTTTGCAAAGCTGAATCATTTGCATTTCTCAGCTCCTTGATTGTTTCTTCTAATGTAACCTGTAAAAACACCGTGAAAACAAAGATAGGAAAGTGATGAGAGCAATGAAAAGAAGAAGAATAATTTGTCTGCCCAAATATAAAGTTAATAACATATTTTCTTTTCTTTCACTTTACTCAACAGCATTGGTGTTACCTGTTTTTGTCTGTGTATATCATTTTCCTGCTGTAAATGTTTGACACTCTTTCTTAATATTGCCTATAAGAAAAAGTACTGTTAGTAACTTTGTGCTCCCAAAGCAAAAGCGTAAGAAAACAGCAATTGAAGAAGTGAGAATTCAAAGAAAATTCAACATCCCTATTGCCATTAATTAAATCAGTAATACTTCTTTTTGCACATGTGAATCATTTTCATCCCGTAATTGTTTTATTGTCTCTTCTAACATTGCCTGTAAAAGCAAAGTTGTTTCATGCTCATACAAATCCAGTAAACATCCTTAATACTTTGAAGAGAGAAGATAAAACATTAACAATGAAAAATCAATGAAACGTGTTGCATCACTTTGAAGCCACTGTTGCTCCTCGTAGACTGTGAAAATGAATTTCAATGGGGGTTTGAAATTTTATCAGTAGGGTAAAAAAGGCAAAAGAATCTGAAATTGCCTAGGAGCTGAAAAAGTGGTCAGTCAATCAAGTTTTCCCATTGTTCTTTATGTAATTTTTGCATTATGATTTATCCCAAACAAAGTCTGAGGAAGATTGCATATATATCAGAATATTGTTGGTACTGACACGAGAGCAAAATAAAACTGTTAAATCCCAGATACAACTCTCTACCAAGAGAAGCCCTTCAACTCTTTTCTTTCCACAAAATCCAATAACACTCACAGTGATCAAACCTAATGCTCACTTCTTATGAAAATGGTTAACAAGGACCATGCTACATTTAAAGGATAAAAAGGAATTGCATTTGTAGAATTGCACTGGCAATTCGTATTCCAAGTATATCTCCAAATCAATGGAACACTATAAAATACCTCCAAAAAAATGGATATCCGAATCATGTAAACTTGATGATACTAACCACTAACACTAAACCACTCAGCTTACAAGCAATAATGCAATGTTAACAACTAAAGTGCTGGAAAAATCCAAAAAAAAAAAAATGCAATAATTCAATTCAATTTAATGAATTCTCATGCTACAGTTACCTAAAAACAGAATTAAACAATTCTTTTTTCCATTAACAGATACAAAAGCAAGCATTTGAATAAAACATTACATCAAAATCAAAATCCAATAAGAAACTTACAATTTCTGATCCATTATGCTGATGTCTATCAATTCCATCCACCATATCCACATCCACGCTTTGTACATCACCATTTTGAACATCATCTCTGTCATTAATATTATCATTATGATTATTCTCTCCATTATCACTCACAACACCATTATGGTGATCCACACCACCGCCACCAGCAACGGCAACGGCATCGTCTTCTGTCTTTTTGGTCTGCTTGTTCTTCTTCTTCTTGTTGTTTCTCTTCTTCTTGCTATTATTATCCTCCATTCTTAACTCAAAATCCCTAACGCCTCAAAAACCTATCAACTGAAACGAACCAGATCCAAATTCATCAATCAATCAATCAAATCTCACCTGCAAACAAATTAGAAGATTTCAAACCAATACATTTGAGATCTAAACCACCATTTTTTTTTTTTTGAAAAAGAAAATTAAGCAGTGGTGTTAAATTTAAACCATAAGCCGTAAACAGAAATGGATTTAGATCAATACGCACTTGCGATTTTGCTTTGGATCAAAGCGAAATGTATCTTGGACACGTATGAAACCTGTGGTGGCGGGGTACTGTAACTTATAAAACGCATCGTATTGACCTCGGATGCCAGAGAATGGTCTGAAAGAGACGTGGGTCAACCGAATTCCAGAACGAGCACGGGTCAGGTCTGGACCGAGTTTTTCAATACCCATCCCCGACCCGACCCGACCTGATACTTTGAAAATTATACGCCGGACTCCAACCGAGATGGACTAGGTCATGCCGTAATGAGTTTGTTAAAAAAATATTTTCAAAAAAATAGTGGATCAAAATTTTGTTTCAAAACTAATTAAAAAAAAATTCAAAAATACGGTATTTCATTTTTTTCTTCCTTTTTTTCCTTTTTATTTCTTTTTTTATTTACAAATCTTTCATTTTTTTCTTGGTATTTCATTCTTTTTTTTTTTTACTTTATCTACAAATCTTTCATATTTTTTCTCCTCCTCTTTTCTCACTTTTTTCTTTTAATCATATTGTCTTATTTTTTTAATTATTCTCTTCCTCTCTTTTCCTTTTTTCTTTATATGCAAATGTTTCATTTTCTTGGTTTTTTTAATTATATAATCTTGATAACTCTACTTTTTCTTCAATCTTTTTACTATATTATATTAAAAAATGCACACATTTACATATTATTATAATTCTATTGACAGTTAACTAGGAGTTTTAAGGATTCTTATTTTTTTAATTATTTGCCTTATTTTTTTCTCTCTATTTTTTTAAATAGTAAATTAAACACATTTGGATATTATTATCCTTCAATAAAAAAAACAACTTCAAAAAACTGAAAATGAATAAAACAAACAATTAAAATAAAAACAACCAGAAAATAACATCATAAAATATAAAGATGAATTAATAAAAAATAAAAAATAATCATAAAAACACTGTAAAAATGTAAAGAAAATGAAAAAAGTAAATAAAAGTAAAAACTAAAAAAGTAAATGAAAAAGAAAAAAAGAGAAAAAATAAATAAATAAAGGAATCTTGTGGGCTTTTGAAAGAATCACATAAATTTTAAAAAAAATGTACGCCAGAAAAAAAAAAAGAAAATTGATGGTATATTTGAAAAAGTTTTAGTTAAGTGTAGTGTAATTATGTAATTTTCCCTTGTTATTTTAATTAGAGAAATATATATATACATAAATACATGTGTACAAGAAGGGAGACAAGTAAAATTACAAAAAAAAAATTCACTCATTATTAATAATATAATTATCATTTTTAGATATTTTTATAAGATTTATTAAAAAAGAGTAAAAATTAAATTAATTAATTTATGTCATTTGATTATTAGTTGAAATTAAAAAATTACATTAAATTAAGAGTAAATAAAAGTATTAATAATTCTAAAAAAATAAAAGTATTAATAATAAAATTATTGAATAAATAAAGTGTTACTATTTAAATAAAAAATTTACTAAAATTATAATAAATTATAAGCTTAATGAGACTATAATATTTAAATTATTATATAAAGAAAATATAACTTTTATTATTTTAAAAAAAATTATTAAGAGAATAACTAAATTTTTTTTATTATCTTATGATTATTTATAACTATAATATTTTTTATATAAAATTAGTTCTAAAGTTAAGAAAAATGTTACTTATAGAAAATATTGAAAGAATATTATATAATTATTTAAATAAAAAATTTATCAAAACTGCAATATAATATAACTATATTAAGTTAATATCAAATTGTTATATAAATAAATAACACTTTTATTATTTTTAAAACTTTTCATAATAATAATATCAAAGTATATGTTTAAGGGATTTTTTCAAAAATGGACCAAAAGTCAAAATTATTATCAAAAGCTACATTGACAAAAAATATTTTCAAAAACCAACTTTTCCTAACTTTTTTTTTTAAAAAATATGAACCAATTTTTTTTTCCTCCTTTATTTTTAAGACATTATCATCTTTTTTTCCCCAATAATTTTTTATCAACATTTTTTTCTACTTTCTTCATTTTTTTCTCAATATTTTTTTTTTTACTAAACTTTCTTTTTTATTTTTTAGGTACTATTTTTTTATCAATATTTTTTTGCTCAGTATTTTTTTCAATGTTTTTTTATACTTAACATTTTTTCTATTTTTAGAGTATTCTTAACATTTTATTTTTTTGCTCAACATTTTTTTTATTTTTAAGGTACTATAGTCATCTTTTTTTTCCCTCAATGTCTTTTTCTCCATATTTTTTTCCTTTTCAAAACTTTTTTAAGGTACTATCTTCTTTTTTTCTTAATATTATATTTTTCGTGTTTGTAACGTCCACAAAAGCTTAATTTTCTCAATATTATTACTACTTAGTATTGTTTTTATTATATTCTTCCACATCAATAACCCAAAAAATTATGGCATAAAGAATCATTATAAAATCTAAAGTCATGTCTGAAGATGATTTTTTTATGTGAAATGAAATGTGCATGTTTTAACCATTCTGTTGGGTTATTTGATTCAAAATGTAGTGAAAATATAAAAATTTAATCATAAATCCAAACCAAGATCCATATAATTCAATTACTTGATTGATTTAGGATTTTCAAAAATCTTACCACAGATGCAAAAAACGGGCAAGAATGATGGAAGGACGAGAGGAGGTTCACTCTGGTGACACCCCACCTTGAGCTTTTGGTTTTCTTGGCTGGATTTAGATGTCTCCAAATGAATACATCCTCTATAAGGATCCATATGAACAACCCTTGAATCAAAACAAATGTGTTTTAGCACCCTTTTTCTTAATTGTCTCACAACATAAAAACTATGTGTTTAGTTTTCTAAGAGAAAAGAAAATGAATTTTGGTGGCAGAATGGTAAGTAAGTGAAACCCTAGAGAATATGTTATATTTATAGACATCTCATTAGGGTTTCACTTACCGAAATGAATTTTGGTAATTTCTTACTTACCAAAATGTTTTTGGTATATTCCACTTATTCCAATTCTGATTTTATTCAAATACCAAAACAAAAATAATTTCTAATTTATCACAAATATATTTATTTATTTCCACAGAGCTTTATTGGGCTTAATAAACCCATATTCATTTTGGGTCTGTTCTAAGTGTGTGACCCTGTAAGTTCATATGACATTAATAGTGAACTTGAAGTCCCTATTTAGGCCTATAAGTCATAAGTGGCCTCTAGCAAGACATTATGACTATCTAAGTCATGCAAAGGTCGATAATCCGACATAATCTAATGTATAGTGAATATTGTAGTTCCTTCGTCATAGGGTATCTTGATTGAATATAAGGCATAATTTTTGTCATCCTTATACAATTCAATTATATTATTTCTTGACTCCAAAGAAATTGATAATGATAACTCTTTATCAATTTACTTTAGCATGACTATACATTTTCCTCAGTTTATCTTATCAAAGGGTCCATAAATATCTTACTCATATTAAATGAGGGATAAATCCCTTCTCAATCACTCACATTCTTCACGTAACTCATTTCATATCCAACAACAACGTTAGATTGTGTCAAAATACAAAATAGTTATATAGAAATCCGTGGTGATTTTAAGGTCAGAGGACTAAATTAATATTACTGTGGTAAGAATTACTTGTGACAATTATCTATATAGTATTCTTATGATGGGTCAATCCAATAAATTACTTCCCAAATAAGTACATATAAGTTAACTTAATATCTCATATTCATGATTAGTAAAACATAATAATCAGTCAACACCATACTAGTCTTAATATATTATTATGACTAAGAATAATTTAAATAGAACTCATATTTAATCTAAGGGTACTAATATCAAGTCACATACTTGATGACCTTAGAAAGAATTGACTATTCAAATAATTATTATAATAGAAAATTATAATGAAAATGTCTTTTTTTTAATAAAATGATAAAGCCAAAACATAGTCATACATGATTGACCTAATGCTTATTACTAACACATTAATGGTGTGGTTTTATTATCTTATGAATGGATTCTGACAAGGCTTCCAAAATTTAATTGGAATTGCTTAAACTCATTGTCAAAGACAAGGGTATATTGTCACGACCCAAAACAGGGTCATGACCGGCGCTAGGGAACGGGAATTCTTTCGAATCTAGAACCCGTAGCAAGCCTAAAAATAAAACAAACATGCCATAGTAATAATAATATCACAATTAAATAAAATACTATACAGCGGAATAAAATCATAAATACAAAAATAATAATCCACCAGCAGAGAATTTAAATCAAATCCATATCTCATATCATATATATGACTTAATCCTTTAATACACATTTCAGTTCAAATTCTTAAAAATACATAACTCACACAAATACAATACATATAATCCCACAAACTTATTTACAACTACTGCAGTGTCTAGATTATAAAATAAAACTCAAGACTCAGATAAGCAGTTTACATAAAGAAGCCGGGGCAGAAAAAATCCGGCGTACAGGCTTGCTACTGAGGTCTGAAGACGATGACTCTCCTGAAAAATAGTCAATGGAGGGGAGTCAGACCTCACTGAGTGAATTACTATAATATACATACATGCATACTAAATGCCAAATGCATACAGTCAAAAAGTACATATATATAATATGTATATATATATACAAGCAATTACACACGGATGTAATAAAATCGTTTTATATATATTTATTGAAAATCACTGTTTATGAAGGATCAAATAAAACCTTAAAATATTACAACCTCAAAACAGTATTAGACAACACTCTAGCCATACAGGCTCACTTATTCTAATATATATTCACTTATTCCATTTAGACAGTAGACTGGCCCCGAGACACTAAGTCAACCGAGCTCCAGCAGTCTGACTGTTAGTGTGATTGGCCCCGAGACACTTGGTCAACCGAGCTCCAGCAATCACACTCCCAAATCATATCACACATCAGATAATCATATCCAATCAGTATCCTCAAACAGGTTAGTAATATAGCCTAAATGCTATAAGCGTACCAGTACGTACTCGGTCCTAGTGCTGCCCACTAGGTAGCACGTTTTATTGATATCCTTCATTAATAAATATAAAACATTAATTCACAAATAAATGATGCATGAATTTGAAATAAATAGCAACATAAATCATATATATACTAGATATATACCAAAAGTAAATCAGGTATATTTCGAGTGTATATATGTCAAATAAATCCAATATAATCATAAAATAAACTAAATATGTATTTAAAAACATTTTAAATATAAATTTTTAATAAAGCATGCATATAATTTAAGATATACCAAAATATACCGAATATAAACTAAAGATAAACTAAAATACCAAATGAATTATTTATGCATAATTAATCAAAATAACATTCATTTCTAAATCATGCACCCTAAACATATATATATATAATAGTAACTCACACTTAGTGCGCTCCTCGAGATAGGTCTGACGGGCCTGGTCCACTAGCCCTCGGTCTCAGTGCAACTAAAAAAACAATAAATAATAGACATCAGAATAAACCTAACAGAAAATCCCAGAAACTCAATCTAGCATATTAGACACAAAATTAAAAATCAGAATTCGATCGGACATCACGTTTTACGAGAATTCTATCAAAAATTTGGCAGAACCTCCCCTGTTAAATGGACATCTCTCTACTCAAAGAGTAGAGCCGGCCCTGCAAAGAAACACACTTCAAAAAACAGGTTCAAAAACACATTCATAACCCTTCGGTCGGACTCCAAACTACAGTCTACCGATCGGGATCCACAATCACAGAATATTTATGAAAATACCAAAAATATCCTTGTATCACAGAAATACATTTTATAAGTAGAAATTACGAAATTAACCTTAAAGCACAGTAAAAACTGATAAAACTCATTTTATTAGAAAAATCATATATTATATTTATAATTGAAAATAATTCACGAAAAATAGTTTTAATCAATTAAAAATACTAAATAATTTGTAGAAATCATTTTTATACCTTAAATAGCTATTAAAACCAATTTAATTACATTTTTTGTCAATATAGGGTAAAATTATCAAAATACCCCTATATATACAAATATACTAAAATTACTCCAAAAATTCACCAAAAATCATATAATTGCAAAAAATTAATTTTCTCAACATATTTATCAATAATATCAATAATTAAACTCAATTAACTAATTAATTTCAATTAAAAACACAATTAACCTAATTTTCCAAAATTACATAAACCTAATTAAATTCAAATTAAATACATAGAAATTCATAAAAATTCAAAATAAATTTCTATAATTCATTTTAACACCTATATTTATCATAAAACACAATTTCATAATTTATTTAATTAATTTTCGAAAATTAGAAATTAATATTAAAATATTCCAAAATACCCAAAAATCAAAATAATCTCCAAAAATTCTACAAAAATTCACACATGTAGATTAAGCTAAGGGAAACAACATTTGTGAAGGAATTTTTCATGAATCAATCAATTCGAAGTTCAAAAAAATCAAGAACCCTAAAATGGCCGAATTGCAAAAATCAAAACCTAAGCAAATCTAGACCATTTTAAGTAAAAAAAATCTTGGAATCACACTCACCAGAGCTCAAGGAGAAGAAAGAGACTGGAGATGTCAAAAACGGTGGCCAAAAATATCGTGAACGACGGTGGCTCAAGTTTCGGCTTCCCGAGCTGATTCCGACCAAAACACGTCGGAATAGGGCGCTGCTGGCGGCGAGGAAGGCTGGAGAAGGAGGTGGCATGCTGGGAGGTGCACCGACGGCAAGAAAACGGCATGACAGATGGTGGAACAACGATGGAGGCAATCGGGGAAGAAGGAGGAAGAGTCGGGGGCAGAATTGTAATTTGCCAAATTTTTTGCTTTTAACAATATTTTATGTATATATATATATACTTACACTATATATTAAAATAATATAAATTCGCATACATTAATTATACACCACACACATATAATTTAATATTTAAATAATTTAATACACCTAAAAATAATTAAATAATATTAAAACTAATAAATAAATAATAAAATATTAGGGTAATTAATTAAACCCTAATTAATTAAATAAATACACATATATACGTTATTTAGTATTTTAAAAATATATATGAGTTCATACAAGTCCGTAAATCTATTTAAAATAATTAATAGTAAATTATTTACGTGAAAATTTTCCCGAAAATGCAAGTCTCAGAAAAATTTTACGTAAAACACTTAAAATAATATACAATAATTAAAATAAGTTTTAAATACATATTAACTCGTAAAATATCATAATTGTATATAAAATTATTAATACTGCATATCCCGATGCAGTATTAAAATACTTAAAAACACGGGATATTACAGTCTTCCCCCCTTATAAGAATTCGTCCCCGAATTCCAGAAAATAGGATCAAGAAGGAAAGAGATACGGGTAAGAAGCTTGCATCTCAGCTTCAGTCTCCCACGTATGCTCCTCGATTCTGTTGCTATGCCACAGAACCTTGACCATCGGAATCTGCTTCAACCGCAACTGTCGAACTTGATAATCTACGATCGCCACAGGTTCTTCCACAAATATCAAATCTTCACTCACTTCTACACTGTCGGACTACAACACATGTGAAGGGTCTGAGATATACTTCCTCAGCATCGAGATATGAAATACTGGATGCACTTGTGACATACTCGGAGGCAAATCCAACCGATATGCAACAGTGCCAACTCTCTCCAGAATCTCAAACGGCCCGATATATCTCGGTGCTAACTTACCCTTTTTACCAAATTTCATCACACCCTTCATCGGAGATACCTTCAGAAAAATAAAATCTCCAACCTTAAACTCCACATCTTTGCGCTTAGGATCCGCATAGCTCTTCTGCCTACTAACTGCGGTCTCTAATTTGCACTTAATCACGGTGACTTTCTCTGCAGCATCCTGAACCATCTCAGGTCCAGTCAAAGCTCTCTCACCAATCTCATCCCAACTCAGAGGGGATCTACACTTCCTTCCATACAACGCCTCATATGGTGCCATACCAATACTGTTATGGTAGCTGTTATTATATGCAAACTCTACGAGTGGCAAATGATCATCCCAGCTACCTCCCAAATCCAGGACATACATCCTCAATATATCTTCTAGTGTTTGGATCGTTCTCTCAGACTGACCATCTGTCTGAGGATGAAAAGCAGTACTGAAATCTAACCTAGTGCCCATCGCTTCTTGTAACTTCTGCCAAAAATGAGAAGTAAACACCGAACCTCTATCTGACACAATGGACACAGGTACCCCCATGAAGGCACACAATATGCTTCACATATAACTTCGCCAATCTAGCTACAGAATAAGTGGCTTTCACAGGCAAGAAATGTGCAGACTTCGTCAACCTATCTACAATTACCCAGATGGAATTGTACCCATCCTTAGAACAAGGTAAATCGACCACAAAATCCATAGCTATCCTTTCCCACTTCCACTCAGGAATAGGAAGAGGCTGAAGCTTCCCAGAAGGCTTCTGATGCTCAGCTTTCACTTGCTGACATGTCATACACTTAGCAACATAATCAGTGACATCCTTTTTCAATCCATCCCACCAGTATAAGTCTCTGATACTGTGGTACATCTTAGTGACACCCGGATGTACGCTATAGGCTGTAGAATGTGCTTCCTTTAGGATCTCTTCTCTCAAATCATCCACATCAGGAACACATAATCTACCACTGATCCGCAACACACCATCAACATCAAGTGTGAAATCAGTGAACTTCCCTGCTCTGACATTCTCTACAAGCTCTTCTAGAATAGGATCTCGGCTCTAAGCTGCTTTAATCCTATCCCTCAGTATAGATCGCACCTTAAATTGAGCTAGCAATCCACCTGACTTACTGATCTTCATCATCTGACCTTGATCCACCAACAGATACAACTCCTGGATCAATGGTCTCCTCTCAACACTGATGTGAGCAAGACTGCCTGAGGACTTTCTACTCAAGGCATCTGCTACCACATTAGCTTTACCCGGATGATATAAAATCTCACAGTCATAATCCTTTAACAATTCCAACCATCTCCTCTACCTCAGATTCAGATCTCTCTGTTGGCAAATGTACTTAAGGCTTTTGTGATCAGTAAATATCTCACAGCCATTTCAAGGTCATGTGTGGGATAGTTATGCTCATGCTTCTTCAACTGCCTCGAAGCATAGGCTATTACCCTTCCATTTTGCATCAACACACAACCAAGGCCAACTCTAGAGGCATCACAATAGACTGTGAACTTGTCCACACTATTAGGCAAAGCTAACACTGGTGATATGGTCAATTTCTCCTTCAACAACTGAAAACTATTCTCACAAGCTTCTGACCACTCAAATCTAACATTCTTCTAAGTCAAGCGAGTCATAGGGGCTGCAATTCTGGAAAAATCCTGCACAAACCGCATATAATACCCGGCTAAACCTAGAAAACTTCGAATCTCCATAATAGAAGTCGGTCTAGGCCATTCAGACACTGCTTCAATCTTTTGTGGATCAACCTGGATATCTTCTTTAGACACCACGTGTCCAAGAAAAGAAACACTCTCCATCCAGAAATCACACTTCGAGAATTTAGCATAAAGCTGGTGATCTCTCAGTGTCTGTAGTACAATCCTCAAGTGATATACATGCTCCTCCATACTCCTTGAATAAACCAGTATATCATCGATGAAGACTACCACATACGGTCTGAATACCCTATTCATCAGGTCCATAAAAGCTGCTGGTGCATTAGTCAAACTAAAAGACATCACCAGAAACTCATAATGGCCATATCGAGTGCGGAATGCCGTCTTAGGAACATCGGCTTCACTAATCTGCAACTGATGATAACCCGACCTCAAGTCAATCTTAGAAAAGAACTGTGCACCCTGTAGCTAATCAAATAAGTCATCTATCCTCGGGAGAGGATACTTGTTCTTCACTGTCACCTTGTTCAGCTCTTTGTAGTCAATGCACAGTCTCAGGGTACCATCCTTCTTCTTCACAAATAGGACTGGTGCACCCCAAGGAGAAACACTGGGTTTGATGAAACCCTTATCCAACAACTCTTGCAACTGCTCCTTCAACTCTTTCAACTCTGCAGGAGCCATTCTATAGGGTGACATAGATATAAGAGTAGTACCTAGAACCACATCTATACAGAACTCAATCTCTCTGTGAGGTGGTAAACCCGACAACTCCTCAGGAAAAACATCAGGAAACTCACAAGCAACAGGAACATTTGTGAGTGATAACTTCTCCACTAAAGTATCCCTGACCAATGCTAAATACCCTTGACAACCTTTCCTCAATAACTTCCTAGTCGTAATAGCAGAAATAAGATTCTGAGGTGCTGAACTCCTATCACCCACAAATTTAAAATATTCTTCATCAGGAATTCTGAAAGTCACCTCTTTATTCCTGCAATCTACCATGGCATAGTGCTGAGATAACCAATCCATTCCTAGAAATAACATCAAACTCCATCACATCCAACAAGATCAAATCAGTGGGTAATTCTCTATCTCCCACGAGAGCTGGACAATCAAAAAGAATAATATCGGTGTCCAAAGAATCGCTCAGAGGAGTGACAACGGACAAAGGAAAAGCCATCCTCGAAGCTTGCCAACAAGATTTAGAAGCAAAAACAGGAGAAACAAATGAATGCATGGCACCCGGATCAAACAAAACCCATACATCCAGGTAACAGACAGAAATAATACCTGCCATGACTGCATTAGATGCCTGAGCATCCTACTGAGTAAGATGAAAGACTCTGGCCTGTCCTCGACCTCCCTGCTGACTGGTAGAAGCCTGGCCAACACCTCTGGCACCTCCCCTAGTACCTCTACCTCGACTCTGCTGTGGAACAACCTAAGTGGAACTCTGATGCTGGGTTGGAGGTAACTGAAATGGCATGGGTGTAGCACTAGCAATCGACTGCTGTGGGAATCGAGGAATCTGCGGCTGTTGGTACCCGGAGTAAGGACAGGATCTGGCAAAATGTCCTGTCTGCCCGCATCTGAAGCATGTCAGTGGTGTCAGATAACACGGTCCCTGATGGACTCTACCACAGGTTTGGCAAACACTGGCAGCTGATCCAGAACTATGACCACTGCTGCTGCTTGAAGCACCTGACCCAAATCTGAACGATCTACACTGACCTCCACGGCCATGTCTACTGCTCTGTTGCACTCGCTGCTGCTGCCTCTGACTCTACTGAGTCAGACCTCAATGCTGACTACTCGAACCAACATGAAAACTCGAATACGGAGTAGCCTGCAATCCACTCGACTGAACTCCCAACTGGTAATAATTAGGCATCGCTCCCTGCCTAACTAGCCTCAGCTCAATCTCCTTGGCCAACTCAATCACAGATTCCAGAGTAAGGCCTGCTGTAGGCATACCAGCAAATGCTGAACCCAATCCGATGACATGGGTAGTGATAGTGAAATACTAGTCTCGCATCAGATCCTCTGCATATCTACCCAATCGAAGAAACTCTCAGGTATACTCCTCTACTAATCGATCACCACGAGAAATGCTGGTTAGTCGGAGATGATAACTCATACAGAGAGGCTCTAGACAGAATCTCCTCATAAACAGCTCTCAGAACTAAGCCCAGGCCATCGCCATCATATAGGGCTGGATCATCTGAATGAACCAATCTAGGGCTGGTCCCTCGATAGATAACTCGACGATCATAATCCGCTGGTACTCGGTATGAGCAGTCCGAGTCTAAGTCTCGATCGCATGCAGAAAGTCTAACGGATCAGAAGTCCCATCAAATGCAATCCTACCAACTCGGGCATAGAATAAAGCTGCCTCAGGGTCAGACATACCCTGTTGATAGGCAGGCTAAATAGGCTGAACAACTGGAGGCACAGGAACATCAAACTCAGGCTCAACAGGCTCTTCGTCCTATAACTCTCTCTGCCTACGGTGACCTGCCACTCCTCGAGGTCTACCTCTGCCACGACCTCTACGTCTAACTGGCTGCTCATGAGGTAAAACCTCATCCTGAAAAGATTCATCATCCTCGGCCTCAACGACCGGTGGAGCGACACATGCTCGCCTTCTCCTTCTGAAAAGACAAACGGAAAGATTCAGACAAAACAGACAACGGAGGAATAACGCAAAAAACTAAAGCAAGGAATACTTATCAAGACATACTCAAACCTAATTCACTGCAGTAGTTACCAAAAGAAAACACAACTTAAAAACTAGGGCCATAACTCACACAACTAAGCCCTGACACATAACTCCGCTCTGATACTAACTTTGTCACGACCCAAAATAAGGCCATGACCGGCGCTAGGGAACGGGAATTCTTTCGAATCCAGAACCCGTAACAAGCCTAAAAATAAAATAAACATGCCATAGTAATAATAATATCACAATTAAATAAAATACTGTACAGCGGAATAAAATCATAAATACAAAAATAATAATCCACCAGCAGGGAATTTAAATCAAATCCATATCTCATATCATATATATGACTAAATCCTTTAATACACGTTTCAGCTCAAATTCTTAAAAATACATAACTCATACAAATACAATACATATAACCCTATAAACTTATTTAAAACTACTGCAGTGTCTAGATTATAAAATAAAACTCAAGACTCAGATAAGCAGTTTACATAAAGAAGCCGGGGCAGAAGAAATCCGACGTACAGGCCTGCTACTGAGGTCTGAAGATGATGACTCTCCTGAAAAATAGTCAACGGAGGTGAGTCATACCTCACTGAGTGAATTACTATAATATACATACATGCATACTAAATGTCAATGCACATAATCAAAAGTATATATAATATGTATATATACAAGCAAATACACACAGATGCAATAAAATCATTTTTATATATTTTGTCTGAAAACCACTGGTTATGAAGGATCAAATAGAACCCTAGAATATCACAACCTCAAAGCAGTGTTAGACAATACTCTAGCCATACAGGCTCACTTATTCCAAAATATTCACTTATTCCATTTAGACAGTAGACTGGCCTCGAGACACTAAGTCAACCGAGCTCCAGCAGTCTAACTGTCAGTGTGATTGGCCCCGAGACACTTGGTCAATCGAGCTCCAGCAATCACACTCCCCAAATCATATCATACATATCAAATAATCAGATTCAATCAATATCCTCAAATAGGTTAGTAATATAGCCTAAATGCTATAAGCGTACTGGTACGTACTCGGTCCTAGTGCTGCCCACTAGGTAGCACGTTCTATTGATATCCTTCATTGAAATATAAAACATACATTCATAAAAATAAATGATGCATGAATTTAAATAAAATAGCAACATAACCCACATATATATTAGAGATATACCAAAAGTAAACCAAGTATATTTCGAGTATATATACGTTAAATAAATCCAATTAAATTACAAAATAAACTAAGATTATGCCAAGGATATACATGAAAACATTTTGAGAATAATTTATTAATAAAACATGCATATAATTTGAAAATATACCAAAAATAAACTAAAAATAAACTTAAGTATCAATTAAACTATTTATGCACATTTAATCAAACTAAAACATATATTTCTAAATCATGCACCCTAGAGCACATATATATAAAATAGTAACTCACACTTAGTGTGCTCTTCGAGATGGGTCTGACGGGCCTGGTCCACTAGGCCTCGGTCTCGGCGTAACTAAACAAATAAAAATAACGATCATTAGAATAAACCTAACAGAAAATCCTAAAAACTCAATCTAGAATATTGGACACAGAATCAGAATTAGGGTTTGACCGGACATCACGTTTTACGAGAATTCTACCAAAAATTCAACAGAACCTCCCCTGTAAAACGGACATCTCTCTACTCAAAGAGTAGAGCCGGTCCTGCAAAGAAACACACTTCAAAAAATAGGCACAAAAACACATCCACAACCCCTCGGTCGGACTCCAAACTACAGTTTACCGACCGGGGTCCATAAACACAGAATAATATAGAAATACCAAAAATACCCTTATATCATAGAAATACATTTAATAAATAAAAAATTACATAATTAACCTTAAAACACAGTAAAAACTAATAAAACTCATTTTATTTAGAAAAATCTTATATTATATTGAAAATAATTCATGAAAAATAGTTTTAATTAATTAAAAATACTAAATAATTTGTAGAAATCATTTTTATACCTTAAATAACTATTAAAAGCAATTAAATTACATTTTTAGTCAATTTAGGGTAAAATTACCAAAATACCCCTATGTATATATATACTAAAATTACTCCAAAAATTCACCAAAAATAGTATAATTATCCAAAATTAATTTTCTCAACATATTTATCAATAATTAAACTCAATTAACCAATTAATTTCAATTAAAAACACAATTAACCCTATTTTCCAAAAATTACATAAACTAATTAAATTGAAAATAAATACGTAGAAATTCATAAAAATTCCAAATAAATTTCTATAATTCATTTCAACACCTATATTTATCATAAAACACAATTTCATAATTTAATTAATTAATTTTCGAAAATTAGAAAACAATATTAAAATATTCAAAAATACCCAGAAATCAAAGTAATCTCCAAAAATTATACAAAAATTCATACATGAATATTAAGCTACTAGGATCAACATTTGTTAAGGGAATTTTCATGAATTAACCATTTGAAGCTCAAAAAAAATCAAAAACCCTAAGATGGCCGAATTGAAGATTTAGCTCAAACCTCATCAACCACTTGATTTCAAGCCAAAAGAAGCTTAGAATAGGGACCACCGGAGCTCAAGGAGTCAATGAAGACCGGCAGTACGCGAAATGGTGGCCAGAATCATGGTCTACGGCAAAAAGCTCAACTTGCTGCCATCGCGAATTCCGGGCGCTCCAGCAGGCTTTCGGCGGCCTGGTCACGTTGGAGAGGAAGAGGAAGGAAGGGGGAGGAGGTTGGCGGCAGCTGGTGGAGGCGAAGGCGGTCCGGCGAGGTGGAACGGGAGGCACAGTGAGGGTAGGTGTCGGGAGAGAAGAAGGAAGATGGAGGGGCAATTTGGTAATTTGGCAAAAATTTTGATTTTCAACTATATATATGTATATATATATACTTTACACTATATATTAAAATAATATAAAATCACACACATTAAATATACACCACACACATATAATTTAATATTTTAATAATTTAATACTAAATAAAAATAATTAAATAACAATAAAACTAATAAATAAATAATAAAATAATAGGGTAATTAATCAAACCCTAATTAAATAAATAAGTACACATATGCTTTATTTGGTGCTTTAAAAATATGTACGAGTTCATGCAATTATGGAAATCCATTTAAAATAATTAAATATAAATAATTTACGTATCAATTTTCCCGACAATGCAAGTCTCGGAAAAATTTTACGTAAAGTACTTAAAATAATATAAAACAATTAAAAATCAATTTTAATTAAACAACAACTCATGAAATATCAATATTATATAATAGAATTATTAACACTGCATATCCCGATGCAGTATTAAAATATTTTAAAAAATATGGGATATTACAATTATACACCACACACATATAATTTAATACACCTAAAAATAATTAAATAATATTAAAACTAATAAATAAATAATAAAATATTAGGATAATTAATTAAACCCTAATTAATTAAATAAATACACATATATACGTTATTTAGTATTTTAAAAGTATATATGAGTTCATGCAAGTCCGTACATCTATTTAAAATAATTAATAGTAAATTATTTATGTGAAAATTTCCTCGAAAATGCAAGTCTTGGAAAAATTTTACGTAAAACACTTAAAATAATATACAATAATTAAAATAAGTTTTAAATACATATTAACTCGTAAAATATCATAATTGTATACAAAATTATTAACACTGCATATCCCGATGTAGTATTAAAATACTTAAAAACACGGGATATTACATACATAGAGGGTGGGTTCTGCATTATTATCAAATCCCATTTATAGGCTTTTCTTTTTCACACAATTTGTGTCAACAAATAGACAATTCTTATGGAGAGTCGGATTTTTTTTTTTAATTTGAGTAACATAATATATATATATATATATATATATATATATATATATATATATATATATATATATATATATATATATATTGCCCTTTCAGGTAAAGGACAACAAGACAAGCACAACGCCATAAATAGTGTCAGACATGTAGCAGCTCGTAAAATTAATACTCCATAATTCTTTAGATGATGAACTAGATTCCAACATCAAGCAAACAATTTTCAGAGTGGCTAGAAGCTTTTACTACCCAGTCATTTGTAATCATTGGACTATTAGCTACCTTATTGTTAAAGTACTCTTTGATAAAGTGTATTAGCTTGTTAATTTGTGCATACTAATCAATTAAAAAAATTGTAACACATTTTTAATACAATAAATGAAAATAAATTTCATTCATGGAATAAATATGTATTATGTAAAGCATAATTCTCTAGTACTTTTTTCTATGAATTCAAACTTATTGTCTCAACCTTTAACAAAAAAATAACTAAAACAAAGCTTATTTGGCGTATTTAACAAAAAATTTAACTAAAATTTTTTATGGCATATTTGTAACATCCATAAAAAAAAAAACAACAAAAGCAAAAAAAAACAAACAAAAGCAACAATACTGAAAAACAAAAAGCAATAATACTGAAAAATAAAAAGTAATAACACTAAAAAAACATAAGCAATAAAAAGCAACAACATTGAAAAATAGAAGCAACAATAAATAATAACATTGAAAAAAAGCAACAAAAAAAAATAACAGATAATAAAAGACAGTAAACAACAACAATAACAAACAACAAAAATGTGTCTTCCTTTAGCTAGAATTTGAGAGGAGCAAAAAAAAAAAAACAATTGAAGAAGGGAGAGTTGAATTTATAATTCTTAATTGATTACTGCCTTCTCCAATTCTGTATATACCTTCAATTTCTATTGCCCAGTTCAAATATATATCCATACCTAAACTTTCCTCCAAAGACTGGTTTGAGAAGTTTAGGCTTGAACAACCTAAAAATTCCTCTTAGCATAACTATATAGTGACTTTCTTGACAATGACAATCCAAAATCAACCTTAGGACATTTTGAACTCAATTTCACGAAAACATTGCCATAGTCTTGATTAAATCCAGAGTTGTGGAGGTGTTAGTAGGATTAAAGAGTCCCTATTGCTTGGTGAAACACAACACTGGCCATTCTGAAAATTCAATAAACATAAAAGAGAAAAATGATAAAGGTATCAAATTGGCAAATTATACAAATGGAATTCTTCCATTTAACAAGCAACATCTAATTCAATTGCATTTTTTTGGCTACACAAAAAAATTGCTTTAATGATACAATGAAGAGAAATGCATCAGATAAAAGAAAACATACGCTAAGCCAAACAAAATATAGCATATTCCTATCACATGGTGAAACCTTACAAATACAGAAATAAAGAACAAGTTTTAAATAAAGGTCATTGCAACAAGCTCACAACCATGTTCCTAACTAGAACTTTTTTTTAATAATTAAATTAATTCTGTTACAGGAAATTCATGCCAACATTCTAATGAATACATGACTGTTTCACTATAGTTTTAAGTAAATGATTAAACTTATCATCACTTTCCCTCTCTTCTTTCTCTTTTCTCTAAGCATAGAAAATGCATGCCAACATTCTAATGAATACATGACTTTTTCACCACAGTTTTAAGTAAATGATTAACCTTATCATCACTTTCCATCTCTTCTTTATCTTTTCTCCAAGCATTGGAGGCAAAAGCATAGAGGGAGTTTTTCATAACAGATCTAACATGATCACACCAGTATCAAGAATGGAAGACTAGGAAAGCCTGAACAGGGTATGATGTAATAACCCAATTTTTTTAATTATAAATATTATTATTACTTTTGTTATTCTATTTCTTATTATTAATATTGTTATTGTCATTATTTTATTATTATCATTATTATTAATAATATTATTATATTTTGAGATTTTATGGATAAATATGTTTTGTAAGATATTGATGTTGGGTTGATGATGATTTGGTATTGAGTTTTGGAGTAATGGTGATTATGTATACATATTGGGAGTGTTTATCTACATTTGTAGGTTTTGGATTTTCTTCCGGTACGGGGGAAATTTTGCCAAAATTTTCTTAGAGTTTCAAAATTTATTTATTTGTCTATAATAGATTCCTTATGCTTACTACGAGTTTCGGAAGCTTATTGTTTTCCCATTCTCTAATGTCAGTCACGTACCCTTAGGGGATCGAGAACAACCTTGAATTAATTATAGCCTATGATTGTGTTATATCCCGTATTTTTAAATATTTAATACTGTATCGGGATATGCAGTGTTAATAATTTTTGTATATATTTATGATATTTCGTGAGTTGCTATTTAATTAAAATTGATTTTTAATTATTTTATATTATTTTAAGCACTGTACGTAAAATTTTCCCGGGACTTGCATTTTCGGGGAAATTGATACATAAATAATTCAATATTAAATATTTTAAATAATTTTACGGACTTGCATGAACTCATATATATTTTTTAAAGTACTAAATAACGTATATATGTGTATTTATTTATTTAACTAGGGTTTAATTAATTACCCTAATATTTTATTATTTTTTAATTAGTTTTGATATTATTTAATTATTTTTAGTGTATAAATTATTAAAAATATTAAATTATATGTGTGTAGTGTATATTTAATGTGTGTGAGTTTATATTATTTTAATATATAGTGTAAAAGTATATATATATACATATACATTTAATATGAAACAAAAAATATAAAGTTTGATTAATTTACGATTTTGCCATTCTCCCCTCTTCTCCCTCCCGATCGCTTCCATCGCCGTTTCTCCGCCTACCATCCTGTTTTCTCACCATCGGTGTGCCTCCCGGCGTGCCACCTCCTTCGTCCAGCTATTCCGCCGCCAGCAAAGTCCATTTCCGGCGTCGGAGGAGCTTGATATCACCGGAGAAGCCGAATTCATTCTCACCATCGTTCACGGCGTTTCCAGCCACCATTTTTGACACCGCTGATCTCTTTCTTCTCCTTGAGCTCCGGTGAGTGTGATTCCAAGCTTTGTTTCACTTAAAATGGTCTTGATTTGCTTAGGTTTCGATTTTGGTAATTCGGCCATTTTAGGGTTCTTGATTTTTTTGAACTTCAAATTGATTGATTCATGAAAAATACCTTAAAAAATGTTGTTCCCATTAGCTTAATCTACATGTGTGAATTTTTGTAGAATTTTTGGGAATTATTTTGATTTTTGGGTATTTTTGAATATTTTATTATTATTTTCTAATTTTCAAAAATTAATTAAATAAATTATGAAATTGTGCTTTATGATAAATATAGGTGTTTAAATGAATTATATAAATTTATTTGTAATTTTTATAAATTTTTATGTATTTATTTTGAATTTAATTAGTTTATGTAATTTTGGAAAAATAGGGTTAATTGTTTTTTTAATTGAAATTAATTATTTAATTGAGTTTATTTATTGATATTATTGATAAATATGTTGAGAAAATAAATTTTTTGCAATTATATTATTTTTGGTGAATTTTTGGAGTAATTTTAGTATATTTATATATATAGGGGTATTTTGGTAATTTTACCGTAAATTGACTAAAAAATGTAATTAAATTGGTTTTAATAGCTATTTAAGGTATAAAAATGATTTCTACAAATTATTTATTATTTTTAATTAATTAAAACTATTTTTCATAAATTATTTTCAATTATATATATAATATACGATTTTTCTAAAAAAATGAGTTTTTATCGATTTTTACTGTGTTTTAGGGTTAATTATGTAATTTATACTTATTAAATGTATTTATGTGATATAAGGGCATTTTTCGTATTTTCATAATTGTTTTGTGAATTGTGAACCCCAGTCGGTAGACTGTAGTTTGGAGTCCGACCGAGGGGTTGTGGATGTGTTTCTGTGTTCATTTTTCGAAGTGTGTTTCTTTGCAGGGCCGGCTCTACTCTTTGATTAGAGAGATGTCCATTTTACAGGGGAGGTTCTGCCGAATTTTTGATAGAATTCTCGTAAAACGTGATGTCCGGTCGAACGCTAATTCTGATTCTGTGTCTAATATTCTAGATCGAGTTTCTAGGATTTTCTGTTAGGTTTATTCTGATGTCTATTATTTTTGTTTGTTTAGTTGCGCCAAGACCGAGGCCTAGTGGACCAGGCCCATCGGATCCATCTCGAGGAGCGCACTAAGTGTGAGTTACTATTCTATATATATATGCTTTAGGGTGCATGATCTAGAAATGTATGTTTTATTTGGATTAAATATGCATAAATAATTTAATCAGTACTTAAGTTTATTTTTAGTTTATTTTTGATATATTTTGAATTATATGCATGCTTTATTAGACATTTATGTTCAAAATGTTTTAAATATATATTTAGTTTATATTACGATTATATTGGATTTATTTGACGTATATATACTCGAAATATACCTGATTTACTATTGGTATATTTCTAGTATATATATGGTTTATGTTGCTATTTTATTTAAGTTCATGCATCATTTATTTTTATGAATGTATGTTTTATATATTAATGAAGGATATCAATAGAACGTGCTACCTAGTGGGCAGCACTAGGACCGAGTACGTACCGGTACGCTTATAGTATTTAGGCTATATTACTAACCTATTTGAGGATATTGATTGAATTTGATTAATTGATGTGTGAGAAAGGATTTGAGAGTGTGATTGCTGGAGCTCGGTTGACCAAGTGTCCTGGGGCCAATCACACTGACAGTCAGACTGCTGGAGCTTGGTTGACTTAGTGTCTCGGGGCCAGTCTACTGTCCAAATGGAATAAGTGAGTATATTTGGAATAAGTGAGCCTGTATGGCTAGAGTGTTGTCTAACACTATTTTGAGGTTGCGATTTTCTAGGGTTTTATATGATCCTTCATGAACTGTGATTTTTAATAAAAATATATAAAATGATTTTATTGCATCTGTGTGTATTTGCTTGTATATATGCTTATTATATATATATACTATTGACTGTGTGCATTGTCATTTAGTATGCATGTATATATATTATAGTAATTCATTCAGTGAGGTCTGACTCCCCTCCGTTGACTATTTTTCAGGAGAGTCATCGTCTTCAGACCTCAATAGCAGGCCTGTACACCGGATTTCTTCCGCCCCGGCTTCTTTATGTAAACTACTTATCTGAGTCTTGAGTTTTATTTTTATAATCTAGACACTGCAGTAGTTGTAAATAAATTGAGGGTTTTATGTATTATATTTGTGTGAGTTATGTATTTTAAGAATTTGAACTGAAACTTGTATTAAAGGATTTATTTATATATGAGATGAGAATTCGATTTAATTTCGTTTGATGGAATTATTATTTTGATATTTATGATTTTATTTTCACTGCATTAAGTGTTGTTATTATTATTATTGTATGTTTTATTTTATTTTTAGGCTTGCTATGAGTTCCGAATTCGAAAGAATTTCCGTTCCCTAGTGCCGGTCATGGCCCCTGTTTTGGGTCGTGACAGATTGTGAACTTATGCAGGGATCTCGAGCTTTCTACATGCGATATTGTCTTATCATCAATAGAAATAAATGCTAAAAACATATGAACACCTCTAATAGACACTTTCATGGTTGATTATCAATAATGAATTAATTATATGCCAATAATGTGCACAACTTAACTGCATCACAGAAAAAATGACCGAATTAACCACCGCTAATGCAATTATTTTAATATTTTTTGTGGATTCAATAGCAACTAACAAGGTAATATTGATTAATAATTTGAACCATAATTTCTAATATGTAAAATAAACTGATCAAGTTTTCCATATCAAATAACTATTAGTTCCTAATGGTAAACAATAATAAAAAATTTCCCAATCCCCAATTTTTCTCTAGAAACATAAGAACATGAAATCAAAGCAAAGAAAAAATTCACCAAAAACAATAAGTTTTTGTAAAAAAAATTAAATAATAACAATAAAATAATAAACAGAGGAGAGAAACATACAATTGAAGAGCTTTAAGAAACTTATTGTGTTTTTGTTCAGTCTAGCTCTCTCTGGACTTAATAATACTATAAGGCTTCTAAATCTTCTTATTTAGCTCATCTTGAAATGCCATTGTATTGCTACAATCCACACTAGTATTAGCAGCAGCAGTAGGAGTAGTAGTAGTAGTAGAAGAAGGAATTTATTGCGGAGGAGGCGACAAAGAATTAAAACTAAGTAGTCTTATGTTCATCATGGGATCAAAAAAATAAAACCCCTGTAGGTTAGGATTCACTGACACCATAAGCAAACCAAAAAAATCAAAACCAAAATCTAAATTAAAATCAAATGTTATTACAGGTTATAATGTTTCATTTTCTCGGTTCATATTTTGGTAGAAAGAGCTTGTTTCAAGTAATTACTGCGATGAAGAACAATGGCTAAAGAACATAGGTAGCACGTAGAAAATCATTTTTGAAAGATAAAAGAAAGGCAAGTTAAAAGTGAAAACGCAAAAATAAATTTTGAAAAAAATAAAAACGGCCGGACCATAAAAGAAAGAAGCCTGGTCAAATAGGTAATTTTTTTAAATTTCCTCTGTGTCTAATAGTTTATTTACTATCACAAGTCTAATTTTTTTTTTGTTAATGTGCAAAACATATGGTTATTTACTATAATATATATAAAACAAGGGAAAATTTGGACAAATGCCCCTTTTCGTAATTTACCAGTCACTCCTAAAGGTTTATGTGTTGAGTTATTAAATTCACAATAATATATAAAAAACTTATTTTAAAACACACATATTTTATTCCATGTAAAGCACTATAATTCTACTATATTTAAAATGTCACTCTTCATTTTCATAAAAAATTATGTTTTTTATTTTAATAAAGTATCCTTTTTTTTAAACTATTTTCTATTTTTTCTTTTATTTTATTTATTCAATTATTATTATTACTATACATTGAGTCAAGAAAAAAAAAATATAGTACTATTTGAATTAAATAAAATATTGTGATATAAATTTAACTTTAAATATTTGGGTGAATTATTGTTTGCTCTCATGGTTTGCTATATTACATTATCTAGTCCTCAATAGTTAAAATTTTTGTTATCTCCCTCTTTTATTTTACAAAAGGCACAATACATATAGAGCCCCCTGAACTTGGCAGTTTTTGTCATTTAGATACTTAAACATACATTTTTACCATTTGAAACATCTCAATTTGTCAAAAACTTAACTTATAAACCACTTTGTGCACAGGTGTCATGAAATGTGACTTAAGTTAACCAAGAGTGTGTGAAGATGGAGAAGTTCATCTAATTGATGAACACAACGACTTTTTTGACATTTAATCTTAGGTAATTCTTCTCTCCTCTCCTCTTCTCCTCATCTCCTCCTCTTCTTCTTATTTAAATCTTATGTTTTCCTATTTCTTTAAGCAAAACAGTTTCCTTGTCTTCTTGCAATTATTATTCTATTTACAATTTTGACATGCTTATTGTTTAAATGAAAAGAAGAAACATCATAAAAAGACTATTGCTGCCAAACGTCATGAAAGAAGGTTGTAAAGAGGAGTTAATCTTGAGAAAATAAACATGGTAAATTGAAATGTTTATACATTGATCAATATCAAGCCCAAACTAACGAATTGATAATGTTATGATATAGTTGCTTTAATATTTCATAATTATCTATTTGTTGTAGGAACATATTGTATAGTCAAGATTATGTTGAAAGTAATCAAATTTAATAATGAATAGAGGTACATGAGCTGTTATATTATATAGTTAATAAAACATAGTACAACAGAGTAAGTTACATAAAGGTTATTGAGAGGTTCAAGGATAAGTATTGGTTAATATAGATAACCAACATATTGTATTGTTATTTAAAGTATAGTTGTAACTCATTCACAGTCAATACATAAAGATTATAGAGATGCCATGTTGTTTATTATTATGGAACAGTGATACTTCAAATATTGTGTCTGTCAAAATAAATGGTGTTTAGTGCCATATAACCTCATTTTTAATGCTAAATGACTTATTATATGTCAACTTTGTCATTTTTCATTTATAGAAATTGAAGCAGATTGTTTGGATAGAGTGGATATATATTCTTTTCAACCTATGCATTCCCAGGATTGTTCGTAGGTATGAAACCTTGTGTCCTCTTTTTTTTTTGTTGCAATTTGCTATCAAATTTTTCTTTGCTGCATTGTTGGTTAATTATGTATTTTCATATTGGCTTAAAACATGTTCTTATTTTCAATCCTTGGATGTTTTTTATGGAATTAGTATTAAATTTTATAATTACTGAGTCACCTTATTTTTTTCAAGAATGTCCTTTGCTATCAAGAAAAAGGTGTATTTTAGATAAGCACTAGACTGGTGCATGTTGATATTTCATTCTTCAATTCTTTCTTTTATAGCATTTTAACTGCATCAACTTAAGAGCTTCAATTTTTTGGACATATTGATGTTTTTTAATTTCTCATTTTGAATATTGGAATATAAATGTTAATGCACACTTTCGTCCCATGTAGAAATGTTCTAATAATCAATTTCCTTTTTATGCTAGGTACGACGATTATTCCTTCTTTTGCTTCTAAGCTATTGACACTTCCTTTAGCTTTTAAGCTTCAGCTATCGAGATTTAATCTTAACTCTGAGCTATAAATAATAAAAGATGTGCATGATCAGTAGGATTATAAGGATGAATTTAGTTAACAACAAACTTAACTTACAATAAGTAATCAAGACCTTGATGTTTAGGTGCTTTCTCTTTGCCTGAATTGGGTTTATCAATGTAACATATTAATGAACTCCAACGTGCTCAAGATCATTAATTATCCATAATGGAGAACTTGGAGTTTCATTTAAAGTCATAGGAGGTTCTTTAGTAAAAGTAAAACAGACTAATTGTGTGTTGTGATCTATAGGATGGATAGTGTCATGGATGTAATGATCAATATGTAGTAGTGGAATCTCTTGGACGTGTTCACTTGAAATAATTGGAGAAAAATAAGGGCTTGTTGTGATGATGCTGTTAAATCTCTCTGGCTCAAGAAACGGGTCGAGAACAAAGTAGGCTGGATGAGAAAATGCTACCATTTTCAGGGTGGGTTTAGACATTAAACAATTCTTATTGGCAACCAATTAGGAGAGGGAGATGGCTTGTATCTGAGAGCTTATGGAAGCTATATATATTAATTATTCTTGTTTTCATACATGGAATGCTTACATGGAAGCATTGTCAGAAGAGTGTTAAACATACACTTCTTTTATTTGTTACTTGGGTGGCCAGTGGTTTATAAGTTATACTTTTAGCAAGTTGGGGTGTTCAAATGTTAAAAATGTAATTTCATGTGTTTAAATGGCAAAAACTGTCAAGTTCAGGGGGCTCTATATGTATTGTGCCTATATTTAGGTGATTTATTATTTGCTCTCATGGTTTGCTATGTTATATTATTTGGTCTTTAATAGTTAAAATTTTTGTTATCTCGCACTTTTATTTTACAAAATTATACTTATTACAAGGATTCAAATAACGGTAACGACTATAATTGTGGTCATATGTAACGGTAACAGATATGTTGTAGTGATAAGTAACCATAACAGCCTGCCAAGTCAAAATTTTTTTTTGAAAAATTGTGAAATATTTGGAACTAATATATTTTGAAGGTGTTCATGAAAAAATAAAAATACAACAATTTAAGTATAGCTGCAATAAAGCAAACATTAGTTATATTGTCTCACATAATAATTATACATATATACTATAAATCTATTAACTAATATATTGTTTTACGTCTTAATTATGCACACAATACCATAAAGATTATAAAAGTACAAAACAAAAGAAACATTGAAAAGATAACATATATAAAATAATATTAATGTCAAAATGAATGTCTATGAGGTACAAAAGAAGATGTACTTTCATCTTTATGAGAAGAATACATATAGACTACAGGATGTGCAAATAAATTATCCATAAAATTAAAATGTTTAGTATCATTTCAATTCGAGTTATAAAACTTTAAATATAACGTAAACGAGTTTACTATTCATATCTGAACGAATTTTCAATTCATTGAAATTTTTCACTTATCTTCAACTATTTTAGCTCTATTTATCTCCTATTATTTTAACTTTGATCTTCCTCTTCAGTAGATTTATTTGCCTTATTGTTTCTTATTTATTGATTTTTTTTCTCATTTTTATTTTCTTTTTATAGACAAAATTCTCTTTTTTTTTTTTTTGTTAGTTTTAGATTACTCATCACTTCCTAAATGTCTAATTTGGCTACCACACTTTTTTTTTTCTCTTTATTTGACTTCCTTCATGTTACAAGATTCTCTATTATTGAAAAAGAATAAGCATGCAAAAATATAACTATACAATAGTAAAAAAACACAACGTTTCCTCATTCAATTCAAAGCCAACAATTAAATAAGTTTACTGCCATTGTTATATTTTCTTCTCATGCACGTGCTTGTACTTCTTTTGTCTCTTTAGAAATTTTTTTGTTTGAATTGGTTTTGGATCAATTTAGTTTGATTGGTTTGGTTAATTTTTTTTTTATGCACCCCTACCTTATATAACCATTACTTCACGGTTTGTCCTAGTGGGTAACATATGCAACTGATAAAAAAGGCCATAGCGACTTACATATATGTTTATTTTCAACCATTATATAATAATAAATAAAGTCACGAAACCTTAAAAAAATCTAGAAATAACGTAATGGCCATTATTTGAAACCATGACTTATTATCCATTCCATCAAATTTTTTATTATAATTATTAGTAATTGATACGACAGTTATCAAATAAATATTATTTAGCTATTTGAAGATATTATCCTATTTCTCCTATAATAAATTGAATACTGTGGTAGTCTTTATTTTTTAATAAAATTTTACTAGGGCATCAAACATGGATCAAATTTTCAAAATAAAAATATACTGGTGCATCAAGTAGGAATGAAATAAAATAGTTGGCAACTTCATATGATAAAAGAAAAAAAGTTACTTCTTTGTTCATATAATTTATAAACATTAATTGAACTTTTTTGTTATATTGTAGTTTAATTAGAGTAATTATTATTATTTTTCACATTTGATGTTTACGGTATCTAATAGTCATAAAAATTCTGAATATTTCGAAGTTGAGTCAAGTGAACTTATAAAAAAGGTAAAATTTTCCTAATATTTATTTTCTTTATACATAAGACTCGAATCTAAGATTTTACTTAAGGCAATTTAAACTTTTTGATATTTAAACTAACAAATGTTGGTAATTAGAGTAATTTTTTTAACAAAAGTTGAAGTAGGTCTTATATTTAAGGTGGGTATTTTAAAATTAAAAATTGATTTGGTAAATTTTTGAATATAAAACAAAAAAAACATATATTTTCATCAACATTTTGAGAACTCTTTAATTTAAAATGCAACATTCTCTTAAAAAAAAAATGCAACATAAGTTACTAATATTTTTCTTAAAAGTGTAAAAGAGTTTCATCATTTATATTGTTATTAATCAAATCATAATATTTATATTTTTAAAAAGTATTTTACTATTTAATTTCTTAATATTCAATAATTATTACTAAAATTTTAAATATCATAAATTAGCATCATTAATTGTTTTAATCATTACAAAGAACTATCAAAAGAAAATCAAAGGTTTTGATTTTTTTAAAAAAATTATGTTAAAGAGTTTTACTATTTCATTTTTAAGTTAATAAATTTAAGAAAATTTTTTATTATTTAACTACTTATTATTGAACTACTATATTTAGGTCTAGAACTAGAATCCTATACGTGCTCTGTTTATTTATTCATTTTCAATTCAGTTTTGTTAGAGAAAATGAAAATAATATTTTATTTTATATTTTAAAAAAATAAAATAATAACATATAACAAAATATCATAAAAGACAAGCAAGTAGTAACTTAGTACATCAGTGAAATGGATAAGCCTCAATTTATTTTAATTTCATTAATTTATAAAAAAAAAAAAATGAAATGAATGGGTGAGGCTGGACTATAAAATCGTTTCGACCGGGTAACTGCAAGGTCCTCTTGCATCCTCCGCTGCTCCTTTCCTGCGAAGGGACCAATAAAATCAAAGCAAGCTGAATCAGGGAGCGGGCAATCGACGGTTCTTAAAGAAGAGAAGAGACCAACAGAAAAAAAAAAAAAAAGAAGGGTTTTCTGCTGTGGCTGTAGATCTTGCTTTTCAGGAGGTCGGCGGTTCAAGCCCCTTTCTTTTCGTTCGCCGTTGTATCTTTCCGATCGCGATTTCCCCTCCCTTTAAAACCCTAATTTGTTAATATTTTTCAGGTTTTTTTTTTCCTTCTGTTCTTCCGATCTTTTTTTTATTGTGGTGCTGTTTTTCTCTTTCTTGGACGATTCTTTAGTGTTGTTTAGCCGTTGACTGCTTTTTATTTTGTTCTTTTTTTAGTGTTAATTTGTTGGCTTGTTTTGAGTATTTTTCAGGTCCCAGATTGAAGAATATTATGGCATCCAAGCGTATTTTGAAGGAACTCAAGGATTTGCAGAAAGATCCACCTACTTCTTGCAGTGCAGGTTATATGATGATTATTTATTTATTTATTATTGTACTATTATTGATTATTATGTCGTCTTGATTATAGATTTGGTAGTGATCTATCTGTTACTATCAGACTGTATAGTTCCATTGAGAGGCAATTTTTATTTTTTTAATGATTAATTTCCAACATTTTTGGGTTGTGGTTCCGAGTTATTTTATTATATTTTTTCTTTTAGTTTTTATCTGATGCTTTGATGGCCTATGAACTGTATCGTGCACATTCTAAAGTGTTTAAGTCTTCTGAACAGATGGAACTTGGATGGTGCAACATTTTAATTTGTAATGTGTCCTGCAAATGGTGTCTTTCCGCTTGGTCTGCCTCATCCTATTTCATCCCATGTTTGATTAGAATGTAACAATTAATTTCCAACATATAGAATCTGGGGTAGTGGTGCTGTGTCATTTCTATTCTTTTTTTTTTTTTTTAGTTCTTACCTAAAGCTTCCATGGCCTGTGCGTACTATCACTTACTGTCTAAAAGTATTTAAGTTAAATCTTCTGAATGGAGCCTGATTGGTGAAACATTGCATTGGATGTTAGTTTAAAATCCTGGCCCTGCAAATGGTGTTTTCTCCTTTGGTTTGCTTCATCCTATTCAATCTCATGTTTGATTAGGGTGTTGAAAATCATTCTAATGCATAAGTGGCTCAATATATTTCCATTTCTTTGCCAGCTGGTTCCATGCAACTACTTCAGCACCTTTTTGACTGGTTTGTGTGCAACCAAATGATAACCTTGTGAAATTATCACTTTTTCCATATAATTTGGTATGCAATGAGGATGATCCGCCAGAAACCATTCTACTCTTTGTATTAATATGAATTTGTATGCAAGTGTTGCTGTGTAGTTTTTGTATTGTTGTAGTATGGATTTACCAACTGTCGATTCATTGTCTATCTGTGACAGGTCCTGTGGCTGAAGACATGTTCCACTGGCAAGCAACAATAATGGGACCCACTGATAGTCCTTATGCAGGTGGTGTATTTCTAGTTACTATTCATTTTCCTCCTGACTATCCTTTCAAGCCTCCAAAGGTAACTTTTGTGAATGAGATATGAGAGGCTTTTGGTGATACATCTACATCTCTAAGAGTTAATGTATATATATATATATATATATATATATATATATATATATATATATATATATATATATATACACACTATGTTTTCAGGTGGCATTTAGGACCAAGGTCTTTCACCCAAACATAAACAGCAACGGAAGCATTTGCCTTGATATTCTCAAAGAACAATGGAGCCCTGCTCTTACCATTTCTAAGGTGACTTGGATTTTTTTCAGCTTATTCTAATAATAGTAAAGCTTTTTAGTCTGGTGGATAACTGATAATCACATATAGTCATGCTAATATTGTAGCATTAATCCTAGTCTAGCTATTTAGCTATATATTGTGTTGAGCTTGTCTAGCTCGCAAGCTCGCCTCCAGCTCATCAAACATGAGCTGGAGCCGAGCTTGAGCCAAAGTTTTGAAAATTTAACAAGCTCGAGCTTGGCTCGAGTTCGTTAATTTTAAACGATTTGGGCTTGAACTTTTAAAAGTTCGGCTTGATTACACCCCCAGTCCTAGAATATGGTGGCAGTTGCATTCCTTTTGTGAATGTAGCGTGATTGGTTTGGGTTGTCTAGGCCAATAAATTTGCATAATCTCATGGCAAACATTAGCAATAATTTAAGAAATTTATGACAGTTACAATATTTTTGCCTAATGTATGTGATTGGTTTTGGTTGTTTATATTGGTAAATTCATAAATTCATATCCTTATATTGTAGCTATAGTTTAGGCTAGTAAGCTCATACTCTACCATTAGATTTCCTGCAAATTATTTTGCCTAGATACCTTGTTACTAGTTACTACTGCAATTTTGATTCAGTAAAGAGAACTGGATTTTTTTTTAATGCATAACTTGTAATTTTCCATATTCATTTCTTACATGTGGCAGTGTTTAAATTTTCTAATGCCATTCTATGTAAGGTTCTGAAAATGACCATCAGTTACATCTCACCCAGAGAATGAGAGAGAGAGACACTCTGTGTTTTCACAGGAATTATGTTTAACTGCCTGATATTTGTGTTCGGTTATTTTAAATCAAATTTAGCTTGAGTGAAATTAGAGTTTACAATTAATATAACTGTACTTGCATGCTCTGCCAGGTGCTGCTCTCCATTTGCTCATTGCTGACTGATCCAAATCCTGATGACCCTCTTGTACCAGAGATTGCTCATATGTACAAGACCGATAGAGCAAAGTATGAAGCAACTGCTCGCAGCTGGACACAGAAGTACGCAATGGGATGATAGTCATCCAAATACTACTGTAAATGGGGTGTGTTTTTTTTTTGGCATGTGTTGAGTCTGTTGTTAGCTGTTGTACTTGGCTTGCTAGGCAGTGGTGGGGAAATGGGTAGTCCAATCTAGTAAAAGTATGAGCCTCAGTTATTTATTTGTTGGAAACCATATTTTGGGGATTGCTGGATTGGCTAGAAAATAACTCTGCAGTCAAGGATGTTTTTAATTTAGACAATGCTGTTTGACGCTCTTCTATTTGAATCAAACTTTTTGAACTTGTGCTTGTGATGACCTGTATTTACTTCTCTTGCCCTTTGTTCTGACCTACTGAATGATCTGTTGATGTTCTGTATCACATTCTGGAGGATTTCTTGATCACCGACGGCTGGCAAATGTGAAAAAGCTGCATTTTATTTTGCCCATGTGCATTTTCTTCTGAGCCATTTAGCACGGCTTGTAGTTGTCATGGTCAAATACCAACCCAGAGCACCCGAGCCTGGTTATATTCTTTTTGACATGATGATTGCCTGTTTCATGTGTTGGATCATTGAACACGCTGTCTGATCATAAAAAGGCAAGCAGAGGCCTTGATGGGGCTGGTTTCCGTGGTCAACTGACTACAGGCACCGTGTGGGCTTTTTAATTATTAAACCAGTCATAGCGTTTTCTCTTTGAATAAAACTAATTAAATTAGAATTATTACATATATAATTGAGGGTAAATTACATTTTGCCTACTGTATTTTGTAGCATTACACTATATCTCTAAAATTTTAAAAAATATTTATTTATTATTGACATGTATTTTTTTATGTACTATTTCATCTCTGCATATGAATTAATCAGTGATAAAAAAAGTAAATATAAAAAATGAATAAGTATTTTTTAAATATAAATAATAAAGTAGTAAAATGCGAGGTAAATGACACAAATTGTCATTTACGCTCTAATTAAACTATTTATTGATTCCTCGGAATGTGCTATGGTGGTGATTATGTAAATATTCTGTTTATCACTGTTAGGTATGATTATGAGGTTTTCATTCTCCTTTATTTTATTAAATGACGAATATTTTTTGTTAATTTATTCGATGATTAAATTCAGTTTTATTAAAAATATTTAAGAATGTATCATATCATATTATTATGGTGCATTTGTAATTAAATTACTAAATATTTATACATAACTAATACTATAATTAATGAAAAGCAAAAGAAATATATCCTCGTAAAATTAAATTTGCGATAATATTGAATACATATAAGATAAATTATTATTACGTATATGCTATTGTAAAACAATATTTTAGCAAAGCTAATGCCTACCATTCCAAAGACATTACATTATATCTCAGTTTGTAATGACATGGTCTAATACATCTGCAATTTCTTATAACTAATAATTTTTATCAGTTTATTTAAAGAATGAGTATTTAAGTAGTTTTTTTTATAAATTAAAATAAACTTATTTACACAAAGTGTCAGCAAAATTAAAGTTTTGAAAATGGTGAATTTCTTCTGCAGTCTAATATATATAAATAAAATTAGAGCCATTAAATTACTATTTATTTAATTATAATTATTAATATATTTTATTGATATTAATAGATAATGTAATATACTTCTTCTGTTCCTTTTTATTTATCATTTTATCTAGTTTTACTTGAATTAAAAAATAATTAAGTAGTTTTAAATTTAGAAGAAAAATAAGTTAAGAGATTAAAACATTTTTAATTTTTGATAGATTACAAATTTATATTGAGTATTAATAACTTTAAATTGATAAAAAAAATAAAATTAGTAAAAAAGAATTTAATTTTTACTGATTGTATAGAAGTAACAACTAAATAGAATTTCACATTTTTTACGGAACAATAGATAGAAGGGAACGAGGGGTGAAATACTGGTGGGTAATTCGAAGGGACAGCGCAATATGAAAGTAAGTGATTATTGTTTCATAAAACATAGAAGTAAAGGATTTACGAAGCGCCCACCATAAAATTCTGATATTTTTAAAAAATATCGGGTCATATCTGTAATTCTAAGACACAAAAAACATTTTCCAGCTCAAATTGCTATAAAATTCACGTCGTTGAGAAATGATGACTGGACAGCGAGTTGCTTATTTGTTTTGTTGCTTTAATCTGCCTTCGAATTTATCTCCTCTCTCTCTCTCTCTCTCTCTCTCCGTCTGCTTTTTTAATTGTTAATACAAATTTTTAAATTTTAGGGTTTTTTATTTGAAATTGAAATCCGAATTCCTCAATTTTTTTTCTATTAAAGGTAACGTTATCCATCCACTTTATTGTGAATCAGAGTTTTAATTGATGTTAAAGTGAGTTGCATTAATTAATTAATTAATTAATTAATGTTTCTTGTTGTTATGATTCAGGATTCATCTCTCTCTCTCCAAAATCCAAGCCAACAAACGAAAATCTCAAGAAAAAAATAATTTAGGTATGTATATGTCTTTGAATCTTGAAAAGGAGCTTTTTTTTGTTTTTGTTTCCTTTTGGATGATCAAGTTTTAATTTTGCATTTTTGGTTGTCAATTTTGAGAGGTTTTGGAGTTGATTGTTTATTTTCTTTTATCTGTTGTTATTAGTTTTGGAAATAAATCAGATTTGGAAAGCATGATGATTGATTAGTGTCTCAATGGTAAATGTTCTTTTAAAAGGGAAAAAAAAAATGCAAATGTCTATATCTGGGATTGGAAATGCTCTTCAATTTGGGAAAGATATTTTAATTTTCGTATAGCTTTTTTGGATGATATTTGGTAGCAAAATTTTTCTCATATCAGCTTGGAATTCAAAACTATATGTTTTCATTATAGAATATGAGGAGACTGATTACACCATTTTTATTCATGTTCTGGGAACTTTGTCAATAATAGCTGAACAGTGAGCAAAATAATGTCTTGATATAGAGATGCGTTGCCAAACTGACATATGCCTAGTAATGTATGGGGCTCTGCTCCAAGCATACCTACCGCTAGTGCTATGCCATGCCATCGTTTAGTATCAGTCCATTATAGCATGCCATGCCATCGTTTAGTATCAGTCCATTATAGCATGCCATGCTCTTGATGATTAGAATATAGAACATTACAAATTGCAGCTTGGATTATTAGCTAATCATCATATCCAGCAGCAGGCCTGCACCAAATCTAAGCCTCCTGAAATATCAGCTTCTACTTTATATCGCTGAGGGATGAATAATAAACCATAGTTTACTGAAAATAGATGTGAATTATTAGATCATAGTTAAGCAGATAAGCTCAACTTTTCCAGTCTCATAGTGTGTATGAGATCCAGTTTGATCTTATGATTTGAAAATTTTTCTTAAAGCCTGTTTCCATCATTTGGCTGTGAGATAAAGCAAAAGCTTCAGTTGTACAAAAATACATACAAATACACATATTGATTATGGTTTTATAATATGTTTCTTATGATTTTCTCTTATGAATTTTGACTTTCAGTATACATTTTTCCTGTGGTTGCGGAGGATTAAAATTTGGCTCTTTATATTAGATATGGGTCTATGCTTGAGCTCTGAAAAGGTAAGTGCATTCCAATTTTGTGTGCTATATTCATCGTAAACAAGAAAAATTGGATATATGTTTTTTTCCTTCTTTGTATGAAAGTATGACTGCTTCCAGCAACTCCTTCCCTTTGCCCCCCTTACAGTGTTGCTACTTAGTAGTCCTTGTGCGTGTGCATGCTTGAGTTTGTCTTCATGCTGCAAAATCTATACCTGAGTTATTAGCTTGTTAATTTTGTGCATAATAGCTGTCAAAACAATTGTTTAATAATGACCTAAAGGAAATTAAAATTCAGATAGCATAGTATGGAAAACAGAAGTTCTCTAGCTAATTATAAAAATATTTACATTTTGGGGCAATATGGCAGAAAAGAACTCATATGGCCAAGTCCATTTACATCAATACATGTGAACATAGGACAGTTATTTGACTGTTGACATGCTTGCTGCAATCCTGTGTCTTGATTTACCCAATAATATACCTGAAGTTCTATTGAGTTCAAAGAGGGAAATTTCCTTCTATCAATTGTTTTGGTGAGGTCAACCGTCCAGGCAAACCAAGCACTAGTTTATACGATTTTATTGGGTTGCCGAAAAGGGTGAAAATATTGGGAAATCTTGAAGGTGTATTGTCTTCTGATAATGGTCTGTCACAAGGGTGGTGAGAATCTTGCATTAAGTATTCATAAGAAATCATATGGAACTCTATAGTTTGCATCGGTAGTATAACTAACAGAGTGCAGTTGAATAATACATGTGTAATTCAAACATAAAGGAGGGGTAGGTTGTGTATTCTGAAAATACAAGAATCATAATTGAATTATAATTGGAAGGATTTGACCTTGTGAGATTTTGGCTTGAGAATATACATGTGCTTTTAGTTGATTGGAGTCATGAATCTTTCGTCACGTTCTTGAATGTGGACAAAAGTGCTATTTGAGTGTGAATTTGAATTACCCATACATGTTGCAATTTCAAATATGCCTTGAGTAAATTTTCATATGAATTGATGAATCTAAATAAGTAATCACTAGGCTAATTTCCATTCAGTGATTCAAGCTACTCAATCTAAATCATGCTGAATTTCTTTTATCTGAAACAGTTCCATCTACGCATAGCACCAATCATTTGCGAGGCCTGGAAGCATTAAAATTTAATACTAAGTTTAAGTAAATAAAACTGAAGGGGGATGGTGGTGTGGGTTAATGTTACCATTATAAGGAAAAGGGGATAGAATTCTCCTTGACCATTTTGAACCTCTAAAACATCAAAGACCAGTTGTTGATAAACAATGCATGCCATGTGATATTTCTGGTATGTTTTTTCAATTTTAAATATGAAACTCCGTGGTGGAGTACTTCAGCCACCTAAAATAATAGATTTGTGCTTAGAAAGAAAGAAAAATTATTTCTTTCGTCTATTATTATCATTACTACTTACATTACTATTTCAGTTGACTCATTTGAATGAGGATGTATTTTTTTTATTCCATGCCATGGGCCTTTTACCCTAAATTCACATATCCCCATATGCATGTTGCTGTGTGTCCATTTTGTATTTTAGTTTTTTCTTTCAATGGATGATTTTTTTTTTCTTTTGCTGCCAGCATCAAAGCTTTTAGGAAGTCCTACTATGCATTCTATTATTCTATATTAAGACAATGACAATGTTAATGTTCTTTTGTAGAAGCATCATGATGATGACTCTGATCAGCATTTTGAATTCATCGGTAGTAATGTGTCCCTTGTTAGTAGCAAAGAGAATTGGGACGAGAAGCTGTCAGAAGCAAGCAGGGATGGAAAAATTGTAAGTCATCCCAGACCATTGCACACTGTTGCTGGGTTTTGACTGTCACCCCTTCTGTGTATGCCCCATGACTTACCTATAAGAATGTGAGAGTGGTAAATTTTGAATGAGTTTACATTTCTATAACCAATAGAAGAGATAGGGTTTGCTTGCTTAAAATTTTTTTAGCCTTCTCTCGTTCAGATTTATAGATGTGTAGCTTGTGGCTATAGCATGCACTGTTGAATTTCTTTTGTTGATGATGCATTGGAGGTTTCCATGGACTGTGATAACTGTTGTTTGATAATTTGATTTTTCTTTCACTGACTAATAATATTTAACAGGTCTTGGCAAATTTCAGTGCAACATGGTGTGGTCCTTGTAGAATGATTGCACCATTCTACCGTGAACTGTCTGAGAAGTACCCGTCTATAATGTTCTTGTTGATTGATGTTGACGAATTAGTTGTAAGTTACAAAATGGATTTATTTACTTGAAAAGGAAATTTTAGTTGCTCTGCTAACACTTAGAACCTCTCCTTTCAGGTTGTTGCCTGATATGTTACCATTTCACGTCATCCATTTAAATTCTAAATTGGCTAAACTCTCTTAAACCACCATTTTGCATGCTATCATTTTTCTTTCATTATGCTGAATAAACACATTATTTTCCCCTCACAAATCAGCATTTTATTATTTCAGATTATAGTAATGTTTTTTTTTTAAAGTAAGGTTAACTTGAATGATGGTAAACTACAAGTGGTATTGTGTAACACAGGACTTCAGCAGCAATTGGGAAATCAAAGCAACTCCGACATTCTTCTTTCTTAGAGATGGACAGCAACTCGACAAGCTTGTGGGAGCCAACAAGCCAGAGCTACAGAAGAAGATAATTGCTGCTCTAGATGCAGTGGCAGAAAGTGGTAACAAATGATCCTTGTGAAGGTTTCTGCTTATTATTATGCGAGGGCAGCAATCAACATCTTTATGTTAATGGTGTGTTGAGAATTTGTGGTTGTTATTGCCAGCCGTCTTTGTAGATGTTGGATTTTCATGTAAATATGGCTGCATTAAAATTTTGGAACTTGTAACTCGGGAACGACCATTTCCACTGTATTCTTCTGGCAAACGTTACATTTAAAAATGTGAGATTCCCTTTTCTTTGTCTTCCTGCTGCTGTGGGAAG
This sequence comes from Mallotus nudiflorus, assembly GCA_947683625.1. Taxonomy (NCBI): domain Eukaryota; kingdom Viridiplantae; phylum Streptophyta; class Magnoliopsida; order Malpighiales; family Euphorbiaceae; genus Mallotus; species Mallotus nudiflorus. Next base: position 877,072 of record CANTUR010000239.1, read on the forward strand.
CAGTTAAAATGTTCATGATTGTCTGTAATTGAAGTAACTGGATGGCATATGCCACACACGTGAATTGCTTAACACAACTATTATGAGAATCCTAATAATGACTAGACTTTTGTACTTCAAACATTGGACTGTATGTTATCATTAAATAAATAAATCAAATGATGTATAAATAATTTCGGAAAACAGCCGTACCTCTTTTTTCTCTTTGTTATTATTATTTTTTAAAAAATTTTGATTCATTAACAGTAGATTTTCTTTTTATATCATTGATGGTTCTTTCTTCTTTTACTTTTATATTTTTCATTTGATATATTTGGTATTTGATAGATATAAAAACTGAATATTTTGAAATTTAAAATAGATGGACTCATAAGGGAAACAACACTTTTGCAATTCTTGTTTTCTCTATATATAAATTTCAAATTATAAATATCACTTTTTATCATTTAGCATTCGCTCTCAAAAGTTTATATATTGAGTTATTAAAATTTACAATATTTTTCTATAATAAATATATATAAAAAAATCTAATTTTTAGAATATACATGTTATATTCTATATAAAACACTTTAGTTCTATTACATACTTCCAAAACATTACTCTTACTTTACATCAAAAATTATATATTTTATTCTAACTAAAACATCTTTTTTTTTTCCAAATATTATATATTTTTCTTTTCTTTTATTTATCCAATTATTAATATTACTATAAATATTAAAAATATATATGCGCTCTTCAAAAAAATAATAATATAAAATTATTACAATAACTTTTTAAGTTCTCATTTTTGTAATATTAAATTATAATTTTAATTTATTAAAATTATTTAATTAAGATATCCAACGAGGTCACAAAGCAACTTAACAATTTATTGAACAGGTTAGATTAATGCTGAACTCAAAATGAGACAGAATCAAGTATCATTAAATATTTGGCAAGGTTGGCCAAATATTCGTAGAACAATTTTTTGTTCGTTGAAATAATATGTGATGCATAAACCAAATATTTAGTGAAACTTGTCTGATTCATATTAATTTGTAACTTGAACTAAAAAAGAAAAAACTTTTACTAAACTTGTTTACCGCACTATAAGTTATATATTACAGAAGAGTACATGCACATAACGATAAATCATTATTTGGATGAACATAAAAAAAAATTAGGAAAAAATACTCAGATTTATAGTAAATTTATGATTTTAATTTAATTATTAATTTAAATTATGTGAGTTGTATTAATTATATTAAATTTTATTTTAAAAATTTAAATATATTTTTAAAAATTAATTTAAAATTCTTATAAAATAAATTTCGTACAAAATGTGAAATATAAAAATTACTCTCAAATTTTTGTTTTACTACTCTTAAAATAAATTTAAGAATGAGTTCTTAAATTTTTACATAATATTTCAACTTTTTATATATTAATAAATAAAAATTAAAAGAAATAATAAAAAACCACAGCTTGTAAATCAATTTAACAGACCCTCTCATCATATTCCTCAACTGGAAAACGATGAAATGCAGTCTTCCAATCTTAATTCCTCCGTATGTCATTTCATTGAACATTTTACCCAATATCTTGTATAACAAAAGCAAGGATCTAACGAGTCTCTTCAACACTCTGAGAAAAAAAAAAAAAAAAAAAAACAATCAATTACTAAACAAAAGAAAAATAAATAGAAATGCATGGAACAACATGCATTAATAAATGGATACGTACCATTTCCATAAATAAAGCTTGAATGGTGTTATTAAGGCTGCCTTCCCATTCCCATTCATATTCGTGTTTTCCCGTCTGAACTCGCCAAAGCTTTGGCCCGCTGAAGACTTGTTTAGCAAATGTCTTCATCTTTGTACATTCTCTCACAATCACTTTTTCCAAAGATGGGAAATTGAAAGCAACATTCCCTGAGCAGAAGCTCGTGAGGCATGGCAGACCCTCAAGTCCCAAAAATGTTAGTTGACCGAATCCAATTTCATGATCTTCTACGGCATCATCTCCTTCAGTCCCTGCCATAATTTCTTGCATCGTTTCGCAATCCTTTATAACCATTCTTTTGAGTTGAACAAGACTAGTAGCTGCTGAGGCATTCATCAGATTTATCAAACCATGACACTTTGATACTTCCAAGGCTGTTAGATTTTGGAATGATGATACTGATACAGATAATGTAACTTTCAACGGTGGAAGAAGTGACGTGGGATGTTCTTTCTCACTAATTTCTCTGAAAAAAGAATCACTGGCAACAACCCTAATCTCCAGATTGGGAAATTTTTGAAAGAAATCAGATTCAAAAAGTGAGAATTCACCAGGAAAGCATCTGAGCTCTAGTGCTTTCAGTCCGGAAAGGAACTTTTCATGCCACAAGATATTCTTCATGGCGTTCCATTCCACTCGCAGTTCTTCTAGGCTTGGGATTGCAACCTAGGCAAACAAATAAACTATTATTCAATGCAAATTATGTTAAATTATGGAAATAAACTATATAAATATAAAGGATGTCTCAGGATATGTAAATAAAGATCATAATTTAACTGACCTTGCTGCCTAAAAATGGTGAAACGAGAACATCCTTGCAAAGTGTTTCTTTCTTTGCCTCCACAAACATGATTGAATCTAATTGTTCAGCAGGAGGAAACACATTCATCTTTGGACAGTCGAGAAAATCAATTATTTTCAAGGATGGGCACTCCAGAACCCCGTTTGCACAATAGAAACTCAACAAGCTAGGCAAACACTCCAAACTCATGGATTCTAATGAAGGAAATATGGTCTTAATTTTATTATCCTCCCATACAGCTATTTCCTCATCTCCAACTATTATGATCTGTTCCACGGAAGAACATCCTTTTATTTCTGTTTGTCGGAGATTTTCAAGACCCAAAGCTATGGACAGGGTAAATATATGGGTCAATTGGCTGCAATTTTGAAGTTTGAGCAATGTTAGATTCTTAAAACCCAAAATTCCTTCAGGATCCTTGTTCCACACATGCATCAACATAGGGAGATCGATCAAATGCAGTTCCTTTAAATTCCTCATTAGCACATCATCAGCTTCATCAGCGTTTAGACCTTTCAAATCAAACACTTCTTCTAAAGAATTGCATTTTTCTACAACCAGCTCACTCAGCTGTTTGAAATGCTGCAGTAGATTTGACGGTAGGGCATTTGAGAATGATGCACACTCATCCACCACCAACCTCCATAACGACAAGTTAAATGGAAATTGGCTATGCCAGTTTTCTTTCAGCATAGGAAACTTAGAGAGCGTTAAGTCTCCGACTTGACGAAGTCCAACCTAATTAAATATTGAAAATTAGTTACTGCATTATTAATGGAGAAAATACCAATAGTATATTATTATAAGCAGAAATATTACCATGTTTATGTATAAATGTTGGATAGTGGCATTGAGATTGCCTTCCCAATGGTATCTCCACTCAAATTCTACAATGTCCAGCGTTGGTGTTTTTAAGTCTCCTGGACAGAAAATCCTCAAATTGGGACAACCACTCACTTTCACTTCTTCTAAAGATGGGAATCGGAAGGTATAACTACTCAAGCAGAAGCTTGTGAGGCTTTGTAAATACCGAAGTTCTAATTTTCCCAATTTGCTGAAGACAATCTCATCTATTATTCCGCTCTGTTCACTTGCTACTATTTCTGTCAAGGAAACACAAGATTCTGCGGTCAACGTCGCAAGTTGCACCAAACTTTTGGCCACTGATGGTGTGAACAAGTTTTTCAATCCATTGCATTCCCATATTTTCACAGTGGTCAAATTTTGGAAAGAAGCAGAAGATGGGGCTAAATCAATCAAATCTTCGCAATAACTCACTTCCAGTGTCTCAAGATATTCAAATAACGGACTCTGCAGTAGGGAGGAGGTCTTCCATATATTCTTCAAATCATTAACACCATTTAGCTTTAGAGCTCTTATCCGAGGGAAAGGTAGTACCATGGCATCTTCGAACAGGAATAGCTCTTTAATAGCACAACTTTTGACAACAAGGTTTTCCAGATTTGGTAACCTTTGAAGGAAACCAAAGAGAGAAAAACATGATTTGGGTGTACAGAAACAAAGCTTAACAACTTTGACATTGGAAAAGAGCTCCGGCAGTAATTCACAGTCCAATATCATCCCAATGGACTTGCTGTCCAATGACAACTCTTCCAAATTGGAAATCACCTATTAAAACACAAAATCAATTATTAAAGTTCAGCGTAAACATATAAAAATATGACCAAAACAGAGAAAACAGAACGCCTTATGGCTATTAGTAAAATTAAGTTCATCTTCAATATATAGTTATTTATTTTTATTTTTGCTATTAGTAGACTTACCTTATGGCTGAAAACCGATGTTTTTTGCCCCCATTCACCATTGCTCTCTTGTCCTTGTTCCATTGTTGAGAGTGTGGAATAATAGAATGCCTTGACATTTGGACAGTTATATATAGCAATCTTTTTCAATGCTGGACATTCCAGATTACCGTTTCGTGGGCATAAACTTGTAAAGTTGGGCAAACATTCAAGGACTATGGATTCCAATGAAGGTAAAGTGCTATGTGAAGCCTCTGCTTCGTCCTTTTTTATTAGTCCTTTCATCATATGACAATTTTTAAGCTTTACCTCTTGGAGTTGTACAAGGCATGTGGCCTCTGTCTGAGTAAATACATACTTCAAACTGCTACAATTATCAATTTCGACCGACTTAAGGTTCTTCAATTCTAAAATTCCCTTCGGATCCTTGTTCCATAGATGTCTCAGCATCGGTAGGTCAACTAAGCACAATTGATTCAGTCGGGGCAGCAGTCCACCATGCCCTTCGTCTATAGATAGTCCTTCTAAGTCAAATACTTCTACTACTGACACACAGCCTTTTACCTCCAGCTCTGTCAGCCGGTTCAAAGATTGCAGTAGATTGGATGATATAGCTTTCGTGAAAATTTCACACTCGTCCACAGTTACAACTTCTACATTGTGAAAGCGCCTCCCCAGGTGTTGGTTGTGCCAAATGTTTTGGAGCTCCGGATACTTCGACAGTTGGAAATAATCACTGATCTTTAAATCCAAAATATAGGATTAGTCAAAAATTTTATATGACATAAAAATAGATAATTGATACAAAATAATTAGAAGAATTAATTCATACGCACCTGTTTTGTCAAAAAAGATGCAATAGTCGCATTAAGATTTCCCTCCCAGAACTGTTCATTTGAATATTGGGACTTTCTTATTGATCGTAACTTTGGTGCAATTGAAACTCCATAGGAGAAAATCTTCATCTGAGGACATCCATTAACAATTACTTCTTCTAAGACTGGTAAACTGAAATCATGATTCCCGGAACAAAAGCTAGTGAGATGACTTAAGTCTTCAAGTTTCAAGATTTTCAATTTGCTAAAAGTAATAATCTCATCCTCTGAATGATATTCTCCATCATTCTCCACCACTTGAGTCATCATATAGCAATTCCACACCCTCAGTGTTTTGAGTTGCACCATAGCTTTTGCTATCGAAACTGTCATCAAGCTTTTCAACTTTGAACATGAGCTCACTTCAACAGTTGCTAAATTTTGGAACAAGCATGATGAGGTATGCTTGTTCTGGATAAGTGATTTCAGTATATGCTTTAAATCATAACAATGGGATATCTCCAAATGTTTTAGCTGCGCAAGTATCTTAAAGGTTTCCTCTAAGAATAGCTCTTCTTCTAACAAAGCTCGGTCAACTACAAGTTTCTCCAAATTGTACAATGTTTTTAGAAAGCCAAATAGATACTTTTGATCCCTTAAGGCTAGCAGCCTAAGTACTTTTATCTTGGAAAAGCAATACTTCGTAGGAAATTGAGCATGTTGTAACATCAATAGGTCCTTATGCCTTAGTGTCAATTCCTCCAAGTTGTGATTGTCCTGAGAAAAGTGGAATTATTTTGTGCATACTGTTGCTTTACTCATTTATTTATTTGGAATAACCCATATTTTCTCCCTGCATTTTTATTTTTATACATTAAGTTACTACACTTTTATTTTTCCATACATTAGGTCCTTAATTTAAAATTAATACACTTTTATTTTGTCATACATTGGATCCTTAATTTTTTAAAATTATGGACCTAATATATGATAAAATAAAAGTGTAGAGGCTGAATGTATAGAAATAAAAGTGTAAGAAGTAAACTTAGAAAATAATAAAAGTGCAAGGAAAAATATAAGTTATTCCTATTTATTTTGCAAAAACTTCTATATATGATCTTATTAAGTTCTATATTTTCACTACCTTGCATTAAGTACTCATATAAATTTTAACACGATATTAAAGAAATTTTTTTCTTATATTTATTTTACAAATAAAAGAAATTAATTCTGTTACTTTTTCTACTAAAACTAACTAAATTTTTTTACTATTTAATTTAATTTTTATATTATTTAATTTGGTATTATATTATCAATGGCTATTATTTTTATAATTCAATTATGTATTTTTTAAAAAAACTTTGATAAATTAAAATAATATTAAATTAAATTTTATGAAAATTTGAGATTAAATAAACAATAACATTTTCCATTTAAAATTAAGTTAATCAACATTGGGAAGATGTGGACTTTTTCAAAAATAATAAATATAATAATTTTATTTATATAAAAATTATACAAATTTTGTTAATATAATATAAATGTCAATAATTCCATAAGTATGAGAAGCAAATATTTGTTTAATGTTTTTATTAAATGAGGTGCTTAAATATATTATTTTAATTTTTATGTTTAAAGACATAAATTTTCTTTAAGAACACCTTTGTTCATTATTATGAATATTAGAAATAAAAGTATATTTTTATCCATGTCAGAAACAGTAGCCCTACTAATACATATAAAATAAGAAATTAGCAATCTTTTAGGTTTTTGCTCTGTATAAAATAGAAAAAAATTATTATTTATAATTTATAATATATATAAATATTACAAAAAAAATTCTTCATGATTTATTATATAAGACTTGAATAATTTGGTAATTTATCGATTAAAATTATCAATTTATGTTAAATTGTATTTTCTATTTTGATAAGGTCAAATATTTACTGTATAAACAAGTTAGGTAATTTTACAATTTATCAATTGAAATTAAATTAAATATAAAAATTATAATTATAATTTAATTTAAATTATATTTCTTATTTTAGTTAAGTTAATTTCTATTTTGTTTAATATAAACTAACCATATACACTCAGGTTGTAGCAAATTGCAAGAATGTAGCAAATTGTTGATATAAGGTAAAGAGATAACCATATACACTGAGGTTGTAAAACTTTATATATTATCTTGAGTTATTATAGGACAAAAGAATTATATATGATAATGTGTGTCATGAATTTTACAATAATAAAGAAAATGTTCCCTTTTTTCTTAAAAAAAAAGTCGTCTCAATAAAAAATTATAGAAAATTTACGTCTCAATAAAAAATTATAGAAAATTTAAGTAATTAGAAGTTGACATGATTCTAACATGATCTAAAATTACTATATGTAGAAAATTAGAAAACATTGTAGAAAATGAATTATATAGCCAGGTTGTTTGCATATTGTATGAAATATAATAGTTGAAAAAAATTAGAACTTAATGTTTTCTACAAGGAAACATTGTAGAATTATGATTAATTATTACAATAATTCTTTTAAAAATATTTTAACGAATTATGATTCATTATGACTATTTAAAAAATCATATAAAATTATTTTCAAAATAGAGAAAAATATTAATGTTAAAAATCTTATTTGAATATCCATTAGCACTGGATTAGATGGCTGGAGTCTTATGCCACTTAAGTTGAGGTCTCAGGTTCGAGACCTAATATTAATAGAAAGACTTTTACTGGCCTTCGAGGTTTAACCCGGGTTGAATATAGATTCGTCGGGTTCCACGGGATATCGGATACTAAATTTTTTTAATGGAGATGAATTAATACAAATCAGACACTCAAAACTAAATAAATAAATTTGTTAAGAGAATAGTTTTACTATTTTTCACATTTTATTTTTAAAAATATTAAACTTTATTATTAGAAATAAGATTTCAAATTAATTCTTAAAATTTTTATGTAAATTTTCTTTCATTTTTTATATAGTTAAAATATAGGTCATTTATTTATAATAAATTTTTATTATATATATATATATATAACCTCAAATTTTTTTAAAATATGTATAATAAAAATTCAATTTAAATATATATGATAAATATTTTTATCTATTTAGATTTAAAATATTTTAATTAATCATCAACATTTACATACCTAATCAATAAATATGTAATTTCAAAAATGTTTTTACTAAAGCAACAGAATAAAACTATTAAGAATTTAAATCATTATTTTCTCATATAATTTATCTTTTAAGTCATTTAGTTATAATTTAAGACTTTTTAATTTGGTGAATTAAAACTTTTATAAGTCATTTGATTATAAAATATTAAATAATATTATGAATATTTTCATATTTTTGTCAATTGATAAATAATTTTAATGAATAAAAGAATTTGTGTATGTATGAATTATTGTAGCTTTTAAGGTTATATGAATTATAAAATATTTAGTTAATAAAAAAATTTAGTGAGTATAATTTTTTATTTGTTAAATCTTTAAATTTTAATTAATTATGATCTAAAATTTGAATTTATCATGTGTTAAAAAGTTGCATTAATTACATATTGAAGTAGAATTTTAAATAAGTGAAACTACATATTTATCACACTACTATACAAACACAAAAATATATATATATATATATGTGTGTATTATATATATTTATATTAAAAAAATTATAAGAAAATGATAATCTATATTTTTAACTAGATAAAAAATGAAGGAATATGCATTGTAAGATTTTAACAATTAACCTAAAAAATTTGAAAATAAGGATTTAAGCAGTATAATTTAAGAATATAGGAATTCAATTATATATTTTGTAAGGATTTAATTGGATATAATATTAAATATAGAAACTGAAATTTTGATGTAATGATTGATGTATAAAAAATAATAGTATAAGGGACCGAATGAAGAAAAAAATTAAAGTATAGAGATTAAATAGAACAAAATTGAAAAATAGGGACTAAATAAAAAGACCAAAGAATGAAGAGATCAAAAGTTGAATGTTGCCTAAAATATCATATTTAAAGCAACCACGTTTTTTTATTTAAAATAGCCACTCTCTTCTATTTAAAGTAGCCAAATTTTTTTCTTTTTCTGAATAAACAACGTCAAAAATTGATTGGTTCACTTAATTTGTTTATTTTTTTTTATGAATTTTGAGTTTTATAAATTTCCTTACTAAAATATTTATTTTGATGATGTTGAATGTTTATTTTAGATTTTTTTTTTGAGCAAGTTTATTTTAGATTTTATTTTACTAGTTTTTTTTTATAGAAGATTTTATTTTACTTGTTAAGTGGAAAATTGGTAAGCTTTTTTTTTTTTTTTTCCTCAATATGCTTAGTTCAGAGATCAATAAAAGAGAAGAGATTCATACCTTTTCCAACATAAAGAGGGGTTGAGATGGAATGTTGCATAATAGGCCCTCTCCATCATCATAATAACCAAATTTCATTGCTTTGTTACAGCTCCTCACATCCAAACGTTTCAACTTTGGCCACTCGACTCTATACCTTCCTCCATACAAACTCTTCATTTTTGGTAGCTCAAAAAGTATCAGAGATGTTAGCTCTGGAAACTTGAAATAAGGTTGCTCTGATTCTGCACCGTCTTCAGTTTTCGAAACAATCTCCTCTACCCCGCCACATCTCTTGATTTCTAATTGCTGAAGTTGCAAAAGACCTCCTCTGGCTATGGAGGCTGGACAGATATATTTTAGAACCTCACAATCAAAAACATGAATGGATTTCAGTTCTTGAAAAGTAAAATCTGTTTGTGGATCCTTACTCCATATTAATTTCAGTTTGTGAAGACCGCTTATTCTTAATTCTCTCAGCTTAAACGCCACCACATCATTTATCTCTGCCTCTAGGAATTGAAATATCTCTTGCAAGGAATGGCATATCTCAAGGTCCAACTTCTCCAATGTATGGAATCTTGGCAACACATCCGGTGGAAAAACAATTGATAGTTTTGGGCAATATTGAATTCTCAAGGATTTTAGTTTGCAAAATGACTGAGGTGCGAGTTGACTGTGCCATATGCTTTTCAAGTTATGCATCCAGCCAAGAATCATTTCCTCCAAGTTCGAGAATTGGACCTAAAAAGAGAAAATTCAGTGTCAGCCTAAAATTAGACTTTCCATGAAATTTTAAATTTATAGTTGAATAAATAAACAAATGAATTGCTCACCATTCCATCAAAGAGAGATTGAATTTTAAAGTTGGAGTTAACTTGTTCGGCTTCTCCACTGCTCCTCTTATTATCATTTGTACGCTTAGTGTAACAGTGTACAAAGGTCGTCAAGGCAGGGCATTGGCGTATACATAATTCTCTAAGAGACTGAAATTCAATTGGACGCCAAGCAGTGCAGAATCTAATCAACTTAGGGAGAGATTGAAGTCTCATGATGTCCAGTTTAAGGAAGAGCTGTATCTTAGTCATCATCTCTGCTTGTTCTTCTTCTGGAGATTCCTCTGTGAGCATTATCTCTTCCATGGAACTACAGTTGCTTACCTCAAGTTTTTTGAGGTGCAAAAGACTTTTAACAATTGAAATGGCAAATAAATGTTTCAAGTTATGGCAGCTGGAAACAATCAAGCTTGTTAAGTTGGAAGATGTACCGGAGCGATGGTCTTGCCATATATTTTCACAACAAATTGAGTACATTTTTAGATCCTCCAAGTTGGGGAGAGAAATCTGCACCATGTGAATTTCAATGCTAAATTCTAGAATATTTTATTCTAAAAGATAGTAAAATCACAATTATAATTTTAGGCAAAACAACATGTTTTTGGCTTAATTTTGAGCAAAAATAATTGGTAATAGAGTTCACTTGTATTTTTATTATTTAAAAAATAACAATATTTATTAAATTACTAAAATAGAATAGTATTTGTAAATTGATATGGTCTGGAGCTTTTTAATTTAATAAAATAAAATTAGATTAATAACAGGCTTATTTGTGTTGGAGGTGCATCAAACCATATATTTCAGGAAATGTAAAACAAAATATGCTAATAGTAAAATTAATAAAATGGACAAAAGCTTAGTGAGTGGACATACTAATCTGTTGAAAACTGAAACTGAAGCGCCAACCTCATCCTTTTCCTTGCAAAAGCTTCTCAGCTGCGGTAGATTGTTTAGTGTCAACGAGCACAACTGAGTCAACTCAACTACTTCGTTACGGTTAACATTAACATGATCTTCCTCCCTACTCCTACAAACTGAAAACAGACTTATTAATCTCTTGCAATCTTCGACTTGTAAAACTTTTAGTTTGCCAAAAGAGTCTGTTGCTAGTTGGCCATGGCAAATATCCTCCAAGTTCGACAGATTATCTAGAAACAAGGAGTGTAGGATGGGAAATGCAGGAGGACACAATGACCGCTTTGTTGAATTGATAATATGTTGAATCAAAGCATCATTTTGTACATGGAGATGCTTCAACAGTGGAAAGCCGTCCCCGTCAAGATCATACAACACATTCTCAATTCCCCTCACTTCGTCCAAATACAGTTCTTCAGTTTCAGTCAGTAACTTTTTTATCCCATGCTCCCTTTGAATGCTTGTATTGAAACTCAGCTTCAACGTTGTTGAGGATTCATTGTTCATACTCCAGTCCCATGCTTCTCCAATCACTATTCTGTAATTTTTCAACCCAGTGAGATTCAAGAACAGAGACTTTGGCATTATCTTAGCATCTAGAACTTGCATTTCCAAAGTTGTCAGGCGAGACAAGGGTTGCAACTCAACAAGGCTTGCATTGCCTTGACCGTTTATCTCGTCCGCCTCCCACTCTACAAAACTATTTTTCATATACAAAGCTTCTAACAAAGACAGCTTTGAGAAGATATTTGCAGGAATAGCTTTGAGCTTCGAACAATTGCTCAAATCTAGCAACTTTAGTTGCGTCAATCGCTCTATTTCTCTTGGCAACTCCACAATATGAGACTCCGCAAAACTTAAGACTTCTAGTTGCTTCAGCCCTCCAATAATATCCACATTATCCAACTGGCCTCTATGCAAGCACAAGGCATGAAGGTTTGTTAGGAGACTAAGTGATGAAGGTAGAGATTCAAAATGTATCCCAGTGAAATCCAGAACTTTGAGTTCCCTAATCCCTTCAAAGAATGCGTCAGAGATTTTAAAAGAAAAATCTTCAGTGAATACAAACAACAGCTCTGCTATTGGACATTTCCACCCTTCACTAAGCTCACCGATTTCATTGTAAGGCAGAGATATTCTCGTGCAGTCCTTTTCTGGCCATTCCTTCAATTCACTCGAACCAATAAATGCGTGTTGCACTCTGGATGCTATAGACATAGCAGTATCTCGGACCACATCATGCATTTTCACAAATCCATCCATGTCGCCATCCAACAATAAAGACGCAGCTTTTAGATCATCAATCAGAGTTAATAATCTGTTTCTTGCACTTTCCACTGCAGCTCTCTGTTTAAACAGACCAAGACCTATACTGTACATTAACAAGTGCTGGATCCTGATATTTGATTGTCCAAACAAGCCACAAAGTAAAAACAATGACTTCAGTTCATCACTACGCAAATTGTCGTAGCTTGTCTGTAAAACCGAATGAACTTTAGCTTGTATTTCTTGGTCACCAAACACAGATAGCTGCGTCAGCTTGTCATTCCAGGCGTATGAATCCTTATTTCGTAGATCCATAGCAACTGTGAGTATCAAAAGGGGCAGTCCTGCACATTTTTTAGCAATTTTAGCTGCTATAGGATTTTGAGGATCATCCACATTCTTTTGAAACAAACTCCTGGCTTCTTCTTCTGGTAGAACTTCGAGCTTGAAGTCTTTTTGTGTTCTCATTTGGCAAGATAAAACATCGTGGCTCCTAGAGGTTAGTAATAGTTTGCATCCCTTGCAATCATCCCCAGATGGAATCCCCACTTCCTCCAGTTGGAGCTGTCTCCAGATATCATCCAGAATGATAAGTATCTTCCCTGTCTTCAGCCTCTCAGTTAATCGATTCGCTCTTATGAGCATATCCTCCTCGACAAGATCAAGGCCTAGAGCTTCCGCAATCTGCTTTTGGATTCTTCTGTGATCTGGAGTTTGAGATACAGCAACCAAAACCACAATTTCAAATAACTTATCTTCTTGTGCTTGTCTGTGAACTTCCTTTGCCAGCGTAGTTTTACCCACACCGCCCATCCCATACACACCAATCATATTAAGACTGGGATCTTTGAGGGCATCCATGATTTCATTCAAAATTGACATCCTTGAATGCAAGGCTTCGCCGGCATACACAGAAGGGGCTACTTTCTGTTTTGGAGGAGGACGAGAAGAAATTGAATCAAGTCTTTCTTCGTTCCGAACCTTATCAACTGCGGAAGCTTGCTTGTCAGCTCTCTTGCTAAGCTGGTAGCGTGTCTTCAAGTTGGGACACAATCCAATGAAACACTTGGCCTTCGCTTGTTCTTTAACGTGGATAATTTGCTCAGCCTCTCCAATATCTTCCTCCGCTCTGGTGAGCCACTGAGTAACATGATCATGGATCTGTTCTCCATTTCTTGCAGCACGGTCAACGTTGTCCTGCAACATGTTTTTTTTTATCCTCAACAGCTGGGCTTCTTGTTGGAGTCTTTCCATATTGTTGTCGCAGGTAAAAGCATAGGTGGTGTGTCGTTTGATGGGGTCGACGATGTAGTTTTTGATGGGGTCTGTTATGATTTGGGTGAGAATGGAAGTAAAGATTTCCAGAAACATTTTTAGCTTACAGAAAATGCAAAAGACAGAGATAGCAGATAGGAGAGATTGAGAATGAAGTGAAGAGTGGGCTAAACAACTGAGACAGAAGGGTAATGGAAACACGCAGAGAGTCAATCAACAAATAAATCCATGCTATACAGTAATAATAACAGTGTTAATCCTGCAAGTTATATTATTTTTACAATTAAGTACTATAAAATTTTTTATTTTTAATTAAGTTCTATAAATTTTAAAAGATTTTCCATTAGTTTTATCTTTCACTCAAAGTAAATTTTCATTAGTAACTCTTAAAATCAATTTTTTTTTTAAATTTCAATTCTAAAACTATTAAAAAATTTCATTTTTAATAGTTTACATAAATAATATTTTTATTTTTATTTTTGACTACTTTAATTATTTAACCTTCATAATAACTATATAATTCATTAAAATAATTTTTTAAAAATAAAAATAATATTTTTCTTAAACTATTAGTTATATTGGCAGTGAAAAATAAAAATATTCTTAATTATTTTAAAATATATAACTTCAATTAATATATTATAAATGAACAAATATTTTTTATAAGAAAAAGCTCATATAATTTATCAATATTATGATTTGTGTTAGATTTCAAAAAAGCTCATCTATTTTTATCCTAAATTAATTTTATTATATACAAAAAAAAATTATTAATTAAAAAATATTTTTTTCAAATATATTTTTTTAAAATAGCCTAATTTAAAGAAATATTTATAAAATATAACATAAATTATAATATTAACAAAACTAATTGAGTTTATCTATGTATAAAAATAATTTTATTCATTTAAGATATATTAATTAAAATTTATATTTAAAAATAATTAAAAATACTTAATTAATTTTATTTATCATTGTTAATAAAATAATAATTTAAAAAATTATTTTAGTGAGTTATATAGTTATTATAAAAGTTAAATAATAGTGTAAGTCATAAATTAATAAATAAAAATATTATTTATGTAAAATATCAAAAATGATATATATTTTTTAAATAATTTTAGGACTAAAATGTAAAAAAAAAGTTCAATTTTAAAGGTTGATTAACAAAAAATTACTTTAATTGATGGATAGCATTAATGAAATTTTTTTTTTTAAATTTATAGAATTTGATTGTAAATAAAATTTTTTATAAGACTTAAAAGTAAAAATGATATAATTTATAAGATTAATATTATTATTATTCCTACTGTATAATAAACTTGGATAGCCAATTCACTGTAGCTCATAAGGAAAACGTCCTCGTTTTCTGAAGACCACGGAAGTGCAATTGCCATTAGATAAAAAGGGCACAGGTTTAATGGATAGAATGGAAAATGGAATTACACATCCACTACCCTAATTTTGGCCTCTCTTTCCCCTCATTCCACACACTTCTCAGCCATCTCGTTTTTCTTCCTCTGCTCATTTTCTCTCACGCACTTTTTTTTTTTATTATAATTCTCTAATAATTTTATTGTATTAAAAGTAGTTTCTCTTCAATTCAGATATCGTAATTTTAGCGATGAAGTTTTTATTTAAAAAAAAACTGAAATTTATCATGCACTTTCATTTTCTAATTGCTTATATTAGCCAAATGTCTTTTTAATTTTTTCATGTGATATAATTTTTTTTTATTTTTTATTCAATATAATTAAAAAAATCTGTATTTTTCGTATATTTTCTACTTATCTAATAATATTTATATTTCATTTTCTATTATATTCAATATTATATTTTTCTTTTAAATATATTTTTAAAATTTAGATAAATATATAAATATAAAAAATTTTCATCATAAATTAAATTTTAAATGTTGAATTATTAATATATAAATTAAATATTATATAATATGGTATTTTTCTATTTTTTAATATAGACTTTATGTCATACAGCAGTGAAGCGTGGGTCGATTTTACTGGTAAATAAAAAATTTTGCACTTTGTATTTTTTTTACAATAGGAAATTGATAGTTTGCATGTGATTATTGGGCAGACCGCAATTTTCAATTAAGTATTTTTTGAAAAAGTCCAAACTCAGCTGAGTGAAATTGTTTTTAATTCAAAACAATAAATAAATAATTTTTTGTATAATGCATTGCTTGTGATTATTGGGCACACCACAATTAATTTTTGACACCACAATTTTTAATTAAGCACTTTTTCTGCATTTTGCTGTCAGCCACTCACTAATTAACCTCACTAAGAATATTAATTAAACTAAGATAAACGACCAATCTTTTAGCACATGGCAAAACTAATTTTCTCCACTATAAATTTTTTTTATATAATTAAAATTAATTACAAATCATAATTTTAAAAAATAGTTAAATATAATTTTTGAAAATAATATTAATTTTATATTGTCAAAATAGTACTTTTATTATTTGTGTATCTTTTTATCATAAATACTATTTTCAAAAATTATATTCATTATTTTTTAAATTACTATTGTATTTAATTTCTGAACAAACAAAAAATTTTCATTAATATAATTTTAATTTTTTTTACTAAATTTTAATTTTAAAAGTAATATTTTATCTATATGACAATCTAAATTTTTAAACTTTACATAATATAATAATTTATTACACTCTTAATATTTTTTATATTTGAATAATTAAACAATACTATTTCTACCTTTTTCTAATTTGACAAACTTAATAGAATTATAATATAATAATTTTTTTTTCATTTATAATAAATTTTTTATTTAAATAATTATACAACATCCTCTTAACATTTTTCACATTAATATTTTTTTGTAATTAATTCTTTTCAAATTTTTTAATTTGATTTTAATTATTAAACTTAATTTAATGAGACTTACAAAATTATATTAACTAATTTGATTTATATAAAATGAAAGCAAATCTAATTAAAAATAAAAAATGTATTTTAACAAAATTACAACTAAAATTTTAATTAGCTTATTTTTTTTAGAGATAAAATAAAAATAATTAAAATGATTAACATATATTTAATTAATAGATATATCAATTACTAAATAATTTAGTGTACATATAATATCATATTATAAATCTATATTATTTTTTATATTTTTATTTAACATAAAAATAAAATAAAATCTAAAAATATAAACTTTTATATTTTAATATGTTTACTTTTTGAATTTTTTTTTTTTACTTCTATAGTGAATAACCTAGAAAATCATCAAGACTATAGTTAAATTATTATTTCTATAACCAAAAAGAAAAAAAGAAAAAATTGCTTATGATAGTGCATCAACTTAAATTTATTGAATATTTGATAATTAAAAATAAACATATTATAATAAACTACAAAAATATATTATTATTATTATTATATCCAGAACCATCTTAGCTTGCTGAAAAGAAATGAAGCAGTGGTGAAATAAGCAAAGGGAAACTAAAAATTAAAAGGAAATGAGTTATGGAGGAAGAAGAAGAGAAATGATTAAAGAGCCAAGCTATTGGAATATAATTAAGGATGGGAGAGACGAGAGGAACAGCATAAATTATTGGTGCCATTGGAGTGGGACTCGAATAAAAGTGGATTGAAAAGTAAAAAGTAGATTGATTCTATTTGTCCAAAAGCCGATGGATCATAGCAATGTAAGTCTAATCTCTATTTTTCCTTTACACCCTTCAATAATTGATCTTAGTGTGTGTCCCACCCCACCACGCTCTGCCTGCCGGGACCCCCTTTTTTTTTTTCCTAATAATAATAATTTTAATCAAAATTATGTAAAATTATAATTAAATTTATAAAAATATTTAATTTTTAGAATTAGCTCACGGAATATTATTTTAAGTCACAAATAAAATAATAATAATAAATTATAAAATTTAGTTATGATAAAAATTTATAAAATTTAATTATAAAGATAATTTAATTATTAGTACTAATAATATCGTTATCTCATATCAGCCAATAAGACGAGCAATAATTTTGGTTTAAAAAAATTATTTTTGACTGAATTAAATTTTTTTAAGAAATTAATTTTAATTAAATGATCATATTTATCAATTTAATGAAATAATTGATTAAAAAATTAATTTTTAAACTAATTTAGCATTGTAATCACTTTAGCCTTGCAATGGGTAAGGACATCCGAAGGTTTTAAATCAATTACCATTTGTTATTTTATCTTTAAAAATTATTTTTTAAAAAATATTTTTTAGTAAAATATTTTTTAATATTTAACTATAATATTAGAAAATAATTAAAAAATATTATTTTTTATGATATCAATATTTTTTTATTATTTAAAATATTTATTTGTAATGAATTTAATGTATATTTTTTATAAATTATTTTTTTATATGTATTTATATATAATCTATATGAAGGTTAATTTATATAAAAAATGAAAGGAAAAAAAAGGAAATGGGAGGAAAAAATGAAAAAATAAAAATAAAAAAGTGAAAGGAGAAAAGAATGAGAATATATAAAAAAATAATAAGAAAATAAAAATAAAAAAAGATGGAAAAGAAAAAAAAGGAGAGAATGTAAAAAAAAAAAAAAAAAAGAAGGTAATAAAGAAAAAAAGAAAAAAAAAGAAAAGAAAGAAAGATAAAATTGAAGTAAGAAATAAAAAATAGACATTTTAGATATTTTTTTATTTTTAAATATTTAAAAATAATTTTTCATTTTAAGTATGAAAATTATTTTTCTTCTTAAACTTGTATGCATAGGAGGGAAAAAAAAAAGGAATGAGGTTGGAACTCAACTCTTATTAATTAAATGCTCATATTTTTTAGTACTTAAATTATTCGTAGGTTACAGTAAATCACAGATTTTAATAAGGTATTGTTGTGAAAAATCCAAACTCAGCTGAGTCATTTTTCCACTAATTAAGCTCAGTAAGCATATTAAACTTCCAATAAAAGACAATATTTGGGAACGATTTTTTATGCCCAGCGGCCAGCACATGGCAAAAGTTTCTCATTAATCGATACACTAATTTCAGGTAAAAAACGTAAAATGAGAATTCAAAGCTCTTACTGTTGTGATAGAATAGCACGTGAGATACCCAAGACCTCTTGGTAAGGGTGGGAGCATCCACGAAAATGATGCAATTGGTGCCGGTTCAAACTGCATGGACTCCCTCTCCTCTAACAAAAAACTAACATTATCTATGATGAAGTAGTACAATATATAAAAATTGAAGGGAAAAAAGTAATTTACTTTTTTTAAAAAAAAAAATTTAAATTATTATTTTGCAAGGTTATGAAATTTTGACTAATTCAGTTAAATTTAGATAAATTCAGCAAAACGATAAAGTTCTTTATCAAATCAATTAGATTTGAATAAAATCATAAGAATGATAAAAGATTTATTAACTATTAATTTAATATGATTATATATACTGTGATTTAAAATCAATACATTATTTAAGTAATACTAATTGATTCTAATAATTGTTAGTAGTATCTTTAACTATTTTTAAAAAATTATGAATTTTTTTCAAATTTTTAACAAATGTAATATTAATAATAATTGTATGAGTTTTGATATTTGTTGACCTTAACTATAATTAATATTAATTTTGATCTTAACAAAATTAATTTTGAGCATTTAATATATGTTATTTGAGTGTGATTATAAGCATAGATACAATATTACTTTCAAAGAAAGTCAAGTCAAAAATACAATATTACTCTCAAAAAAAGTCAAATCAAAATTTAGCTTAACAGTAGGCTGCAACTGAAGCAAAACTGTCATGGTGAGCTCAATAGTAAGCTGTGATTGAAGTAAGACTGTTTTGGTAACAGAAAGCCAAGCTCAATAATAGGTTGCGGCTGAAGTTCTGCTTTTATGGTGACAACGCAACAAACATATTTTTTAAGTTTGTTGTTACCACGAAAGCAAGACTTTAGTTACAGTCTACTGTTGAGACAAGCTTTGTGTCACTATAGCGTTCTTGCTTTAGTCGTAGCCTATTGTTCACATTATGTCTCCAATGTTTCTTTTCTTAATTTAAAAAATATGTCCATAAGGCTGTCACCATAGAAGCAGAGCTTCTATATGAGAAAAATGGTACAATGTGAGAAAAATGGTAAAAGTGCTTATGCAGAATATTGCAAAGTGCGTGTTTTCTTGCTTTGTTTATAAATTTAGATGGGCTTCCAAGTAATCTTTCTTTGAGTTATTGCCACTTGTTGCTTGCTCTTTAGTTTCTTATTTTTGGCTTGGATTATCATCAGTTATAGGTTATAAGTCTTCGAGTTATTTATTTCTAACCTCTTTTATTATATTAGTAGAATTATAAGGATGCAAAAGGTATATGGAATGTATCTTTTCCTTTCTTTGATGTAATTGGAGAGTTAATTGGCAAAGATCAGGCTACTGACACATAAGAGGAATCATTTGATAATGCCATACAAAATATGGAAAGAGAAATGACAAATGAGAGAAATTCTATTAATGATGACAATGTAGATGATGATGCCATATCTGAAACTCAATTTGTTACTCATTCTCAATCTAAAAGAGTAAGAAAAAGGAGCAGGCAAATGGCTAAGGAACTGAAGGAGAATGAAGATCTACAAAAGGCTGCATTTCTTGATGTGTCTACTAACTTCAACAAATTCATGGAAAATATGAACAAACATCTTGCTACTATGGCAAATGCTTGGTTTCATGCAGAGGAACGTGAATAAGAAACAATTGATAAAAGTAACAAAGTATTGGGTGAGTTACTTGAAATTGAAGGTCTAACTACTCCCTCTGTTCCATTCCAATTGTATTTTAAGAAAATTGAATTTATTCTACTCTAATTAATCTTTTTAAAGTACCAATAAAAAATAATTTTTTATTTCCAATTTTACCCATATCTTGTGTCACGACCCAAAACAGGGGGCCATGATCGGCGCTAGGAAACGGGAATTCTTTCGAATCTGAAACCTATAGCAAGCCTTAAAAATAAAAGCATACAATATAATATAATAAATAAATTATTTATGCAGCATAAATTAAATCTCAAGTATACAAATAATAATTTCTCAGCTCACTTTAATAATATAAATTCCATCTCATATATAATAAAATCCTTCAGTACAAATTTTCAGTTTAACATTCTGAAATTTAAATCTCATACATGCATAACTATAAATACAACTCACGACAGCTCGAAGTACAACCACTACTGTAGTGTCTAGAATACAAAATAAAATCAAGTAAGCAGTTTACACAATAAGGCCGGAGTGGAAGAAATCTGACGGACAGGTCTACTGCTGAGGTCTGAAGACGAAGACTCTCCTGAAAAACATCAACAGAGGGGAGCCAGACCTCACTGAGTGAATTTTTATAATATATATACATGCATAACTAAATGTCAAATGCAGACACTCAATAGAATATATATAATAAATATATATACAGGCAAATACACATAGATGCTGAAATCACTTTATATATAATATTGAAAAATATCAGTTTATGAAGGATCAAATAGAACCTTAAATGATTGCAATCTCAAATAGTAATAGCCAACACTCTAGCCATATAGGCTCACTTATTCCAAATAAATTCTCTTATTCCATTTGGACAGTAGACCGACCCCGAGACACTAAGTCAACCGAGCTCCAACAGTCTGACTGTCAGTGTGATTGACCCCGAGACACTTGGTCAACCGAGCTTCAGCAATCACACTCTCAAATCACATCTCATATTAATTAGATCAATCAATAAGTCATAATTCACCAATAGGTTAGTAATTTAACCTAAATTCTATTGTCGTACCGGTACGTACTTGGTCATAGTGCTGCCTATTAGGAAGTATGTTCTATCGATATCTTTCATTAAAATAAATCGTACATTCAGAAAATAAATAATGCATGATATCAAATTAAATGGCAATATAAACCATATATATACTAGAAATATACCAAAAATAAACTAAGTATATTTCGAGTATATATATGTTAGATAAATTCAACTCAATTATAAAATAAACAAAAAATAAACCATATTTATACTTAAAACAATTTAGGTATAAATCAAGAGTAAAACATGCATTTATTTCAAAGTATACCAAAAATATATTAAAAATATACCTAAAATATACTAATCATTTATTAAAGCAATTTATGCATAAATCATGCAATTAAAACATATATTTCTAAAACATGCAACCTAAATACACGTATATATAAAATAATAACTCACAGTTGTGCGCTCCATGAGACAGGTCCAACGGACCTGGTTCACTAGGCCTCAGTCTCGGCGCAACAAAACAATCAATCACAATACAAAAATCAAAATGAATCTAACTTAACTTTTAGAGACTCGATCTAGAATTACAAAACGCAGACAGATACAAAATCAGATATGATGTCATGTTTTACGAGAATTCTAAAAAAAATTTGGCAGAACCTTCTCTGTAAAACGGACATCTCTCTACTTAAAAAGTAGAGCCGGTCTTGTAAGAAAAATACACTTCGAATATAGAATCCTCAAAACCTCTCGGTCGAACCTCAAACTGCAATTTTCACCGACCGAGGTTAACAATTCACAAGATATACACAAAATATATTAAAATTTCATAAATACCAAAATACCCTTTTTATACCAAAATATAGCAATTTAAATATTTAAACATAAAAAAATAATTATTACTGATAATTACTTAAAAACCCTAATATTAATATAATATTATTAAAAATCGATAATTCTTGATAAATTCACCGATATTATTGTAATATCCCGTGTTTTTAAAATATTTTTACACTGTACCGGGATATGCAGTGTTAATAATTTCTGTATTTTATATGATATTTTTACGAGTTAATATGTATTTAAAACCTATTTTAATTACTGTGTATTATTTTCAGTGTTTTACGTAAAATTTTCCCGGGACTTGCATTTTCGGGGAAATTTTCACGTAAACAATGTAATATTAATTATTTTAAACATATTTTCGGATTTGCATGAACTCATGCGTATTTTTAAATTATTAAATAAAGCCTGTGTGTGTATATTTATTTAATTAGGGTTTATTATTACCCTAATATTTTATTAAGTATTTATTTGTTTAATTGTTATTTAATTAATTTTATTTGGTATAAATTATTAAAATATTAATATTTTTATGTGTGTGGTGTATATTTGATGTGTGTAATTTAATATTATTTTAATATATAGTATAAAGTATATATATATACATATATTTGTCAAAAATCAAAAGAATTTGGAAAATTACACTTTTGCCCCCGACATCTCCTTCTTCCTCCCGATCCTTCCCCTTGCCGTCCGGGCATTTGTCACGCCGTTCCTTCACCGTGGGTGTGCCGTCCGGTGTGCCACCGTCTTCCCCGACCAGTTTCGCCACCTGAGGAGGCCGTTTCCGGCGTCGGGAGATCGATTTTGGCCGGAGAAGCCGAAAATCGATCCACCGTCGATCACGCCGATTTCGGCCACCGTTTTCGACACCGCCAGTCTCTTTCTTCTCCTTGAGCTCCGGTGAGTGTGATTCTAGCTTTGGTTTGAGCTAAAATGGTCTAGAATTGCTTAGTTTTCGATTTATCAATTTCGGCCTATTAGGGTTTTCGATTTTTTTGAGCTTCGAATTGATTGATTCATGGAAACTTCCTTCACAAATGTTGTTCCTAGTAGCTTAATCTTCGTGTATGAATTTTTGTAGAATTTTTGGAGATTTTTTGGATTTTTGGGTATTTTTAAATATTTTAATATTATTTTCTAATTTTCGGAAATTAATTATTTAAATTATGAAATTGGAGTTTATGGTTGAATTGGGTGTTGAAATGAATTATAGGAATTTATTTGGAATTTTTATGAATTTCTAAGTATTTATTTTGAATTATTGAAGTTTATGGAATTTTGGAAAAATTAGGTTAAATGTGTTTTTATTTGAATTTAATTGGTTAATTGGGTTTAATTATTGATATTATTGATAAATATGTTGATAAAATTAATTTTGGATAATTGTATGATTTTTGGTGAATTTTTGAAGTAATTTAAGTATATTTATATATATAGGGGTATTTTGGTAATTTTACCTTAAATTGTCTAAAAATGTAATTTAATTGGTTTTAATATTTATTTAAGGTATAAAAATGATTTCTACAAAATATTTGGTATTTTTAACTAATTAAAACTATTTTTCGTGAATTATTTTCAATTATATATATAATATACGGTTTTTCTAATAAAATGAGTTTTAATCGGTTTTTACAGTGTTTCAAGGTTAAATATGTAATTTCTACCTATGAAAATGTATTTCTGTGATTTAAGGATATTTTTGTTATATCTGGAATTATTCTGTGTTTATGGACCCCGGTCGACAGATTGTAGTCTGGAGTCCGACCGAGGGGTTGTGGATTTTTGTTGAGCTTGTATTTCGAAGTGTATTTTCTTTGCAGGGTCGGCTCTACTCTTTTGAGTAGAGAGATGTCCGTTTTACAGGGGAGGTTCTGCCGGATTTTCGGTAGAATTCTCGTAAAACGTGATATCCAGTCGAACCCTAATTCTGTTTCCGTATTTTAATACTCTAGATTGAATTCTAGGATTTCTGTTAGGGTTACTCTGATATCGGTTATTTATTTCTTGTTTAGTTGCGCCGAGACCGAGGGCTAGTGGACCAGGCCCGTCGGACCTGTCTCGTGGAGCGCATTAGGTGAGTTACTATACTATATATATATGCTTAGGATGCATGATTTAGAAATGCATGTTTTATGTTGATTAAATATGCATAAATAATTTGATTATTTCTTAAGTTTATATTAAGTATATTTTTGGTTTATTTTTGGTATATAATAAATTATATACATGTTTTGTTAATAAAATATATCTAAATGTTTTTAAATATATTTTTAGTTTAATTTATGATTTGACTGGATTTATTTGACGTATATATACTCGAAATATACCTGGTTTACTTTTGGTATATTTCTGGTATATATATATGGGTTATATTGTTATTTCATTTACATTCATGCATCATTTATTTTTGTGAATGAATGTTTTACATTATTAATGATGAAGGATATCAATAGAACGTGCTACCTAGTGGGCAGCACTAGGACCGAGTACGTACCGGTACGCCTATAGTATTTAGGCTATAATACTAACTTATTTGTGGATATTGATTTGATATGATTATTGATATGTGTGAGATGTGGTTTGGGTGTGATTGCTGGAGCTCGGTTGACCAAGTGTCTCGGGGCCAATCACACTGGCAGTCAGACTGCTGGAGCTCGGTTGACTTAGTGTCTCGGGGCCAGTCTACTGTCCAAATGGATTAAGTGGATATATTTGGATTAAGTGAGCCTGTATGGCTAGAGTGTTGTTTAACACTATTTTCTGAGGTTGCGATATTCTAGGGTTCTATGTGATCCTTCATAATAGATGATTTTCAATAAAACATATAAAATGATTTTCTGCATTTGTGTGTATTTGCCTGTATATATATTAGATATATATATACTGTTGATTGTATGCATTATCATTTAGTGTGTATGTATATATATTATAGTAATTTACTCAATGAGGTCTGACTCCCCTCCGTTGACTATTTTTAAGGAGAGTTAACTTCTTCAGACCTCAGTAGCAGGTCGATACGCCGGATTTCTTCCGCCCCGGCTTCTTTGTGTAAATTATTTACTTGAGTCTTATTTATTTTATCTAGACACTGCAGTAGTTGTAAATTAAAGTATTGGATTTCATGTACTTTATTTTAAAGAGATGTATTATGTTGAAACTGGATTTGTATTAAAGATTATATATATGTGATGAGATGAGTTTTGAATTTAATCCAGTTGATATGGATGATATTATGATATTATGATTTTTATTTCCGCTGCATTTATTATATGATTATTGTTATGACATGCTTTATTTTATTTTTAGGCTTGCTATGGGTTCCGGATTCGAAAGAATTCCCGTTCCCTAGCGCCGGTCATGGCCCCTGTTTTGGGTCGTGACAATTATTGAAAATTCATTTTATAAATCCAAATTGCTTAATTAGTCCAAAAACATACTAAAATTACTAAAAATCCATTTTATTTACAAAAGTAGTATATTATATATAATTTGAAAATAATTTTTGAAAAATAGTTTTAATTAGTTAAAAATAGTAAATAATTTGTAAAAATCATTTTTATACTTCAAATAATTATTAAAACCAATTAAATTTAATATTCAACTAAAATTACTATCAAATTACCAAAATACCCCTAATATATAAAAATTCACATAATATACTATAATTACTCAAAAATTCACTAAAAATTATATAATTACTCTAAAATTATTTTCTCAACATATAATTCAAAAAAATCAACAATTATACTCAATTAACCAATTAATTTTAACGAAATACATATTTAACCTAAATTTCCAAAATTCACATAAACTAATTAAAATTATATTAATTACAAAAAATCACAAAAATTATAAATTAAATTATATAATTATTTTCAACTACCATAAACACTAAAAATCACAATTTCAAAATTTAATTAATTAATTTACGAAAATGAGAAAATAATAATAAAATAATAAAAAATTCACAAAAATCAAAATAAATTCCAAAAATTCCACAAAAATTCTAGGATGTATATTAAGCTAGTAGAATCAACTTTTGTGAAGGAATTAAGCTTGAATCCTAAAGATTGAAGTTCAAAAAAATCAAGAAACAAAAAGGACCGAAAATGAAATCAAGCTCAAATCCTTACCAAATTGAAATTTAAAGCTATAAGAAGCTTAAAAAACAGCTTATATGGAGTTCTAGGGGATCAACGGCACCAGAATCTTCGGATTTGGTGGCCGGAAAGTCGATGAACGGAGGAGAGTTAATTTTCAGCAATTCCTGCTTCCACAGGTGTAGACGACGCCGGAGAAGGCAGTGGGAGGTGGTGGAGCAGCTAGAGAGGATGGCGGCACTCCAGGAGGCACACCAACGGCTTGTGATCGGAGTTGCAGAGTGAGGGGAGGGGAGGGGTAGGCGTCTGGGGGTGAGGGAAGGTGATGAAGATGAGTTTTATTATATATATATATATATATATATATATATATAACTTTATATTTTAATATTAAAACTTTATAATATACAAAATTCACACACCACACACTTATATTATATACATATTTATATATACATATATACACACATATATATACAAATATATCACACAATAATAATTTAACACATACATAAAAAAAATAACCCTAATAATAATAATAATAATATATATGCATGTATATGTATATATATTAATACACAAAATAATGATCATGTATGAAACCATATAGTTTAATAAAATAAAATAACATTAAATAATAAAATATTATTTAAATATTATTTCCCAAAATAATGAGTTTCGAGAAAATTTTTACGTAGAAAACTTTAAATAAACGTAAATAAAATTAATTATTAACAAAATAATTAAATAATCAAATATATATTAAAAATTTATTAATACTGTATATCCTGATAAAATATAAAAACATTTAAAAACTCAGGTTATTACATTTTGATTTTAGAGTAAGGTTTTTATTGGAGCAATTGTAATCCATATTAGCTTTTAGTCTTTTTAAAAGAGAGTTATATAGTCATTTATATCTATAATTATATCTATTAAATATTATTCTTAATTTTTGTGAAACTACCTTAAACGACAATTGGAATGGAACAGAGGGAGCAGTTCTCAATCTTTGTAAGTTACAAATATTCTTACAATTGAACCAAATAAATTGAGAGTTTTTTATCAAGTCCCTTCCAACCTTAAAAGATAATATATTTTTAGTCTTTTTTATGTTGTTCTTGAAGGATCTAGTTTTAGAGTGATTTGAGTTATATTTAAAATGATTATATTATTATTTATAAAAAAATGATATTGGCATGTATTAAAATTTTATATTATGGTATGAACATTAATTTTTAGTTAGTTAGTTTAAATATTGTGTATATAGTACTATAATAATAGTTATACATTGTTTTAAAAAAAAATTACTTATAAATTTTTAATAATTATAAACTTGTTGAAAAAAATCAATAATTCAAATTAATTTAAGAAATAATTTTTATTTTATTTTATTTTTATTAATTATTTGTTATTTTAGTATTTTTTATAAAAATATAAAATATTATGAAAAAAAATAAAAACATTCCGATTCTGTTACTTTTAACAAACAACTTCAATGAAAAATATATTTTGATTTAAATTCCGATTTCATAATGAACCAAACAAAAAATATAAATATTTATTCTCATTATCATTCTCATCCTGAATTTTAAACCAAACACCTCTTTGCTGACAAATTGTCATCGTTGAGAAAATGGAAAACGCCAAAACGGTCTATGTAATGCAATGGTATTTTACAGAAATGATTTTTATTTTAAATCATTACGCTCTTATTTATAAAATATTAATAATAATAATAAATTTAAAAATTCAATTATTTATGAAGATAATTAAGATTTTATTTCTTTTTCATAATTAGAGTCTTATACATATATGTATATATGGAAATTAAATTAAAATTATTAGATTGATCATTATATAGTTATAATCATGGCTAAAGAATTAAATTGGACTTTCAACTATATTCTAAATTAACTTTTACATTTAAGTTCTATAAATTAATAAAATTTTAATTTTAATGGGTACTTAAAATTATTTAGATCAATAAATAAATTAATAATTTTTTTTAAAATATATATCATCTAATTATAAAAAATTTAAAAATTTTAAGCTTACAAACTTATTTTTTATTTTTTTTAAAATTTTCTTAAAATGTTTTATAAACCTTAAAATTTTAGAATTAACTGATATATATTTTTCAAAAAAACAATTACCAATTTTAATCATTAAATTAAATAATTTTTAATTAGTCAACTATTAAAAATAAATTAATGAATAAAATTTTATTATTGAACTGTTAAAAATAAATTATGAACAAAATTGATGAAGTATATATATAACTTGATTTTAAAGTTTTTATAAGTCTAAATTTTTTTTAAAAAATTTAAAAAGATTTTTAAATTTTTTTAAAATATTATTATATAGGCTGACAATTTTTTAAACTTTTACAGTTAGGTGATATATTGTTTTTAGAAAAAAAAATCAATATTATTTATTAATCTAAATAATTTTTCATTAGCTAACTATTAAAATTAATTTTTTTAATTTATATAATTTAATTGTAAAATTTTTTTAATATAAAGTAAAATATAATCTAATTTTAAAAGAAAATATTTCTATCAGGAGAAAAAAAAATTTAAAGTCCAATGTTTACTTTATAGTACAATTGAGGGTCTCATTTCACCATTTGGCCTATAATCATTAATATATATTATATGTAGCGGTACAAAAGAATTAATCATTGCTTATAGATTAATTATATAAGGATAAATCTAAAATTTTTTTAACTTTATTTGTATCCAGGCTCTTATCACAGTATACGTATATACATTCATATAAATGAAATAAAAACTTTTAAATTAATCTTCATTTAATTATAACAAAGATTTTAATTCTGTTAATTAATGAGTGTATAATAATATAGGCATTAAACCAAAATTTAATATTAGAAGAATATGATTTACGTCTTTGCAAGTATATATCTCCTTCACTGGTACCCACTTCTTAGCCCATATTTTTTTCCTCAGTACGTAAATCAAAATGAAAATCAGATTTTGAGCAAAATAAAGGAAGAAAAAAACACACTTTCATTTGCAGTATCGTTAGCATTTTATATTAAATTGCAAATTTTAATATAAAGATATTAATTAGAATCCAAAACTTATTTTTTCTTTCACCTTGCCATCTTTTTCACCCATACACACTACCATCACCAACTGTAGCTAAATCTGCTCCACCTCCAGACAACGTAGGTCAACTCACATTACCAACATCGCCACCACAATAACCATCCTTCAGAAATGATTTCGTAAGCTTTCATTTCATACCAATCTACCATTACATTTCTTCAATCAAACAAATAAAAATCACAAATATGAATCAGGCTCACACTTCATCAATGTATCAAAAACGGTGTAAAATTTCTTCCCTCCTATGGATGCAAATTACAAAAAGTACTATATTTCTTTCAGTGAACCAGTTGTAGGGGTTAACAACATAAATAACAAGTTCCTATCGCCTATAAGCCTAATTTTGAAGAGACCATGAACTACTTTCAAGCTCTCTGTCTCTCTGATGAACGGTATCCTTGCGCTCTCTAACTCACCCACTTTGTTATCCTGCAAAATCCCGACAATTACACTGTAGCCCACTTAAGGGATGGATCAAAGCCATGTGTCGTTATCAAAGCACAAACAGAGTCTGTATTTAACAACATTGTTCACCGTGCAATAAATTTTAGTGTAGCAGCCGGTGACTTCGCAAAACAAGTCCAAGAGATACAAGAGGATATCAAAATGTTCACTTTTCTTTGCGTTTCTATAGTCTATAAGGATTGACTTGGCAAAGGACTATTGGCAAATTGATATGTTAATTAAATTAAGAAAAAAAAAAAAAACCTTGTGGGCATTTACGCCAGTTGAAGTGGCAGAATGCCCCTCTTACAATGATTGTTCACAATTCTTTTTGGCCAAAATGATTGTGCATGGTTCCATCAATTTACAGAATCTTGATTTGAAGTGTTCTTGTCCATTCCGCCACTCTAGTTATTCCGCCACTCTAGTTGGCGGAATGAACACAATTAATAAAAAAAAAAAAAAATTTACTCATCCCACCACTTGGACAGGCGGAAATGAGCATTCCCCCAGCTCCGATGGCTGGATGCATATTCATTTTCTGTTAATTTCAAAAGTATTATAAGTTGAAAAAAATTTTCAAAAATTATAAAAAAAAAATATTTTAAAAAGTACCATAAAAAGAAAAAAATATATTTATTTTTTATCCTAAAATGGTATAGCCCAGTCTTAATTTTGTAGACGTAAGAATTTGCTTCACCATTTATATAAATGAAAAAATAACGTACAATTTTCAATGCAGTTGATGCACAATATATAATAATAATAAAAAAAAGGTAAAAAAGAGGTCCTTAGGAGAGCCTTTCAGTAAAGGTTACATTTAAGTTACAAAGCCCAAACCCTTATGGTTGAAATATTAAAGAAAAATTAGTTAATATGAGATTATGAACCATCACTATCCAAGATTAATACAATGTAGGGGCTATTTACCATGGTAAAAAATAAAATAATTTCTCATTTTATTTAATTTTTAAATTTTTTTTCTATTTTATGGTATTTTGTTTGATGAAAAAATAAAGAACGCCATTTATAGCAGCGATATTGCTAAATGACAGGCTTGACCACAATCAAACCGTTGCTGCAAAAGGTGGGATAAGACAATCTAAATTTTCTTCACAGTTGAAAGGACAGAAAGTGCAAAAAACCAAGCTTACCACCATTGGTGAAAGTGGTATGGGTGTTGTAGCTTGATGACGTAGCAGAAACCTAAGTTAAAAGGAATAAATGTTATAAAGTCATTGAATCGCCTATTATTAATCGTCTAGTAATCTTATATAATCTGTTGATTTGCGTACAAATGTCAGAAAATAAACATTCAAGAATTTATTGATTCACAAAGAACACCGAATTTGAGGAAATAATAATTATGACTAATCAATTCCACCAAAAACTGTCTCCAAACAATTCAAAGAGACAAATAAATAGTGTTTAGGGAAACCCCTAGTTGAAATAATGTAAAAGACAAAAAAAACCCCCAAAAATAACATAAAGTTTAAACTAAAATATGAAGCCCTAAACAATGGAATTTGGGCTTGAATATGGGATGTTAGCTTGTAACAATTGCTGTAGAGTTATGAACCAGCTTCGTTTTGATATATTATGGGCCTTGCAGTTCTTCCAGACCAAGAAGTTAGAGCTATTAGAAGTTCAAGTGCGCACTCTCCATTTATCAAGCTCATCCATGAATGCCAATGCAATTTAGTCCACATCACTTGACAAGCCAACATGAAGCAGCAGACAAAAGAAGACGTGAGCAACAACCTTAAATTGTACCACCTGTGACAGTGGCGATATAGATACTATTGTCGCGCCTTCCTAAGGCACTGCAGGGCGTGCCTATCGTGTGCCATCACATAATAGAGATTCACTAATATGTACCACTTGACTTGACAAGCCAACATGAAGCAGTAGACAAAAGAAGACGTGAGCAACAACCTTAAATTGTACCACCTGTGACAGTGGCGATATAGATACTGTTGTCGCGCCTTCCTAAGGCACTGCAGGGTGTGCCTACCGTGTGCCATCGCATGATAGAGATTCACTAATATTGCCACTACTCCAGGCGGTATAGGTGAAAAAATTTGGGGTTTAAATGCGTGGCTTGAGAAGGTGCATTTCACTCATTTCCTTATTGCAAAACTCTTCCCTCGTTCCCCTCAGCTGCTCTTCACATTTCCTCTTTTGCTTGAGCCTTTTTTTTTTTTCTCCCTTGAGCCTTTTTTTTTTAGGTTATTAATCTCTTGCTTTTTGTTAAAGATCCATGGGTTCCTAAAAAAAAGGTAAATTCTAATGTATTTAGTATAATGTTTTAGAATTTTTTTTTATTAAATGAAAAGAAATGTTATATATTTATCTTAAAATGTATGAAATATTGTTTTATTTAGGTAAAAAAAAAAGTAGATTAGAAAGTTAGCTAAAAAAAAAATAATGTAAATAGTTAGGGCTTCAAATTTTTTATTTTTTTGTACAGAATTTTGTTTATATAATTAGTCAATATTTTATATTTATTACCTTGTATGTTATTGTTTTCTTTTTTTATAAGGTGATATTGAGGAGGTGAAAATTTAAAGCTAAAAAAGGTATGTTTTGTTAAGAATAAAATTATTTAATATGTTAATGAGTGGAAAAAAAATTGTTATATTTTGTTAAATATAATTGTTGCCAATTCATTTATGGATATTTTGTTTGATATAATGGTTGTTAAAATATTGTTGTTAATTTTTTTATTGTTTTTTTGGTTAATTTAATTAGATACTAAGAATAATTTATATGATGAAGTGATTTAGTTAAAAAAATTATTTTTATAATTATGTTGTTGTGAAACATTTTAGCAACAATATTTAATTAGTTATTCATAAAATTAATATTTAGAAAAAATATGTAATTAGTTATTTGTCAAAATATTTCCCATTTTAAAAAATATGTATTTAGGTAGTTAGTAAAAGTATGTAATTTTTTGTGAAATCATTTAGTTAAATTAATTTTTATGAATTTGTTTTGAAATGTAAAATTTTTTTATTTAGTTAGGCATAAAAAATGATGAATACTTAGTTTTTTTTTTAAAAAAGAAATTAGTTAGGGTTTAAGATTTTTATTTATTAGTTACATAATTTTTTTATGTAGTTAGTGAATATTTATATTATTGGCTTATTTATTTTTGTTTTTTTGATATAATTTGTTAGATATTTATTATTTTATATTATGTCATATTTTTTTTTATCAAAATCTTTATTAATTAGTTAAAACAACTTATATATTTATTTTTTTGTGAAACATTTTTTATTTTTAGGTTGTGAAAAATGTTTAGGTGTGTTGGCTTGAGATTTATATCTAATATTTCTATTATTATTTCCTTATTGTGTTAAGGAATATGTTGTATGTCATGCCAATGCAATGAATTAGTGGCTATATAGAGTTACGCAGAAATAGAACTCGGGAAGAACAAGAAAGAGTTAGACAGTTAGCAAATGAACTCGCTGTATATAAAATGAAGCATGAGCATACATTGTGTAAACATATCCGAATAGTGAATCAAAAGATTGATGAACTTATTCATAGTGACAAATGGATGAATGAAACACATAAGTGAATTGCATTATACTATGCATAAGTTGATTGTATTATACTGTACATTGCCCTTGGAGTATAGTCAACATTTAACAAAAATGTGGACTCACAATGAGGAGGATTTGCCCTACGATGGATATGCATATTTATTTTTGGAGGACAACGTTGGGCGCAATTTAAATAAGACCTCCAAATTGGCTATTATTCCAAACCTTTGTCTTTTAAAAGGTCCTAGCCTAAATTTTCCTTGGTTAAAAAAATGACCGCAAGTATTATGGAGGAAGGAAAAACTAAAGAGTCAATGCTAAGGAAAGTTAGGTTTAAGTGATAGGTATA
Source organism: Mallotus nudiflorus (assembly GCA_947683625.1). Taxonomy (NCBI): domain Eukaryota; kingdom Viridiplantae; phylum Streptophyta; class Magnoliopsida; order Malpighiales; family Euphorbiaceae; genus Mallotus; species Mallotus nudiflorus. The sequence continues at coordinate 911,102 of CANTUR010000239.1, forward strand.
TGTTGAGTGTAATTTTATACATGTTCTAGAGTTGAATTTTAATGAATTTTGAATAAGTAGTTAGTAATAATTGGGAAGAATTTAGGTTTAATTAGGCATTTATTTATGTTGGACCTTCATTCTAGTTTCTTTTTATTTTTTTTTTGGTTTATTTCAAAGTTTTTATTTGATATTAATAAGGATTTTCACTTTTTGTAGGAAAGATTGAAAAGGAAGCGTAAAATAATCAGGGGAATTGAAAAGGAAGCCTAAAATAATAAGGGGAATGCTGAGCATGGCCATGACATGGGTGTGCTTATGCCCATGTCATGTTCTGAAAGAAGAATCAAGGCAGCATGACTTAAGCACAACCATATTAGAAGTTGTGTTAACCATTTGAATTGAAAGAGTTGCAACACGAGATGGAGCATGGGCATGCTTAAAATCGTGCCTTCTTTTATGCAAATTGAAGAATCTACAAAGGACCACATGGCTTAAGCACGACCATGCTTGAAACTGTGACCGCTTCTGTCCAAGTTGAAGAAAATGTGAAAGCTAAGTGGCCATGCTTGAAGCCTTACTATAAAAGTGAGGATGTGACACGACTATACTTAAGTCGTGCTTAGGCCATGTCAAGTAAAAAAATATTCCTTTTTGGAGGAAACTCAAAAATTCAAGTCAAATTAGGTTTCCATTGAATTTGCAATATAAAAGGCAGATAAAAAGGGGTTTTTATTCATTCCTTATCAAGGAGAATCATTGTTATTCAGAGAAAACTTCCTTTTTAAGAATTCAAGAGCAAATAGGTTTTCTATCAAATTTTTCCTATAAAAGGGGATACAAGCTATTGGGAGTCATTCAAGAGAGAAACACCATTGCTAAAGGAGGCAAAGCATAGAATTGAAGAGCTTAACAAGTATTGAAGATTAAAGCGTACTTTCAATGAGTTTTATATTTCCTTATTCTACTTTTCTTATGAATTGCTAAATTAATTAGAGTTTAGTTAATACTTTTTGAGATTTTTATTTCTTATTAATGATTTGATTTTCAATCAATTTTATGATTTGTGATTAACATCTTGTATTCAATTAAAGGCCTAATTGTTTTCATGTTTATGGGTAAATTGCTATCAATGAAAGTTGAGTAATTTACTAGCTTATAACTTATAAGACCTAAGAACCTCGATCACGAAAGTAAATGAATCCTTTGGGGATTAATAAATTTCTAAGGAACTCAATGAGCCTTAATTAATTGACTTAACCATGAAAATAGGTGGTAATTAGTTTTGGAATGCTTAAATGGTCTCAAAAGAGGCTTTAGGTAATTTAGAGTAGTTTACCCTTGAATGTGATAATTGAAATAGTTGAATTTAATTTCGTAATTCAAGTCCTAACTAGTGAGAAAAACCCAATCTCTAGCTTATCCCTATTGACTTAATTAGATTAATTAGAGTAGAAGATTATTTTAATTTATTTAATTTAATTCTTGCTATTTAATTTGATTTATACTAGATAAAGAAAATTGATTGAGAGTTAGTAATTAGTACCCTTTCCTCATGAGAACGATACTTTACTTATCACTTTATTACTTGTCACGATCTGTATACTTGGGAAGTTGTGCTAATAAGTTTTTAATGCCATTGCTGGGGATTAGTGTTACTAATATTAACACATTTTTCTTTTTCATTAGACTAGCACTTTGTTTTATTTTTATTTCTTTTATTGACAAATATAACTGACAATGCATATGTTCCATAACTTATTACAGTCATATATGAGGAATCCATGAAATGTGTTGGATTGTCTGAGAACTCGCATAACAAAAAATTTAGCATATGGAGTATGCACTTTATTACCTAGGCATAAGGGAGCCTAGTATAAGCAAGGAAAGGAAGATACTTCCAAAAACATTTGCTCATGTTTGGTTGCACCCATGATACTACACATTTAAGTGGTCAATCTAATGACCTAAAATTAGCGCTTGTTGGAGGCAACCCATTATGTTTTGATTTATTTCTTTTGTTTAATTTTATTATTAGTTTATTTTTTCTTTTATGTTTCTTAGTTTTTGTTATTTTATCTTATAGGTCATCCAACATTTGGAGCGAGCATAAAAGGAAGACAAATGCTTACTAGGGAAGTCCTTATTTTCTTTTCCTTATTTTAATATTTTTGTCATTGAGGACAATGCCATGGATAAGTGTAGGGGATGATGTCAAATGTTAGGATTTTGTTTTTATGTTTGTGTGTTTTATTTATTTTTGCATGTGTATAAAATAAAAAAAAATTATGATAAGATTCATTAACTCTCTACTTAATTTCCCCATATTTTTTGTGATGTTTATCTTTCAAAATTGTTGCTTTGGTTTTGTGCAAAATTGAAGCTCAATTGCAATTAGGGAGCGACAATGTATAAGTATGCATTTTCAATTAAATTATTAAAATATCGATTGGTTTATTAATTAATATAGTTGAACATGGTCTTTATGTATGTATAATTTAGTTCTTACAGCCTATGCATAAACCAAAAGATTGAATTTGAGCATGAAATTGGGAGATTATGCAAAATTTTACAAAAAAAAATCTCTCTTTTCTCTAGTAAGAGCAACACTTAATTCTAAATTTTTACATGCTTTGAATCTACTCTAATGCTCTAATTAGAGTAAGAGTATCCAAAGGACCCATATAGCGATATCCACACTTAGTAGTGCGGGAATAGTGAGGGATTACTAAAGTGGGAAGATTTGATTAGAGAGAAAAAGAATAAGATAGAGTGTAAAATAAACTCATTAGACAAAAGAAAAGATATTGTGAAATAGAGCGTAGAATGCATTCATAACCAATTTTATTTTTCTCCTTAGGTTATGTTCATTGGATTTCAAATAGGTTATATGCTTGGGTTGTGATTAGCAAATTGTTCATATATGATGTATTTTTGTCTGATTATCTTCTCTAGTAAACATGTTTCAATCTTACTGTTGTCCACTTACATGTCTTAGAAATTGTAACTCTTTGGTTGTAATTGAGCTAGTGTTTAAACATTTAAATATTATTTTTACTTTAGGATAAGTAAAGCTCTAGTATGGGGGAATTTGTTGAGTGTAATTTTATACATGTTCTAGAGTTGAATTTAATGAATTTTTAATAAATAGTTAGTAATAATTGGGAAGAATTTAGGTTTAATTAGGCATTTATTTAAGTTGGAACTTCATTCTAGATTCTTATTTGTTTCTGGTTTAATTAGGAGTTTTTATTTGATATTAATAAGGATTTCCCCTTTTTGTAGGAAAGATTGAAAAGGAAGTGTAAGATAGTCAGGGAATGCTAAGTATGGCCATAATATAGGCGTGAGTGTGCCCATGTCATATTTTGAAAGAAGAATCAAGGCACTATGGCTTAAGCATGACCATGTAGGAAGCCATATCAACCACCAAAATTACAGGATTTATGACACGGGATGGAGCACGGGCATGCTTAAAACCGTGCCCTCTTTTATGCTAATTGAAGAATTTACAAATGACCATACGACTTAAGCACGACCATGCTTAAAACTATGATCACTTCTACCTAAGTTAAAGAAAATGTGAAAGCTCATCATAGCTTAAGCACTGCCATGCTTAAAGCCATGTCGTAAAAGTGAGGATGTGACACGACCATACTTAGGGCATGTCGAGCAGAAAAATATTCCTTTTTGGAGGAAACTCAGAAATTCAAGTCAAATTAGGTTTCCATTGAATTTGAAATATAAAAGGGATTTTTATTCATTCCTTATAAGGGAGAATCATTTTTATTTAGAGAAAACTTCCTTTTTGAGAATTCAAGTGCAAGTAGGTTTTCCATCAGATTTTTCCTATAAAAGAGGATACAAAGGAGCTATTGAGGAGCCATTCAAGAGAGGAACACTACCACTAAGGGAGGTAAAGTGTGAAATTAAAGAGCTTAACAAGGATTGAAGATTGAATCATGCTTTCAACTAGTTTTATCTTTCCTTCTTCTTCTTTTCTTATGAATAACAAATTAATTCGAGTTTGGTTTTGGAGTAGCTAGTTAATACTTGTTGGGATTTTTATTTATTATTAATGATTTGATTTTCAATCAATTTTATGAGTTTTGCTTAATATCTTGTATTCAATTAAGGGCCTAATTGTTTGCATTTTTTATGGGTAAATTGCTACAATGAAAGTTAAGTAATCTACCAACTTATTACTCATAAGACTTAAGAACCTTAATCACAAAGGTAAACGAATCCTTTGGGGATTAATAAATTGTTAAGAAACTTAATGAGCCCTAGTTAATTGACTTGACCATGAAAATAGACGATAATTAGTTTTGGCATACTTGAATGATCTCGGAAGAGACTTTAGGTAATTTAGAGTAGTTTACCCTTAAATGTGATCATTGAAATAGTTGAATTTAATTCCATAATTCAAGTCCTAACTAGTGAAACAAACTCAATCTCTAGTTTATCCCTATTGATTTAATTAGATTAATTAGAGTAAATAGTTTATTTTAATTTATTTAATTTAATTCTTGCCATTTAAATTGATTTGTACTAGATAAGGAAAATTGATTGACAGTTAGTACTTAGTACCCTTTCCTCGTGGGAATGATACTTTACTTATCACTTTATTACTTGTCATGATTCATATACTTGTAGAGTTGTGCTAACAATATACTAATGTCATGTAAGGAGTTTTTGTATATATTTTTTTAATGTTAACAAAATCATTTCTCTTTATTTAATGTATGAAGAAATGAAAAATATATCATATATATTATGAAGTATTTGTTTTATGCAATATTTTATTGTATTTTGTTACATATAATTGGACAATAGATTTTAAGATATAATTGTTGGAAAAATATAATTATATCTTTTGTCCTTAATTAATTAATTATTAATAATATATTATATCATGTGTTATTTATATAAAGGTTTTTTTTGTAGGCAAAAAAATTTCATTATTTTTTGTTGTTGTAGTTAAACACTTTTTATTTATTTCTTTATTGAATATTTTTTATTTATTTTCTTATATATATATATATATATATATATATATATAGATTCCTTTGTAATTTGAATGTGTTAATATTAAGGATATGTATATTTATAGAAATCTCTCAAATGTGAATGATATGTTCTAGGATCCCTCAAAAGAACTAGCGAGGGGTATGTTTATTTCAATCTAGAGAGACAGTAAAAACAATTTGCAAGTTGTATTCTTTGAGAGTTGGGCAACAATTTTATAGTTCTAAAACTAGGTATAATACTATAAACTTAGTTTGCAAGAAGGGCTACGAATGGAGAGTCAGAGCCACTGAGATAAAGAGAAGTGGGGTTTGGCAAATAATGAGGTACAATAGTCCCTACACTTTTAGTGCTCTTGGATAGAGTCAAGATAATAGGAATTTTAACTCCAATCTAATTGCCACATACATATAAGCAATGTTATAAGAGCAGCCTGACATTAAGGTAAAAGCATTGCTTATTAGGTTGAAAGAATGGTTTGGCATCACATTGACCTATAAAAAGGTATGGAAAGGAAAATAGAAGGCAATTGCGAATTTATGGAAGGATTTGGATGACTCGTATAAAATGCTTTGTAACTTTATGTATACAACAGTCATATTGAATCCTAGTTCTTTTTGGCATATTGAAGGGGAGGCACATTTGAAAAATCATATTCTTGTGGAAGGGGTTACATAATTTGAATGAATATTTTGTGCATACAAGCCATATATTAATGGGTTTAAACATTGCAAACCTATTATATATATGGATGGGACATTTCTATATAGTAAATATAGAAGTGTATTATTGACTGCTAAAGCAATTGATGGGAATAATGCTATATTACCTTTAACATTTTATTTAGTTAAAAAGGAGAATAAAGACAACTAGGAGTACTTTATGAAGATGTTGCGATATTGTTACTATGATAGGAGAGATGATATTTGTATCATTTCTTATCGTCATATTAGAATAAAGCGTGCAATGAAGCAAGAATTATGGTGTGCTAATGCACATCGATATTGTTTACATCATGTGCTTAGTAATTACAAATAAAGTTTAAAAATGTTGCCATAAAAAACTTACTTGATAAAGTAGACATTGAGTTCCAGAAAATAAAGTTCAAGAGATGGATTGACAAAGTAGAGCTCCGACTCTAGAGTTAAAAAAATGGATTGATAAAATTCCTAAGGAGAAATGGAGTTTATCATATGATGGTGGTCATCATCATGGTGTTATAACTATAAACTATGTTGCATTAGTCAACACTATATTCTTAAGTATTAGATCAATGCCTGTAACTACATTGATGCGATAAATTTTTCTGAAGTTGGTTGATATGTTCAATCAGCATCGAACTGAATTCACCAAATCATTAAATGATAGCTTTTTATGGACACCAACATGTGCATAAATATTGAAGCATTGAATTGATAAGGCAAATGGGTATGTCATGCAAAGATATAATGAAGAGAATAAGATCTTTCAAGTAATGATTGCTTATGACCATGCACACAAAAAAGGTGGTCACAAACAAGTTGTTGATCTGAAATAAAAAAGCTGCACATGTGGTAAGTTCCAACAAAGCAGAGTTCTATATTCTCATGCAATTTCCAGTTGTTTGATATTTGGACTGGATTATAGGGAATAAATTGCTTCCTTTCACCCCGTCAGTAAAAATTTAAAATGTTAGTCAACTTATTTTGTTCCTTTAGGTCATCCTGATTATTGGCCGAAGTCAAATGAATTGCCATTCATATCAAATCCAGCATGGAAGTGAAAAAAGGAAGACCAAGATCAACGTGCATTAGAAATGAAATGGACGAACGAAATTCTAATGCTGCAACAAACTTTTGCATGAAATGTGGTTCAACCGGGCACAACACTAGGACTTGTGGACGAAATTAATATAATAATTTTTTGTATCTTTTTATGTATAAAATGCTTTATTCTTTTTGTAATAATAACATATCAAAGAATTTTTACATTTTATTATTTTATTAAATTAAATAAAAATATTTATGGTCCTCATTATACTTATATATATATATATATATGTCATCAATTTAATGTTTATCAGGAATGAATATAAAGAAAAATAAAAAAAGCAGGATTGTCATCTTCTTCAAATGGAGCACGGAGTAAAATGAAAATGAAAATTGTTGATAAATATAAAGATTTGAATGGTGTAATTTTGTATGGAACTAAAAGACCATTCAAAAATCGTCGAACTTATTCATATCTTGAACCAGGATGTGTAAATCATATATTTGTTAGGTATCATACAACAAATATAGATGATTTTGGAAAGTCATCTAACGTTATTGTTAGACCAAATCCAAAATTGGGTCATTTATGGGAAATACAATGTGAATTGGAAGCTTATTATGGGTACCATGAGTTACCAACACCAAAAATAATTTCAACAACACTACCAAGATATAACAATGAAGAAGTAGATAATGTAGCTAAAAAATTAGAGAGGGAGATTGTTGTGATGGATACTCATCTCGAAAAATATCATATGCACAATGATACATTCAAACAACAGTCTTTGGTGGAACTAGAATGTGTTATGGGTGACATACATATTGAGGGAATAAAATATTATAGTGATATTGATACTGACTTTGTAAAATACATTCCTTCATGTTTACCAAAATTTTGTTAATATGTATTAAAATGACATCTTATTTATGAAATAAATAGCACAAAATAATAATTTGAATCATTACACATATGAATATATTTTATAGGTACAATGTCTAGAGTATATTCTATTTTATTTTATTTTGTCATTTGAAATCTCGTGTAATGATTTGTATAATTTTTTTATAAATTTATTTCTTTGTAATGTGTAGGTTAATGCATTGGAACATATTATGGTGACTTAAAATTTATCCCAAGCTAATCAAATCACCAACAATTGCAAAACTATAATTAATAAGTATAGGCGACGAGTTACTGATGCTATGCCATGCCCCAATCTTGCACTACAACTTGTACCACTCCCACAACAGTTGATCAATGTTGGGCCTATTGATGAGGTGACATTGTGACATCATTAGCATCGTGCACATTGACAAGCTACCACTCCAACACCCTTACCTGCCAGTGCTGCATGTATTCTCATTCTTCAGTTGTACTTTATTCATTCTGAGTTCCTTGCAGGACCTTCCACTAAGGGCCTCACCACCACCTCATCCATAGTAGTGTCAAAAGCTAGTCCTTTAGGCACTTTATTTATTCCTCCCTCTCATTTTTCTTTTACTTATCCATCTAATCCATTCTTTCATGCTTTAGTTCTCACTCCTCTTACCTAGGTACCTTTTTCTTCTCCATCCTTTCCCTCTTTATCACACCTTACTCCCTATCCCTCTCTCCCCTTATAATTCAAAAACTTCCATCTCACTCAACTTCCATTTACTTCTATTTTAAATTTATCGCAAATGGCTTTGGCTATGCAAACTTTTGATTTTCCATTATTTCGTTCTTCACCAAAATTTCTATCCATAGTTAATGTCACAACCCAAAACAGGGGCCATGACCGGCGCTAGGGAATGAGAATTCTTTCGAATCCGGAACCCGTAGCAAGCCTAAAAATAAAATAAATCATACAATAATAATAATAACAACACTTAATGCAGTGGAAATAAAATCATAAATATTAAAATAATAATTCACCACGGGATTTAAATCAAATCCATATCTCATATATAAATAAATCCTTTAATACAAGTTTCAGTTCAAATTCTTAAAATACATAACTCATAATTGACCATAACTACTGCAGTGTCTAGATCATAAAATAAAACTCAAGTGAGCAGTTTACATAAAGAAGCCGGGGCGGAAGAAATCCAGCGTATAGGCCTGCTACTGAGGTCTGAAGACGATGACTCTCCTGAAAAATAGTCAATGGAGGGGAGTCAGACCTCACTGAGTGAATTACTATAATATATATAAATGCATACTAAATGCCAATGCACACAGTCAAAAGTATATATAGTATGTATGTATACAAGCAATTACACACAAATGCAATAAAAATCATTTAATATATTTTTATTGAAAATCACAGTTTATGAAGGATCAAATAGAACCCTAGGATATTGCAACCTTAAACAGTGTTAGACAATACTCTAGCCATACAGACTCACTTATTCCAAATATGTTCACTTGATCCATTTGGATAGTAGACTGGCCCCGAGACACTAAGTCAATCGAGCTCCAGCAGTCTGACTGTCAGTGTGATTGGCCCCGAGACACTTGGTCAACCGAGCTCCAGCAATCACACTCCTAAATCCTTTCTCACACATCAATTAATCAAATCCAATCAATATCCACAAATAGGTTAGTAATATAGCCTAAATACTATCGGCATACCGGTACGTACTCGATCCTAGTGCTGCCCACTAGGTAGCACATTCTATTGATATCCTTTATTAAAATATAAAGCATATATTCATAAAAATAAATGATGCATGAATTTAAGTAAAATAGCAACAATAACCATATATATACTAGAAATATATCAAAAGCAAACCGGGTATATTTCGAGTATATATAGGTTAAATAAATTAAATTAAATTACAAAATAAACCAAAATTGCATTTGAAAGCATTTCAAACATCATTCATTAATAAAACATGCATATAGTTTAAAATATACATAAAGTAAACCAAAAATAAACTAAAAATAAACTAAGTATTGCTCAAAATTAATTATGCATACTTAATCAAAATAAAACATACGTTTCTAAATCATGCACCCTAAAGCATATATATATAAAATAGTAACTACACTTAGTGCGCTCCTCGAGATGGGTCCGACGGGCCTGGTCCACTAGGCCTCGGTGTCGGCGCAACTAAACAAACAATAATAACAAACATCAGAATAAACCTAACCGAAAATCCTAGAAACTCGATCTAGAATATTGGACACAGAATTAAAAATTAGGATTTGACCGGACATCACGTTTTACGAGAATTCTACCGAAAATCCGACAGAACCTCCCATGTAAAACGGACATCTCTCTACTGAAAGAGTAGAGCCGGCCCTGCAAAGAAATGCACTTCGAAAAACAAACACAGAAACACATCCACAACCCCTCGGTCGGACTCCAAATTACAGTTTACCGACCGAGGTCCACAATTCACAGAACAATTATAAAAATATCGAAAATACCCTTATATCATAGAACTACATTTTATAAGTAGAAATTATGTAATTAACCTTAAAACACAGTAAAAACCGATAAAACTCATTTTATTAGAAAAATCGTATATTATATATATAATTGAGAATAATTTACGAAAAATAGTTTTAATTAGTTAAAAATACTAAATAATTTTTAGAAATCATTTTTATACCTTAAATAACTATTAAAAGCAATTTAATTACATTTTTAGCCAATTTAGGATAAAATTACCAAAATACCCCTATATATATAAATATACTAAAATTAATCCAAAAATTCACCAAAAATAGTATAATTATCCAAAATTAATTTTCTCCACATATTTATCAATAATATCAATAATTAAACTCAATTAACTAATTAATTTCAATTAAAAACACGATTAACCTAATTTTCCAAAATTACATAAACCTAAATAAATTTAAAATAAATACATAGAAATTCATAAAAATTCCAATAAATTTCTATAATTCATTTCAAAACCTATATTTATCATAAAACACAATTTCATAATTTAATTAATTAATTTTCAAAAATTAGAAAATAATAATAAAATATCCAATAATACCCAAAAATCAAAATAAATTTCAAAAATTCCACAAAAATTCACACATGTAGATTAAGCTGAGGGGAACAAAATTTTTGAAGTAATTTTTCTTGAATAAATGAATTTGAAGTTCAAAAAAATCAAGAACCCTAAAATGGCTGAATTACCAAAATCGAAACCAAAGCAAATCAAGACCATTTTAAGTGAAACAAAGATTGGAATCACACTCTCCGAAGCTCAAGGAGAAGAAAGAGACTGGCGGCATCGAGAACGGTGGCCAGAAATGCTCTGAACGACGGTGAGAATGAATTCGGCTTCTCCGGCGATATCAAGCTCCTTCGACGCCGGAAACGGGCTCTGCTGGTGGCAGAACAGGCTGAGGAAGGAGGTGGCACGCCGGGAGGCACATCAACAATGAAGAAACGGCGTGAAAGATGGCAGAACGATGAGGAGGATGTTCGAGAAGAAGGAGAGGGAGTTAGGGGCAAAATGGTAATTTGGCAAACTTTGATCGAGAATTCTATTTTCGGAGAAATTGACACGTAAATTATTTATTATTAATTATTTTAAATGGATTTCCACATTTTCATGAATTCATATACATTTTTAAAGTACTAAATAAAGTATATATGTGTATTTATTTATTAAACTAGGGTTTAATTAATTATCCTAATATTTTTATTATTTATTAATTATTATTAGTTTTATTGTTATTTAATTATTTTTATTTAGTATATAAATTATTAAAATATTAAATATATACTGTTGATTGTATGCATGTTTTATTTTATTTTAAGGCTTGCTACGGGTTTCGGATTCAAAAGAATATCCGTTCCCTAGCGCCGGTCATGGCCCCTGTTTTGGGTTGTGACAGTTAACACCCCTTAACCTAATGAAATGTGTACTCTATCATGTCGCATATGTAAGTGCCTTGTGACACTAATGTTGATGATGCTGATGACAACGATAATGATGAGGATGGTGACGATGGTGATGATTCTCATAGTGGTGGATATGAGTTCATTGATATGAGCTCTGCACGAGTTACTTGTTGTCAGAATTTAAGGTTATGCTCTAGAGTTTGCATCCATAGACCCTGTAACATCTACTTTTTTTTCTTTTTTCACTAACATCCATAATAACACTTATTTAATTCCATTTTTTGCTTTCCATTGTTATTTTGGACACCATGTTCTAATACTAACTGTTACATATTAATCATTATTATTTTCTTTTAACCGTTTTACCATCTCTTTTAATAACAACAACACATATTAGAAATTATTATTATTATGATTTAACATTAACAACAACAACACATATATTAGAAATAAAAATTTTAAACTAAATAAAAAAATTTATTTCGCTAAATCGAGGAATAAATTTTCTTACTAACTAAATAATTTGTTCTTCACTAATGAAATACTACATATATATTAACTAAAACATATACATAACAATATTTACTATGAAATATCCATAAATATATTACTACCAAATATATCTAATAAAATATAAGAATTTTTACCAATATGCAACATATTAAATCATTTTATTTTTAAAATAAAATATAACAATTTTTATATTATATTAAACATTTAACTTAAATAACCTACAAAATTTGATGATGATGATGATGATGATGATCGGGTTTAGTTCATCGTTGGTACCATAACTTTGGGTTATGTTTCACTTTGGTACCAAATTTTTAATTTTTTATGGTCCTGAAAATTCTATTTTTGTTTCAAGATAAAGTACCTCGAACATATCTGATCAAATTTAGCATACATGGCAATCAGAATAAGTATATTTTTAATATATTCACCATGTAAGCATCTCATTAAGCAGCCTAATCACCTTGTGAGCTCTAGAAAAAAAATTTTGCTAAAATTTTATTTTATGGGGCTCACAAGCAACTTTTGTTTTATGGGGCCAACAAGATTATTAAACTATTTAATGGGATGCTTACAAGGTAAATATACTAAAAATATGTTTATTCTAGTTGTCACGTATGTTAAATTTGATTAGATATGTTCAAAGTATTTCAACTTGAAATAAAAATAGAATTTTTTGGGACTAAAAGAAAAATATTAAAATTTTAGTATCAAAGTGAAATATGGCCCAAAGTTATGGTACCAACGGTGCAACAAACTCTATTATTATTATTATTATTATTATTATTATTATTATTATTATTATTATTATTATTAATCTTTACACAATTATTAGTGACTAACTAACTTTTTAAAAATGACATAATCATAACGAAATAATTACTTATATAATTATAATGTTAGAAAAGTTAAAATAATCATTTAAACATTATGAGACACCATCACATCAGGTGTCAAATCGGTTAGGAGAAAAATTTTGCTCTCCATTCCGCTGAATAAAAAAATAATTATACTCATATTGCCACTGTTGGTGGCAGTATGACCATAATCCCATTGGTAGTGGCGGTATAAAGAGCTTGACTTTTTCTTCCCTCCACCTTAGCCAAAAGTACCTGTCATACCTCAAATTTGACTATAGCCAAAAAGGTCCAATGATGAAACAAATTCCCGAGATGACTAGAGTCTGCTTGTTCATAACATATTTAAAGTGTGCAACCTTAAAACACCTAACTGACCACACCAGTGTGAAAAATTGATTACCGATCCATTAAGTTATGCTTTGACCTTGCGAAATAAAAATTATCAGAACAACGAGAGGTTCATTTTGAGAAAAATCATCTTAGAATACTCAGCTCGTTGGGCCAGTGCGTATTTCATTAGACCAGGACCCAACATTGTGAAAAAATAGAAATCAATTTTGATAAAACAAACTTCAAAAACACATCTGGAGGGCTCTAAAACCTTTTAAAGTGGTCTCAGAATAGTCCAACACAACCCAGGTATCAGCATGTATTGCTCAAAAGTGCACGTAAACGCCCCTAGGTGTTATGTGCTAAAATCAAAGCTGAATTTGGCAAAACAAACTCCAGAAATGTGTTCGGAAGGCCTAAAAACCCTAAGAACCAACCATGGAACAACACATAATACCTGACAAGAGCACGTAAAATGTCAAAGTGCGTGTGAAAGAGCACATAGGCACGCGTGGCCACATGCCAAGTGTTGACCACATGCACCTGTTCGTGGTCACATGCACTTGGCATGTCCAAGTGCAAAAATCCCCCCACAAACATGTGACCGCGCCTATACCACTCCATTCTACTCATTTTTCTCTATAAATTGACCCTTTTACACCCCATTTTGAAGGGGATAGCAAGTGAAGACACACACACACTCAAAAGTCTATTAGATCTCCCATATAGTTTTTGCTCTCCCACATCCTTTCCTTTAGGTTGTTAGATACCTTTTCCACTAAACCTAACCTCATCTTTGTCAAAGCACGCTTCAAAGGTATATACTTTACCATCATTCTGTTGTCATTTTAAACCGCTCGATAAGGAAAGCTTGATAGTCTCTCGAAGCTAAAACTTCAAAGTTCACAAAAGCTGAGTCAAATCTGAGGACCACATAATCATTTTAACACGTTTATTTTATCACACTGTATTTATTTTACTGTCGCCAGCATTTGAGAATATTGTTGTGTTTGTGTGATGAGACTAGCAATCTTGCATACTGTATGAATAATATATGCTTTATTATGCTCATTTCATGTTATCATTCTATATCCTCTATTTTCAAAATCATGAAATCACATCGTAAATATCAATAACGTGAAAAATTTCATGTCCAGAATAGAGTCATAATGCTCTCGGTCCAGTGATGACCTCATACATCCTTTATATTATCGTCAGACATTATTATAGCATAAATAATTACTGCAAGCATGATCATCCTATCAGTCATTGAATAACTATATAAATGGTCATGATATTCTTGCAGATCTATCATATTAGATTTACTTTTCCATAATCTTTTCCTTTTCATATGTATTTTATCAAGAAAGAGATGTAATAAATAAACTTTCAGCTTTGTTATACTATCTGATGTACAATGTGAATGCTATATAAACTGTCATTACCGAAACTAAGGTGTTGCAGTAGCTATACATTGAATATCGTATAATGAGAAATACTTAAAAAGTAGATGCGATCTCTTGAACCCGAAAATCTCTACTGGGGACAATACTCGTTGAGTGACCCGATGTTGTCCTTTTCTTTTTTCGATTTTCTAAAAATCAGGTGGCGACTCCCAAAATCAAAAGTGTCTCGTCCCCTCGAGACTAATCATTTATCACTATTCGATAAAGTTGCCATGTCCCTCGGAAATGGAAAAACAAACAACACACTCAACCAATCAGAGTTAAGGAAGACATCCATCTCGGTCGCTCACATTACATAAATTAAAAATTTCTTTTATAATTCACCACAAAAAAGAGAAAAAATTTTAAAAATATCATAAAATGGAAAATATTTTTATTTTTTTAGCATAAATTGATAAATACCCCACGATGTACATCTAACTTTGGACATGGATAAAGAGACTAAAATTATGAATTAGTACATAGAAAAATGACTATTTAGGTAGTTTTAGTTGTCAATTTTAAGATGTTTTTGAGTTAATTATCTATTTTCATTTTAATTTTTTTATTGTTATTAATTTTAGAAATAGATAGAAGGAAGATAATGGCAGACAGAAATAATGGAGGATGATATGGGCCCTGTGACATTACTTAATATTTTGTATATAGAGAAATTATATCATGAAATGGTATATCCACTCATTCGATACAATATCCATTATAGCATTGCCATGCTTTTAATGATTAGCACATAGAACATCACAAATGGCAGCTTGGATTATTAGTTAATCATCATATCCAGCAGTAGGCCAGCACCAAATCTAAGCCTTTCGAAATATCAGCTTCCACTTTATATCGCTCCGAGATGAACAATAAACCATAGTTTAGCAAAATTAGATGTGACTTATTATATCATAGTTAAATAGATAAGCTCGACATTTTCAATCTCATAGTGTGTGTGAGATCCATTTTTATCTTATAATTTGAAAATTTATCTTTAAGCCCATTTCCGTCATTTGGCTGTGAGATAAAGCAAAAGCTTCAGTCGCACACAAATGCACACATATACACACATTGATGGAATTATTACCAATTTGTGGTAAAAAATGAAAATATTTCTAAATTTATGGCACTTTTGAAAGTATTTCTCTTTTTATGGTACCTTTTTTCAGAAAAAAAGTTCATTTCACAGGTAAGAAAAGCGAAATGAGGTGAGGATAATTTTGGCCATAGTTTTCTCGCCATCAGTAGAGGCAAAATGAAGAAAAAAAAGTTGTATGCATTTCGCCTTTACTAAAGACAAAATGCCGTTGTACAGGAGAGAGAATTTTTTTATTCCTCTTGCACAAAAAATCACAATTTTGTCATATATGGACAAGATATGACTGATTTAATAGCGAATGCAACTTTTTTTTTTGGCTAGGAAGCACAACATTTCGCCTGTGGGAGAAGCAAAATGCTATGCATTTCACCTGTACCGGTGGCGAAATGTATATGCATTTCACCTCTTCTAATGGCAAAATGCCTCTACTTCATGTGGTTGCACGGTCCCATCATGCAGAGATTCTTCATAGAGATTTGTCGATGGGTTTTGGACATAGATTCACGCATTTCGCCAGTTAACCTATCTAATTGGCAAAATGTGTGACATTTTTTTGCATTTAAATTGCCAACCATCCGAGAAGCTTCTCACCATGTGTTGTTGCTTTCAAAATCTAAATCACCTTCAGCTTCTTCGTCTGTTTCTTGTTCTTGTTCTTCCATCAACTTTTTTTTTTTTTAAAGTCCATTTGTTGTTTTGTTTGATATTGAAAAAAAAGAAAAAACAAAGGTAATGTATTTATTTATTGTTATGTAAATTAGGAAGAATAGTAATTATTTAGTTTAGGAAAAAAAGTTTTCCTTAATATTTTTTTTTTTGATTTTTTTTACTTAGTGAAAAAAATATTTATAAATTTTCGTTGAAATGCAATTTTTTTATTTAGTTAGGTATAAAAATGATTAGATAGTTAGTTAAAAAAATAATGTAATTAGTTAGTGTTTAAAATTTGTATTTATTAGTTACATTATTTTTTTATATAGTTACTGAATAATTTTTTTCATTGTGTTATATATCTTTGTTTTTTTATTTATTTTAGGTGATATTGAGGAGGAGGTGAAAATTTAAGGGTAGAAAGGTATGTTGTGATAAAAATAATATCATTTATTATTTCGATTAGTTGAAAAATTGTTATATTTGGTTACATATAATTATTCTTAAAATAGTTATGGATATTTTGTTAGATATAATTGTTGTTAAAATATTTTTGTTGATTTTTTTTAATTTTTTGGTTAAATAATGACTTTGTAAGAATAATTTATATTATTTGTTATTTATATAAGTTTTGGTATGTATTTAATAACCTTAATATTTATATTTTTATAGCATGTAGTTAAAAAACTGTATATTTGTATAAATAAATATGTTAGTGAAAATATGGTTAGTGAATATTTTTATATCTTGTCTTATATGTTTTTTATTTTATTTTATAGAAGGTGATTTTGAGGAAGTAGTGAATTCGTAAGTTGAAGAGGTAAGTTGTGTTAAAATACATGCTTTGTAAATGTTGATTATGTATATAATGTTTTTTTTTTTACCTAAATTCTTGAGTTATGTTAAAAAAGATTATATAATTATTTTGTTGTGAAGCCCTTTTTTATTTAGTTTGTGAGAATTCTGTAGGTAGTTAGTAAAAAAAAAAGGTAAGTAGTTAAAGGAAAAAATTATTTAATTACTGAATTTTATTTAATTTAGTAATATATTGGTTGTTGGTAAAAGTATTTAATATGTTGATTATTGGTTAAAAAATTGTGTTATTTTGTTAGAAATATTTCTTAGTTGCATATTTTATTAGTTAATATTTTAGTTTGTTGTGAAATAAATGTTAGTTTTCATTAATATTTTTTTTTGTAGCTATATTAATTTGTTACTTAGAAAAATTATTTATTTATTTATTTTTATTGAAATATTCATTTACAAAATTAGTGAACAAACATAGTTACTAAAAAGAAATTTAGTTAATTAATACTAAGATATTATCACTTATGTAGTTAAAAAAAAATTACATTTCATACATAAATTTCTTCATGTCACGACCTGAACCAAAAGGTTCGTGATCGGCATTAGAGAATGTGAATATATAAAATATTCGAAACTCATAGTAAGCCTTAAAATTTTTTTGCGAAAATAAAACAATATACTTAACAATAAACTGATAATAAATGTACAATATCAAATACATATAATAATATTCTTCAAATATAACAACATTTCAATTTAGAATACAATTAACACAAGTTTCATAGATACTAATGCGGTGTCTAGAATTTAATTATACAATACATATATCAGTTCAACACACATAATACAGCCGATGAAGAGCAAACCTAGCACAGATAGGGAACACTAAGAAGTTGACTGTAAGGTCCTGAAAAAAAAAGATTAAGGGGAATCAGACCTCACTGAATGAATTAATTCTATAAAATGCATGCTAGTTTATAAAAATATTTGTTAAAACTTTTTTTTTTTAAAATAAATGTAAATGAGTAGTCATAATCATTAAAATCATTTACTTTTCACAATAATATTTAAATAAAATCTATTTATAATTTTTAAATCAATTTAATATACAATCATTGTAAGAAAATATATGGAATAATTATTTTTGTGAAAAACCTAGTAGAACACCTAAACCAATGTTCTAATAGTTTTCCAGCTCTCTTTAATTCAAGTGACTGCCGTCTTAAGAACAAGCTCAACTGGGTTACTGCCACAGTCATTTCACTTATTCCATATTGATGTCCCGAGAACAAGCTTAACCGAGTGACATCCTTTTATCCAGCTTGAGAGCACTAGTTCCACCGAACTCTAACCATTTACACTTGTCTGAGAGCACACGCTCCACCAAGCCTATTCCACAATTTAAACATATATCGACATTTCACCCGTGCACACGTGGTCCTAGTGACACCCACTAAATATCACGTTCTACCATTATCTCCAAATCAATTTAAATTATAAATAAATCATTAAATAATGAATAATTAAATGATTAAATATAAATAAATAAAACGTAACAAAATAAATTTCCTTTAAGCATACTTTCAATTTCTACTCGCAAATATAGAAAAAAAAAAATCATGCATAAGGCAATATAAATATATTCATAAATCAAACATATAATCATTTCTTTATTATATTTAGTTATTTGAAAATATAATAAAAACATGCATAACACACATTTAATAAAATTAACTCACAGGTTGAGCGTGCCGGACAATGCGTTTTTTACAGCCCTAGTGCTACAGCTCAAATCCTGGAGTTCTCTAAAATAAATAATATTTATTTAAAATATGCTCGTAAAATAAAATAAAATAAAATAAAATAAATTCATGAAAATTCTTGAAAATTGTGAAAACTATGGAATTGATGAAACTGACTCGACCAAAGACAAAAAGTCAATTAAAATTAGAAATTCGACATAGGTCGATGTCACATTTTACGATAAATCTACCAAAAGTTTGGTAGAGTCTTCTTTGTAAAACGAACATCTCTCTACTAAAAGTATAGCCGTTTCTGCATGAAAATACACTTCGAATATTCACACATTTACCAGTCTCATGTTAGGCTCCGAACTGCACTAAATTGCTAACCGAGAACCATAATTCACAAAAATAATAAAATAATATTATTTTCTTTAAAATTGTTAAAAATCATAAAATCTCATTTAAATACCACAAATTCATTTATTTTTATAACGAAACAGAAAATATATTTATTTTCCAATGAATGGTAAAATTCTGGCTTATATTTAACTTTCACTAATAAACATACTTAATTCAAATTTTACAATTATATAGCATTAATTGCAAATAACTATTTAAATTAATTAAATATATCACAAAATCAACAAATAACTTATTTAAGCTTAAAAACAATAAATAAGCTTATTATTCTATTATTTTTCAAAAATTAATATTAATTAGCTAAAGATAGGAAATAAATTACAAAAATTATTTTAATACTATTATTACTCAAAATATATCTAAAACATCATAATTATCCATAATTTACTTAAAATAATAAAAATTACTAATTTATAATAATTTTCCAAAAAATTAATTTTGGCATAAACATTCAAAAATTTATAATAAAAATTTGGTACACAATTTCAACAAACTTCCTTCACAAAACTTGCTTGAAATAATTAGTAGTATTTATTAAAAATATAAAATATTTTTCAGTCTCAGAATTGTACCTGCAGAATAACTCAAGCCTTGGAATAGTGCCATTTTGAAAATCATCTCCAAAATTAAATCTAATTACATATTTGGAAAGCTTGTAACAAAAATATCAATAATCCTAAATCAATTTAACATAAAGTAACAGAATTTAAACTCAATTAACAAAAATTAAAAACTGAAACTTAGAACAAGTTTCTTAAAATTGAAGTGGAAATCAGTGATTATTAGATGAATTACCTTGGGGGAATCGAAGCCCAAGAGGAGAGGAAGAAATTGAATTATCAAGTTTAGCCTAAAATGACCGGAATCCTCACCAGCGTTTAGAGGAGGATCTCTATTTAGCAAAGAAACTAAACGGAGAGGGGAGCTGAGCTCGCCGTAAATGGAAGGGAGGACTTACAGGTGGTGGCGATGCCGGAAATGGCGGTGGCAATAGTGAGGCAGTGGTAGCACGATATGACAGTAGCGGGAGGGAGGAGAGGAAGAAGAAGGAGAAGAAAAGAAAGAAAAGAAGAAAAAGAAAGAAAAAGAAAAAACAAAAAAAAGAAAACGAATGGGAAAAAAAGAAAAATATTTTATTATTATTTTTATTTTTATTTCTTACACCCACTAGGAATATTATATTTAAAAAAAATCCACACCAATAATTACACACACACAGAGATATATGTATATATATATATACTCTTAAAATTAAATTACAATTTTTCTTAACACCAATTTAATAAAATTAATAAAATTTAATAATTTCCATTTAATATTAATAAAATAAATTAAGATAAAATTCACATTTAAATTTCCCAATTTATTTTATCAAAACATCAAAACAAAATTTAGGTGTTCCCTCCTTATAAAAATTCATCCTCAAATTTAAATAAATAAAAAGAAATACAAATGTTTGCTACTGAAAAAGATAAGGGTATGCCGCCTGCATTCCTACCTCTATCTCCCATATGCAATTGTCCATCGCATGGTGGCTCTATAGTACCTTCACCATCGGAATCTCCTTAGTGCGAAGCTGACGAACCTGGCGATCCACTATCACCACTGGATAATCTTCATACTTCAAATCCTCATTGAGGTCCACTATCTAAGGCTAAAGGACATGCAAAGGATCAGAAACATACTTCCTCAACATCGATACATGGAACACTGTGTAACACCAATCTGTATGCCACTTTGCTAACTCTCGATTGAATTTTGAAGGGTCTGATGTATCTAGGAGCTAGCTCACCCTTCTTATCAAACCTTATCACTCTCTTCATTGGAGGCACTTTAAGAAACATTAAGTCTCTTATAGAGAATGATACATCCTTCTTCTTAGGGTTTGTATAGTGCTTCTATCTACTGAAGGTTGTCTTCAACCTCCGCTGAATGATAGGAACCTTCTCACAAGTCGCTTACACCAACTTCGGTCCTGTCAACTATCTCTCACCAACTTCCTAAAATAAAGGCGATTTGCACTTTCTTCTATATAATGCTTCATATGGAGCCATTTCAATACTAGCATGATAACTGTTGTTATATGGAAATTCAATTAATGGCAAGTGTACATCCCAATGGCCACCAAAATCCATCACACACATCCGAAGCATATCCTCCAAAGTTTGAATGGTCCTCTCAGACTGACCATCAGTTTAAGGATGAAAAGTTATGTTGAAGTCCAACCTTGAACCTAAAGACTAAAGTAAAAGTGGCTCCTCTATCAAACACTATACTAGCAGGTACTCTATGGAGACAAACAATTTGATTAACATACAATCTTACCAACCTATTAGTATAGTACATCTTCTTAATTGGCAGAAAGTGAGCTGATTTAGTCAATCTATCAATTATCACCTAGATAGCATCGTAGCCACTTGATGTATGAGGCAATCCATTTATAAAATCCATAGCAATCATATCCCACTTCCACTCTGGGATAGGTAACTACTGCAATAATCCTGAAGGCCTTTAGTGCTCCAACTTCACCTGTTGATAAGTGAGACATTTGGATACAAATTTTGTAATGTCTCTCTTCATCCCATTCCACTAATATGTATCTTTCAAATCATGATACATCTTGGTATAACCTAAATGAATGCTATAAGCAGAAAAATAGGCTTCCTTCATAATCTCCTTCCTCAAATCATCCACATTCGGTACACACAACCTTATGCCCAAATGCAACGTGCCCTTAATATTAATAATAAAGTCTCTAGATTAACCTTGTTGCACTTCAAACATAATCTTTTGCAACTGTGGATCTCTTTTATGAGATTCTTTAACTCTATCCAAGTACACTGACCATACTCTGAATTGAGCTAAAAGACACTTCTTGGTCACTTTTAACTGTCAATCAGTCCATGCAACTCTTTAATTATTTGCCTCATTTCTATGCTGATATAAGTAAGACTACTTGCTAATTTCCTACTCAATGTGTCAACTACCACATTTGCTTTACTTGGATGGTAAAGAATAGAGCAATTATAATCTTTCAGAAGTTCCATCTACCTTATCTGTCTCAAATTCAAGTCTCTCTGCTAAAAGATATACTTTAAGCTCTTATGGTCGGTGTATATCTCATAAGTCACACCATATAAATAATGCCTCCAAATCTTCAAAGCAAATACCGCAACTGCCATTTCCAAATCATGGGTAGGGTAGTTCTGCTTGTACTTCTTTAACTGTCATGAAGAATAAACAACCATTCTCTTATTTTGCATCAATACACACCCCAGTCCTACTTTGGAAGCATCACAGTACACTGTATACCTTTCATTATCTGAAGGTAAAGTTAATACTAGAGCTGAAGTCAACAAGTCCTTAAGCATCTGAAAGTGCTCTTCACATCTGTTAGTTCAAACAAATTTGACATTTTTCTGAGTCAGTCTCGTTAAAGGTGCTACAATCTTAGAGAAATCCTTCATAAGTCTCCAGCAATAGCCATCTAAACCTAGAAAACTCCTAACTTCTATCACGGTCGTTGGCCTTGGCCATTTTATAATGGCTACTATCTTTTTGGGATCCACTTGTATATTGTCTCTAGACACCATGTGGCCTAAAAATGCCACTTAGTCTAATTAAAATTCACATTTAGAGAATTTAGCATACAGGTAATGCTCTCTTAAAGTCAAAAGCACCATCCTCAAATGCATGACATGCTGGCCGTCACTCCTTGAATATACCAAGGTATCATCAATAAAAATGATCACAAATAGATCTAAGAATGGCCTAAACACCCGGTTCATCATGTCCATAAAGGCTATTAGCTCATTAGTCAACCCAAAAGACATCACCAAAAATTCATAGTGGCCATATCTCATTTGAAATGCAGTCTTAGGTACATCTCCACTTCTAATCCTCAACTGATGATACCTAGATCTCAAGTCAATCTTATAAAAGCACTGAGCTCTCTGAAGCTGATCAAATAAATCATTAATCCTTGGAAGAGGATACTTGATCTTGATGGTAACTTTATTCAACTGTCTATAATCAATACACAGTTGAAGGCTACCATGCTTCTTCTTCACAAATAGCATAGGAGCACCCCAAGGAGACGAACTAAGTCTGATAAAACCCTTATCAAGTAATTCTTACAAATGTTCCTTAAGCTCCTTCAATTCTGTTGGTGTCATTCTATAAGGTGGCATTGAGATAGGATCTATACCTAGTACAACATCTATACAGAACTCTATCTCTTTGTTTGGTGGCAATCTTGGTAATTCTTTAGGAACGCATTAAGAAACTCGCACACCGCTGGCACTTTCTCAATTGCCCCCACATTAATCTTCATATCTCTAACCATAGCCAAATAGTCTTTACATCCCCTTTTAAATAATTTCCTAGCTGTGATAGTAGAAATAAAATTATAAGACATTGAACACTTATCACCTCTAAACCGAAACTCTTTATTATTAGAGATTCTAAAAATCACCTCTTTTGCCCGATAATCCAGAGTAGCATAATGCTTGGCTAACCAATCCATCCCTAAGATCACATCAAAATTGATCATGTCCAACAACACCAAATCTGTAAGAAACTCTCTACCTTCCACCAACATGGGATAAGATGGAAAGAAGATGTTTGTCTCTAACTTATCACTAAGTGGAGTCACTACAGACAAAGGAATTAATAATTTGGATGGTTGCCACTCCATCCTCGAAGCGAAGACAGGCGAAATAAAGGAATGTGATACACTAGGATTAAATAAAACTCTAGCCTTAAAGGAACATACTGAGAGAATACTTGCTACCACTGCATTGGATGCCTGAGAATCCTGAGAAGTTAAAGTAAACACCCTGGCCTGCCCATGGCCAACCTACTAAGAACTGGAAGGTTGAGTGAATCCTCTACCACTTAGTCTACCCCTTATGTCAACCTCTTAAACCTCAACCTTGTTGGCCCACAAACTGAGTCGGCCTCTGTTGAGGGTACATAAGTGCCTGGTAAGGCTAATACACCTGTTGAAATAACTAAGCAACTGAAGACGAAGATCCCTGGGCATAAGAAGACTAATACTCGGTGTTAGGACAAGCTCTAGTAAGATGTCCAATCTACCTACACCTGAAGCATGCTTCGGTCAACAAATGACATAGTCTTTGATGTACACAGCCGTAAGTAGGACATGCATTGGGCTTCAAGCTAGAACTGCCATACCCAGACTCTAACTGTTGCTACCATTGCTAGCTCCAGGTCTGAACCTTAGAGGTCTATTACTCTACCTATTGTATCTGCCAGTCCTATGCATTTGACTACCTCGATGGCCCTGATGTGAAGTTCCCCTAGTCTACATATCAATACTACCCATCTGAAACACATGTTGCTGAATCCCTTGTGTCCTTACTACTCCACTGCTACTACTCGCATATGGGTCAGAGATAGTACCATGCATAATATGGTGTCTCTCAAGCTGTCGAGCCTCGTTAATAAGATTATCCAATCTCCAGTCCTCAGTCCAAATGCTGATATAGGCTGCACTTAAACTAGTCATAAACAACTCTACTACTCTTCTGTCGTCCTGCATCATATCTATAGCACCCAACCTGAGGATCTCATGAGTATACTCTACAACTAACTGATCACCCTTATTTATATACAGTAGTTGCCATCTGTAGTTATCCCTCATTGATTCTAGACATAAGTACCTCAAAAACTACTCCTTAAATTCCAACCAAGACATCATAGTCATGCATGGTTGGATGGACTGCATGATCCAGTCCTTAGCTGCGACCTGAATAGATAGCTCTACCATCATAATCCTCTGATAGTCCATATAGCCTGTCTGAGTCCTGGCCTTAATAGTATTAAGAAAATCCAATGCATCACCTGTGCCATCAAAGGAAACTCTCCCCACTTTAGAGTACAGTAATGCTACATCTGCATTGGACATCCCCTAATTCCTCTACTGTAACATCTGCTGAATTAAAGGCATAGCTTGGTTCAAAGCTGCCAAGCCTTGGTTGATACTTACCATACCAGCTGTAGGATTAACCTATGAACTCCTTATCCTACATGTTGCTCTTGTTCTTGCATTTGAGCTGCTTTTGCTCTAGGTCTACCCTTATCCCTACCTCTTCCTCTATACCGAGGAGCAAGGGGAGGAATCTCATCGTGAATGGATTGCTTATCCTCATTATCTGCTACTGCTGCAGCAGGAACATCTCATACTCTCCTTCTCATTCTGAAAGAATAAAAATAAACGAGAATTCAAAATACAACATGAAAAGAAAAAACATGAAATTATAGGAACAAAGACAATAATTGACATTATCAACCTAATTACTGTAGTAGTTCAAAAAGGATATAACTCAAAGACCATTATAGCTGAAATAAAACATTTATGATGATACTAGCTTTATCATGATCCGAATCGAAAGGTACATGACCGAAACTTGGGAATGGGAATACATAAAGTACCCAAAACCTATAATAAGCCTTAAAATTTTTTTCGAAATAAAACAATACACTTAACAATAAACTGATAATAAATGCACAATATCAAATACATATAATAATATTCTTTAAATATAATAACATTTCAATTCATAATACAAATAACACAAGTTTTATAGATAACTACTTCGGTGTCTAGAATTTAATTATACAATACATATATCAGTCCAACATACATAGTGCAGCCAGTGAAGAACGAACTCGGCGCAGACAAGGAACACTAAGAAGCTAATTATGAGGTCTTAAAAAAAAAATAAGTTGAGGGGAATTAGACCTCATTGAGTGAATTAATTCTATAAAATGCATGCTGGTTTATAAAAACATTTGTTAAAAGCTCTTTTAAAATAAATGTAAATAAGTAGTCATAATCATTAAAATCATTTACTTTTCATAATAATATTTAAATAAAATCTATTTATAATTCCTAAATCAATTTAAAATAAAATACACGTAAGAAAATATATGGAATAATTATTTTTATGGAAAACCTGGTAGAACACCTAAACTAATATTCTAATAGCATTTTGGCTCTCTTTAATCCAATTAATTGTTGTCCTGAGAGCAAGCTCAACTGGGTTATTGCCATTATCATTTCACTTATTCCATATTGATGTCCCGAGAGTAAGCTCAACCGAGTTATATCCTTTTATCCAGCCCGAGAGCACTAGCTCCATCGAACTCTAACCATTTACACTTGCCCAAGAGTATACACTCCACCGAGCCTATTCCACAATTTAAGCATATATCAAGATCTCACCCGTACACACATAGTCCTAGTGACACCCATTAAGCAGCACGTTCTACCATCTCCAAATCAACTTAAATTATAAATAAAATAAATAAATCATTAAATCATTAATAATTAAATGATTAAATATGAATAAATAAAATGTAACGAAATAAATTTCCTTTAAGCATGCTTTCGATTTCTACTTGTAAATATAGAAAAAAAATGATCATGCATAAGTCAATATAAATATATTTATAAATCAAACATATAATCTTTTCTTTATTATATTTAGTTATTTGAAAATATAACAAAAACATGCACAACACATATTTCATAAAATTAACTCATAGGTTGAGCGTGTCGAGCGATGCATTCTTTGTTGCCCTAATGCTACAGCTTGAATCTCAGAGTACTCTAAAATAAATAATATTTATTTAAAATATGCTCGTAAAATAAAATAAAATCATGAAAATTCTAAAAAATTATGAAAACTATGGAATTGATGAAATTGACTCGACCAAAGATAAAAAGTCAATTAAAACTAGAAATTCGACATAGGTCGATGTCACGCTTTACGATAAATCTACTAAAAATTCGGTAGAGATTCCTCTGTAAAACGGATATCTCTCTACTAAAAGTAGAGTTATTCCTACATGAAAATACACTTTGAATATTCCCACAATCACTAGTCTCAGGTTGGGCCCTTAAACTCAACTAAATGCCCTACCGAGAACCATAATTCACAAAAATAATAAAATAATATAATTTTCTTTAAAATCTCCAAAAATCATAAAATCACATTTAAATACCATAAATTCATATATTTTCATAGTGAAACATAAAACATATTTATTTTCCAATAAATAGTAAAATTCTAGCTTATATTTAACTTTCGCCAATAAACATACTTAATTCAAATTTTACTATTATATAGCATTAATTGCAAATAACTATTTAAATTACTTAAATATATCACAAAATCAACAAATAACTTATTTAAGTTTAAAAACAATAAATAAGTTTATTATTCTATTATTTTATGAAAATTAATATTAATTAGCTAAAGATAGGAAATAAATTACTAAAATTATTTTAATACTATTATTACTCAAAATATGTCTAAAACATCATAATTATCAATAATTTACTTAAAATAATAAAAATTACTAAATTATAATAATTTTCCCAAAAAATTAATTTTGGCATAAACATTCAAAAATTTATAATAAAAATTTGGTACACAATTTCAATAAACTTCATTCATGAAATTTGCTCAAAATAATTAGTAGTATTTATTAAAAATATAAAATATTTTCCGGTCTCTGGACTGTACCGGAACAGTAACCTGAGCCAAAAATAGTGCCATTTTGAAAATCATCTCCAAAATTAAATCTAATTACATATTTGGAAAGCTTATAACTCCAATTTCATATATCCTAAATAAATTTAACATAAACTAACTGAATTTAAACTCAATGAACAAAAATTAAAAACTGAAACCTAGAACAATTTTCTCAAAATTGAAGTGGAAATCAGTGATGATTAGATGAATTACCTTGGGGAAATCGAAGCCCAAGAGGAGAGAAAGAAATTGAGCTATCGAGCTCGACCTTAAATGACCAGAATCCTTGCCAGCGTTCAGAGAAGGATCTCGATTTGGCGAAGAAACCGAACAGATTGGAGAGCTGAGCTCGACAGAAATGGAAGGGAGGACTTGCAGGTGGTGGCGATGATGAGGCAGTGGTAGCACCATATGACAGTAGCAAGAGGGAGGAGAGGAAGAAGAAGGAGAAGAAAAGAAAGAAAAGAAGAAAAAGAAAAAGAAAGGGAAAAAAGAAAAAAGAAAAAGAAAAAGAAAATATTATTATTATTATTATAAAAATGCAAAAGTACACCCATATATATATATATATATATATATATATATATATATATATATATATATATATATATATATATATATATATATATATATTCTCTTAAAATTAAATTACAATTTTTGTTAACACCAATTTAATAAAATTAATCAAATTTAATAATTCCCATTTAATATAGATAAAATAAATTAAGATGAATTTAACATTTAAATGTCCAACTTATTTCATCAAAACATCAAAAAAGAATTCGGGTGTTTACACTTCATATGTCAAAAAACATGTTGGTTGTTGGTAAAACATGTTAGGTGAGTAGTTAGGGAAAAAATTATTTAATTACTGAATTTTTTAATTTATTAATATATTGGTTGTTGGTAAAAGTATTTAATATGTTGATTATTGGTTAAAAAAATTTGTTATTTTGTTAGATATATTTCTTGGTTACATATTTTGTTAGTTAATATTTTTAATTTGTAGTGAGATAAATGTTATTTTTCATTAATATTTTTTGTAGCTATATTAATTTGTTACTTAAGAAAAAATTTGTAGTGAATTTTTTTTTATCATTTATGTAGTTAAAAAAAAATACATTTCCTGTATAAATTTCATATGTAAGAAATAAATTTCTTCATATGTCAAAAAACATTGCTTGTTTTAGAAAAAAAAGTTTATTATATATATATTTCATATATATATATATACACACGCACACACTAATTCAATTATTTTTGTGTTACAACATAACATGGCTTGTTATAAAAAACTTTATATGATCAAAACTCCTATTATTGTCGATCGATGGTCGTCCTATTATTGGCAGAGTTTGTCTTGATTACCTAGAGTTATATGAATCACTTTTAGGTACTTCACTAGAACTACCATACATTTATTACTTACTGGTTCGTAGTTCTAGGTTTAAAGAGAACTTCTCAAAATTGCCTAAATAAGTTGACTGGATGACATTTCATAGGCATACATGTGCCTACATTTTACAGCTATATTCATCAGTTTTGTTCTCTACAGCAGTCATAGGCAAAGTTAGCTTGCAATTCCTTTAATTTTTGGAAAATATTGACTTAATAGGTCATTAGAATTAGGGATCTACATATTTGGCTTTCCTATATAGGGAGCTTTGTCATGCATCGAGGCTACCAATAGTGGCACAAATGAGCAGCCCACGCTTTCTCCTTCAAATATGGGCTTAGAAATGCATTCCTTTTCTTGCTCCCACATTGCGTGATCAGTCAATTCCTACAGATGCACCTCTAAGACACAGTTATATTTTCATAATTTTTTTAATTACAGTTACAATATTATGTTACTAACATATAAAAAATTTTTTTTTTAGATGTAGCAGATCATGTGGGATTACATTGATTCCCATATATATTATTATAGACATTTGGCTCAGACTTGATAATGCATGTCAGGATGAGGTAGAACTTTCACCACATTAATAGGAAGATTATTATTCATTACTACTACTACTACTACTACTAAATTAGAAGAGCATAACCTAATAAGGTGTTATTAAAAAAGTATGTCGTCATGTCAACAAAATTTATCTATAAAAATAATGTTATTTTTTACTTCATTACATAATTTATGCTTTTTTTAACGAAATAATTTATTTATATAGATTATTTGGGAGCCATACATTGAGGATGTCATTCAACAGTTGCTCACTTATTACTTACAAGGTCGAGGCATATGACATGCATTAGTACCCCTCATTTACAATCATATTGTTGAATGACACTATCCTAATAGGGTGCTATGCCAATTTGTATGTGTTCAACTAATTCCTCATCCCCCTTTCCACCTTAAGGCATTGCATCATTATAATTAATGGGATCATGACACAGAATGGGTAGACAAACATGCCCATTAGATCTCACTTTGGGAGTGTCGAGCTCATAGTGTTGTGGTTTGGCAAGTGTCACACAGATCTATACATTAACATTCCCAGTATTTGGATTGGTTCTGTTCAATGACACATCGATAGATCTCACCTATTGGTGCTCGCTTGGGTATAACGGTAAGATATTATATTTCATATTTTGTTTTAATTATTTTGAAAAGTCATTTATTTAATTTATTTATACTTTTTCCAATGTGTAGGCTAATTCTATTGAGCATATCATGTTGACTCGAAATTTATCTCATGCTAATCAGATCGCCAACAATACCCAATTTATAATTAATGATTTAAGGCAAAGAGTTACTGATGATATGCACACCTTAACCTTGCACCAGAACATGCTCCTTTTTCAGAACACTTGATCAATTTTAGAGTTGTTGGTGTAGAGACATTTCTGCATCATTAGTGGCGTGCATGCTGACGAGCTACTGTTCCAAGACCCCCTCCTGCAAGTGATGCATGTATTCACATTCCTCAGCCACACTTTGTTCATATTGAGTCCACCTCTACAGCTTCCACCTAGGACATCAATATATCATTTACATTAGTGTCAATAGCTGGTCCATAAGGCACTTCATTCATTCCTTAGCCTCATTATACATTCACTTATCCATCTGGTCCATATTTTCATGCTTCAAATCCCTCTCCTCCTATTCAATTACCTTTTTCTTTTTCATCATTTCCCTCCACATCACACCATACTCCCTATCCTACCTCATATTTTTTAGACTTCAATCTCAATCAACTTTCATTAACTTCTATTTTGAATTTATCATAAATGGCTTCAGAAATATAAACTCCTCAATTTCCATCAATTATTTCTTCTTCCACCCAAAAGTATCTTTCCTCACTTAGCACCCCTTAACCTCATGAAGTGCCTACTCCCTCATATCACATGCCTCCAACTGATCTAAATCTATACGCACGTCGTGACATTAATATTGATGATAACAAAGATGACTACAACGATGATGATAGTGGTGATTCTCATAGTGGTGGATCTCAGTTCATGGATATGAGCAATGGATGGTTTAATCACCATAGGAATTTGGGGTTACGGTATAGAATTCACATGCATCGACCCTGTAACACATAAAAAATTATAATGCCTTTTTCTGTAACTTGATTCTCATAAATATTGTTTGGCTGTTGATATTTCACTTAAATTATTTGATTGCGCTTACCATATGCATAATATTTGTTGAAGATTTATAATTTTTTTTTCACTTATGATTTGTGTGTTTATAATTTTTTTGAATTTTATTTATAATCCGGATTAGCAATGACATTCCTGATTTGAAATCTATCTTTATGTTCATATTTATAAACACACAATTTTAATTAACTATTTATAATAAATTAATTACTAATAATTAACTTTTTTATTTTTAATTAACTATATCCTCATATTCTGCACTCTTATTTTTTTCACGAATATTAATAATAACTTTTATATAAATTTTAATATTTTCATCTATGTAATAATTTTATTTATTTATTTACAATTACCTGTATTATATAAATTTTTTTATTGAAATACACTAAATTTATTATTATTATTATTATTATTATTATTATTATTATTATTATTATTATTATTATTATTATTATTATTATTATTATTATTATTTCACAATAATTAGTGACTAACTACGAATGACAAAAAAACATAATCATAACTAAATAATTATTTAATAATTATAATATTGTAAAAATTAACATAATCATTATTTCAGTATTGGGGCATGACAAAATTTATGTGCATTTTGCCTCTACTAGAGGCGAAATGCATGAACAAAAAAAAAAATTCTATCTTTTCACTAGTGGTACTAGCGAAATGTACATATGCATTTTGCTAGTGGCACTGACGTGTACACATTTCACTAGTGACACTGACGATTTGAATATATCCTCATTCTCTCAACTCTACCTCAGGTTAAAAGTATCACAAAATAGGAAAATTTTTCAAAATTCACCATAAAAATGGAAAATACTTCTAAAATCACCATAAATTAGGAAATAGTTTCATTTTTCACCATAAATCGGTAATTATGCCCATATTGATTATAGTTTTTATAATATGTTTCTTATGGTTTTCTCTTATGAACTTTTACTTTCAGCATACATTTTTCCTTGCGGTTACGGAGGATTAAAATTTGGCATAATCTTGTGTGCTATATTCATCATAAACAAGAAAAATTGCATATATTTTTTTTTCCCTCTCTGTATGCACGTAGGACTGTTTCCAACAACTCCTTCCCTTTGCCTGCCTTACAGTGTTGCTACGTACTTAGTACTCCTTGTGCACATGCATGCTTGAGTTTGTATTCATGCTATAAGAAAGCTACACCTGAGTTATTAGCTTGTTAATTTTATGCATAACAACGTGAAAACAATTGTTTAATAATGACCTAAAGGAAATTAATATTCAGATAGTATCGTATGGAAAACAGAATTTCTCTAGGTAATTATAAAATTATTGACATTTTTGTGGCAATGTGGCAGAAAAGGACTCATATGGCCAAGTCCATTTACATGTGAACATAGGACAATTATTTGATTGCCGACATGCTTGCTGCAATTCTATGTCTTGATTTACCCAATAGTATACCTAAAGTTCTATTGAGTTCAAATAGGGAAATTTCCTTCTATCAATTGTTTCGATGAGGTCAACCGCCCAGGCAAAGCAAGCACTAGTTTATATGGTTTTATTGGGTTACCTAAAAGGGTGAAAATAATGGGAAATCTTGAAGGTGTACTGTCTTCTGATAATGGTCTGTCACAAGGATAGTGGGAATCTTGCATACGATATCTCAAGCTTAAGCATTCATAAGAAATCATATGGAATTCTATAGTTTGCATCGGTAGTATAAGTAACAAAGTGTAGTTGAACAATAAATGTGTAATTCAAACATAAAGAGGGGTAGGTTGTGTATTCTGAAAAATACAAGAATCATAATTGAATTATGATTAGAAGGACTTAACTTTGTGAGATTTTGTCTTGAGAATATATATTTGCTTCTTAGTTGATTGGGGTCATGAATCTTTTGTTAGGTTCATGAATGTGGATAAAAGTGCTATTTGAGTGTGGATTTGAATTACCCACACATGTTACAATTTCAAATACGCCTTGAGTAAATTTTCATATGAATTGATGAATCTAAATAAGTAATCACTAGGCTAACTTCCATTCAATGATTCAAACTACTTAATCTAAATCATGCTGAATGTCTTTTATCTGAAACGGTTCCATCTAGGCATAGCATCAATCACTTGTGAGGCCTAGAAGCATTAAAATTTAATACTAAGTTAAAATAAATAAAACTGAAGGGGGATGTTGGTGTTGGTAATGTTACCATTATAAGGAAAAGGGGATAGAATTCTCCTTGACCATTTTGAACCTTTAAAACATCAAAGACCAGTTGTTGATAAACAATGTGTGGCATGTGAATTTCTGGTATGTTTTTTCAATTTTAAGTAGTGGCAGAGTACATCAGCCACCCAAAATAATAGATTTGTGCTTAGAAAGAAAGAAAATTTATTTCTTTTGTCTATTATCATTACTACATTACATTAAGTTGACTCATTTTGAATGCGGATGTATTTTTTCGATTCCATGCCATGGGCCTTTTACCCTAAATTCACATATCCCCATATGTATGTTGCTGCATGTCCATTTTGTATTTTAGTTTTTTCTTTTTAATGGATTTTTTTTTGTTGCCAGCATCAAAGCTTTTAGTATGTCCTACTATACATTGTATTATTCTTTATTTTTTTCCGAACAACATATTATTCTTTATTAAGGCTGTGACAATGTTCATTTATAGAAGCAGCATGATGATGACTCTGATGAGCATGTTGAATTCATCGGTAGTAATGCGTCCCTTGTTAGTAGCAAAGAGAATTGGGATGAGAAGCTGTCAGAAGCAAGCAGGGATGGAAAAATTGTAAGTTATCCCAGCCCATTGCACACTGTTACTGGGTTTTGACTGTCACCTCCTCTATGTATGCCCCATGACTTACCTATGAATGACCTTGCTTTTAAGAATATGAGATTGGTAAACTTTGAATGAGTCTACATTGTTGAAATATAATAAAAAAATTAAAAGATGGATGTGGGAATGTTATCCCACATAGAAAAGAAGAGAAAGAAGGAGGAGGTTAGTTGGTTACAAAATAAACATCTTATTTTTTATGTTAAGTGTGTCAATCACTATTTTTATTTGGTATACCATTGAAAACTATTTGCTATAATAGTAGAAAATTTAAAGGGAAATTCTCTTAGGTGTATTTGAGCTTTTGAGTATGTGTGAAAGTTAAATATTTTATAGTGTGGCTGTGATAATTTTTCACATAGTGAATATTTTTCTCTTGTTTGTCTTTTGACAATGCCCGTGGTAAACTCCATATTAAATTATTGTATATTTCTCTCTTTTATTTTTCATGTATTTTTATTCAAGTTGTGAATCTAAAGAGGTAAAGATACTTGTTGGATTGTAAAGGGCTCATTTTCCCTAACTATTGGTATCAAAGCTCTTGGTTTATTTTAGTATGCTACATGATTGTGACTTAGGTTGATCTTTCATATTAGAAAAAAATTTCTTAGGCTAATTGGCATTCCGCATCGATAGATTTTTTAAAAAATTGTTGTGATCCAACTGGAGGTCCTTTTGTATTATGTTTATTGAGTGTGGTATTGTGTAAGTAAGTATAGCAAAAAAAAGTTTTCTCACAAAGACTATAATCGCCTAAGGAAGTTATGATTTAAGTGGTACCGTTTGTGTCTTCCCAATCTCTCTTGAAAAATTTTTAGTGTATTTTGTAGATACAATTGTTTACTCATTAATCACGTGTGAAGTCACTGTAGTAGGAAGTACTGTTCAAGTATATGAAAGTATTGTGCATTATTGAGCAAAAATGAGCTTCGAATTTGATATTGAGAAATTTGATGGGAGAACAAAAGAAGGATTGCAAAATGGTGGAGCTAATTCGGCTAATGGCTCTAAAAATAATGTTACTAATATGATTGTCTTTGAAAAGAAGGTGATGAACTTTCTGTACAACAAAATATATATATCCTTATGGCATGATAGCTACCAATTGAGTTGCCATGGAAAAGGATGTATGATAGATAACATGTTTACAGTTTGCACACAAACATTGGTTGACAGTTGATGCAAGGGTGTGATAAAATTGATGTTGATGGCTAATGAACTTTCTATAAAGTCAACAATGAAAGTTGCATTATAATTTATTAGCAATTTTTTCGACATGAACTGATTGAGGTAAAAATTCCTGAAGTTGATGAATTCCAAGTGTGTAAACTTTTATGGTGGAGCATGACAATTCTTTTTTTTTTTTAAATTATAACTATTATGACTGATGATGTAGCAATTGTTCTTTTAATTTTTAATTATGGTGGAAATTGTTGAAATATGATAAAAAAAATAAAATAAAAGATAGATGTGGGAATGTTATCTCTTTTATTTTTCATGTATTTTTTTTTTTCAAGTTGGAGCTAAAGAGGTAAAGATATTTGTTAAACTGTAAAGGGCTCATTTTCCCCAACATACGTTTCTATAACCAATAGAAGAGATAAGGTTTGTTTATTTCCATGGACTGTCTGATAACTGTTGTTTTATAATTTGATTTTTCTTTTACTAACTAATAATATTTAACAGGTCTTGGCCAATTTCAGTGCAACATGGTGTGGTCCTTGTAGAATGATTGCACCATTCTACTGTGAAATTATGAGAAATACCCTTCTATAGTGTTCTTGTTGATTGATGTTGACGAATTAGTTGTAAGCTACAAAATGGTTTTATTTACTTGAAAAGGAAATTTTAGTTGCTCTACTAACACTTGGAACCTCACCTTTCAGACCATTGCTTGATATGTTACCATTTCATGTCATCCATTTAAATTTGAAATTGGCTAAACTCTGTTAAACCATCATTTTGCATGCTATCTTCTTTCTTTCATTATACTGAATGAACACAAAGTATCTTCCCATCATATATGCATTTTATTATTTCAGATTGTTTTTTTTTCCTTTCTCATAGAAGGTTTTGGTTTCTTTTTTAATAATAATTAAAAAAAGAAGAAGAAGTGAGGTTAACTTGAATGATGGTAAACTAGAAGTGGTATTATGTAACATTGGACTTCAGCAGCAGTTGGGAAATCAACGCAACTCTGACATTCTTCTTTCTGAGAGATGGGCAACAAATCGACAAGCTTGTGGGAGCCAACAAGGCCAGAGCTATGAAAGAAGATAGACGCGGTGGCACAAATTACCAAATGATTATTGTGAAGGTGTTTGCTTATTATCATGTGAGGGCAACAATCAGCATCTTTATGTTAATGGTGTGTTGAGTATTTGTGGTTGTAATTGCCAGCCTTTTTGTAGATGTTGGATTTTCATGTAAATATGGCTGCATTAAAATATTGGAACTTATAGCTTGGGAACGAACATTTCCACTGTATTCTTCTGGAAAACATTACATCTAAAAATGTGAGTTTTCTTTTAATTTGTGCCATTTTGCCTTTTCTTTTTCTTTCTACTGCTTTGGGAAACAGTTTTTTTTTTAAGTAAAAATTTAAAGTCTAAAAAATAGTAATGCACTCAAACATCTCAACTAGATTGATATACTCTTAGCATTTGTATCATACTTTTGTAGTCCCATAAATTAAATTAAAAATAAAAAGATACATAAGCATCCAAAGATTACAAAGCCAAAGCCTAGCAGAAGCGAAAAGAGTCCTGCGTGTTAAAATCCTTACAAATAAAAGAGGAACAAAAAGGAGGAGCAGAATCCTACTACTGAAGAGTGTTAGAAGTAGTGCCATGCTTAGCTAGAGCATCAGCTGTAGCATTCCCTTCTCTGAAGATGTGAGATACTCGGAAGTTCGTTTGGGAGACTAGGTGAAGACAATGCAGCCATCTATGCTGAAGCTTTTAGGGAACTTGATTGGATAACTTATTAAACAAATGAACCACTAACATAGAATCACATTCAAGTCAAAAATTGTGCCAACCCGTAGACCATGCCACCTCCATGGCATAAACAATAGCAGAAATCTCGGCCACATAGGTAAATTCTGATGCAACATTAAACGCAAAAGCACCATGAGGAAAGCTAGAAGGGGTTCGGAAAATACCTCCAGCGCTAGCTACCCCCGGCGTCCCCAATGAAGAGCCATCAGTATTCACTTTGAGCCATGAGATAGGAGGAGGCTACCAAGTGACAAACACCATTATAGGAGCCCGTGCTATGGGAAACAGTTAAAATGTTCATTATTGTCTATAGTTGAAGTAACTGGATGAGATAGGCCACACATGTGAATTGCTTAACATAACTATTATCAGAATCCTAATAACAACTAGAAACTTTTGTACTCCAAACATTGGACTGTATGTTGTCAATAAATAAATAAAATGATGTATAAATAATTTTGGGAAACAATAGTCGCTCTTTTTTCTTTTTATTGCTATTATTTTTTAAAAAACTTTTGATTCATTAACAATAGATTTCCTTTTTATATCATGGATGTTTCTTTCTTCAATTACTTTTATATTTTTCATTTGCTGGACTTGGTATTTGATAGATATAGGGATAGAATATTTTGGAGTTTAAACTAAGTGGATTCATAAGGGGAATACCACTTTTGTAGTACTTGTTTTATCTATATATAAAGCTCAAATTATAAATATAGAGCTTTAAAGTTATTATGTCTAAGATTTGACAAATGTCATTCTTCATAAATTAACATTCACTCTTACAAGTTTTTGTATTGAGTAATTAAAATTCATAATATTTTTTATAATAAATATAAAAAAAAAATCTTATTTAGAATACACATGTTTTATATACAAAACACTTTAATTCTATTACTTCCAAAACATTACTCTTCCTTCCCATCAAAAATTATATATTTTATTCTAACTAAAACATCTTTTTTTCAAATAATATCTATTTTTCTTTTCTTTTATTTATCCAATTATTATTATTACTATAATAATTAAAATATATATGTACTCTTAACAAAATAATAATAAAATAAAATTATTGCAATAACTTTTTAAATTCTCTTTTCTATATTTAATTAAATTGCAATTTTAATTTATTAAAAATATTTAATTAATTATTTAAAATATATAAATTATTTACAGTCTAAGCAAAACATAGATTCATAACTAGTATATATTAAATGTTGGGAAAAGTATGGAAAACCACCATGTGATTTCAAGGTTTTGCAATTTTAAGTATATATTTCATTTTTTGACAATTTGGGTTCTGTGTTTATCGCCATTTGACAATTTCCAACATATAAGGCTAACGCCATTAAGTGAGTCCAATGATATTAATCTCATGTATTGGAAATCATCAAACGGTGACAATACAAGATCCAAATTGTTAAAAAAGTGAAACACATACTTAAAATTGTAAAACCTTGAAACCACATTACTTTCCCCTTAATTATTTTTAGTTAGGTTGTCCATCATTTAACGATATTAGTCTCATATACTGAAAAATGTCAAATGGCGACAAACACAATATTTAAATTGTTAAAAAATGAAACACACACTTAAAATTATAAAACTTTGAAACCACAAGATAGTTTTCCATACTTCCCCCTTAAATGTTGAACTCTAAAATTATTAAGTCCAAAGTTTACAAGTGTCATTTTTTATAATTCAGCATTTACCCCTTCAAGCTTATGTGTTTGGGTTATTAAAATTCACAATATTTTTTAACAAAAAATCATATTTTTTTTATTTTAGAATAGAAATTTATCTCTTTAAAAAAAATTAAAATTCCCTTTCTCATGGTTGTTTATTTAAGATATAATCTATGGATATAATTAACTTGTAGAATAATAAACTATATCTAACATGCTACAATAATTAATATTCTAATTTGAATTTAAGTACTTTAATTAAATGAAAATCACTCTTCTTGGTACCCAAATGAATGGGGAAGGGATTAGGGATTACAATCCTTTGTACAAAGAGTTAAAATAAACAGAAGACAAACCATAAATAAACTGAAAGTAAGCTACTTGAATGGCCAATAAAGCCTCTCAAGAACTAATTAATAGAATGGATATTTGATGATTATGAACCATTGAATAACCCCTATAATAAACACAAGTTAGCCCTTTCTCATATAACAAAATAAACAAACCTACATGAGGAATCACATAGTTAACTCACGAATAAAAAAAAATACTAATAAGAACAATAGATATCTAAAACATTGGTCAAACACGATAATAAAATAATTGTAAAAGATAAATGAAAAGAAAAAGCATGGGCATTCTCAGGAATCATATACAATTTGCGAAAAAATAAAGACAAGATCGCGCAAAGTGGTGATCACCTCTGTCATGAGGTGATCACCTCATGGAAAAATAATGATGCCTCTTTACAGAGGCGCTGCTTGACCAATAGACATAGGCAACTCCTAAAAGCAGTAAACTTCAATTTTAAGCAAGCAATAAGTGATATAAATGAACAAGACTGATAACTACACTTAAAGCCATAGTCAATCATGTTAAGAGCATGGCATAACATAAACAATAAGCATAAGAAATCAATGACTAAACAAATAAACAAGGGGTTTAATAATACTAAAATTTTAATATTGAAAAGAAGTAAGAACCATTACTGAAATAAGAGCTTTTTCCAAAATGGTTGGCCCTCAGAGATAGAGATAGATATGGATATTGACCTTCACTTGAATGCAAGATTTTTACCTTCTTCTCCCTTGGAAATAATCCTCTTCAAGCTTAATCCCCTCTCTTCTTCCCTAAAGACTTTCTTTTTTATTCCTCCTTTATTTTTTTTATTATGGTTCCTCCCTTTTCTCTCTCTTCTCCCCCTTTTTTAATCTCATGCCTAGCCCGTATCCTTATCTTTTTACTCATCATTGCCCTTTCTAGCTCTCTACTTCTCCTAAAAATCCTCTTATTCATAAAATAGGATGAGTTCAGTGGAAGGTGGGCCCACCAAGTTAGATGTCATGGTCACCTATGTATTTAATGCAGAGACAAGTGGTTGTTGTAGAGGCGATGCCTCTATGATAAGGCAGTCACCTTATTGCCTACTATTATAGAGGCGATCGCCTCTTCAAAGAGGCATCACCTCTTCAAAGAGGCGTTGCCTCTATGGCCCAGCTCTACATTGGGCCAAATGGACTGAAGTGAGTTGGGCTTGCTTCTGAATGGGTTTGGGTAGAGATTTTGGGTTTTAAGCTTTTAGGTATATTTTTAAGAAGGTTTGAGCTTCTTTTTTGCATTCAAACCTTGCATTTCTCATCATCAGGATTTATAGTAGGCCGATCAAACTGAGCATCCACAGTTTACCCTTTATCTTAGGCCAGTTAAATTGATTGTCAACAGTTTACCCCCTAATTTTTTAAAAAACCAAACACATGCAATAATAGTTTTTTGAAAAAGCACATGCATAACAAAAGTAAGGGATGTACCTGACCTCTGAGGTTCACTGGAGAGGTGAATTCTTCAACTTGAAATGTGACTTTGTTCCTCAGGTTTTCCTAACCTAATTAGCCACTCATTTGAAATGTGGTTCCTAGGTTTTCCTAGCCCAATACACCACTCATCTAAAATGTGGTTCCTAGGTTTCCCTGACCTAATACACCACTCATCTGAAATAGGAAACTCATGCCATCACCCTCGAGTTTTCCTGGCTTGAAAGGCAGTCCTTTATCATGGGCGGGAAACACATGCCATCATCTCTAGGTTTTTTGGCCCAAGAGGTAGTCCCTTATCCAAAACAGGAAAATCACATCGTCATCCTTGGGTTTTACTAGCTCGAGAAGCAATCCCTTATATGGAACAGGAAACTCACGTTGTCATTCTTGTGTTTTCTTGGCCTAAAAGGCAGTCCCTTATTTGGAATAGGAAACTTATGCCATTATAAACTCATGCCATTATCCTCAGGTTTTCCTAGCCTGAGAGGCAATCTCTTATTTAGAATGGGAAACTCACACCATCATCCTTGGGTTTTCCTAGCTCAAGAGGCAATCCTTTATTTGGAATGAGAAACTTGCACCATCATCCTCAAGTTTTCCTAAATCGAGAGGCAGTCCCTTATTCAAAATGGGAAATTCAAGGATACAACCCTACCTGTCACTTCTAAAATTATGAACTTCAAGAATACACTAGTCTCCCTTTCTTTAACTAAGAAAACTTCCACTTATAATAGTAATTTTCAAAATATGCTTAGGGAAACCTTCCCCTTCTTATTAATCATTTTCTTTACTTTTATCATTTTTATCATTTACATTGTCATCTTTTTTTTTATTATA
The DNA here is from genome assembly GCA_947683625.1 of Mallotus nudiflorus. Classification (NCBI taxonomy): domain Eukaryota; kingdom Viridiplantae; phylum Streptophyta; class Magnoliopsida; order Malpighiales; family Euphorbiaceae; genus Mallotus; species Mallotus nudiflorus. The sequence continues at coordinate 952,936 of CANTUR010000239.1, forward strand.
TAAAAACCCCCCTTTCTCTCTTTTCTTTTTTTCTCTCTCTTTTTTTCTTTTCTTCTTTTCTTTTCATTCTTCTTTCCCGCGCCTATATACTTTAAAAAATGGATGACGAAAAGATGCCACCTATGCCCGAGTGGGATTGTATTTTACCTTCCATAAATGTCCCACACAATCTTGAATTATCAAAGGGAGACACAATTCTTTTGGTAGAATTGAGGAGTCACATTTGCTCATCGGCATCCAGAGAGGTTAGTACTCGAATCCTTCTTATTTTTCCTATAAATTACATTGGTTTATGATGTATTTATGTCTATTTACCATCTAGGATTATAAATAAGATTGATTAAATGTGAATATTATGGATTTGGGAGAAAACTTGGAAACTGCCCTCCATTCTCCAATGTGCAAAGGCGATCACCTCTGTGTTAAGGTGATCACCTCATCACTATGGCAATCACCCTTTGTCGAGTAATGATCATCTCTATTTTAGAATGAGAGGGCATCATCCCTTCTCGTAGTTATGATCGCCTCATCCATGAGGTTCTATGGCTCTACAGCAGGGCGTATTAACCATTCCTTTCTCCCTTCTTCATTTTTTTTCATAAGGCAACAAAATTATGCTACAGTAATTCAAGTTCTATAATTTCATTTACAGCATGATTTATAAACGTTCAAGGGGCCAAGAACTTCCATAAGGCCTGAGTCTTCTACAATGATCTAATAGAGGATTAAAAAGACTAGATTCAAGACATTAGGTTCAAAGACTTTATTCTTTTGCTCCCTAATGAATAAGGACAGACATATTATCAGTCGTTAAATGCACTGATGGAGAGATGGTTTGATATGACTCACACTTTTCACCTCCCCTTTGATGAACTCGCTCTGGATCCTGTCTCATTCGCCACCATTATTGAGATTACATATGCCAAAGATCATGTTCCTCTTGATATGAGCTTGCATCAGTTAACTCTAGATAAGGCTATCTATATTAAGCATCTCCACAGTATGATCCCATACATAAAGGGGATGCATACCATCAATATTGACTCAATTCGTAGCTTTTATACCCAAGATAGAGCTATAACGATGGTTACTCCTCATGAGGTCAACCAGGAGATGCGAGCATTTCTAATTTACTTCTTGGTACCACCTTCTTTACTAATATTGCTAGCTTAGTGGATTATATATTCTTGTTGCCCCTACGAGACTTGGATCATGTATCTATATATGATAGGGCTAGCTATGCTTTAGCTTATCTGTACAGGAGTATGGAAGAGGTGGTACACAGAGCTAAGGAGTTCTTTGGCTTTTAGCATGCCATCCTAGCAAGCTATATTCTTCCTTTTCCCCTGATTTATTCCAATAATAATTTATCGACACCTATTACAACATTCCTTTGGTAGGGTCTGGGTATTAGAGTTGGAGTTGTTAGTCGGGGTAAAGCGTGTAAGAAATGATTTTTCGACCATAAGAAGGTGGAGTGCCAATCATGTCTTAAAGAGGCATTTATCTCGAGTGTACATCCATCAGTAGCACCTAAACTCTCTAACACAATATGTGATCAGTACCTACAATATTTGCAATTATATTAGTAACTTTATGATTTTAATGCACTTACCTATTAGTGTTTCCTTTGCATATTTAGAATGACTTGTGGGGGGTTGAGAATGGATGGAAAGCTGAGATGACCTGTTATAGACCACTAGCTCAGAGAAGAGTCCTTCTTCGTGGGCTAGACTATCAGTCTAGTATCTTGGTAAGTGGGTCTTTAACTTGAATTGGGGAACTAGGGCAAGGTGAGTGCCTAAGTCCCCTCTAAGGAGTATGTTTAAAATGAATGAGTTAGAGGGCACTAAACTTCATTTGAATGTTGCTATAAAGCTAGCTATGGACTACACTGTATGAATCAATAGCCACTATTTAGAGTTTATCTGGGCCCACCTCCTACTGATAGTTCTTTTATCTACTACTTCTACCTCTTAAGTAAGCATCTGATGCTCGACTTATATTTAAGATCATTATATCTTGACATGATTTCTTATTTTCAAGTTGCAGCTACTCAACCTACACCTTAAGCCAGGCCTCAAGCAGAAGAGAGAGAGACATCCTCAAAGACCACACATCAAGAAGGTACTTCGGTTGTAGTCAAGCAGATGAGGCCTCTTTCTACCCAAGCTCGCAGTTGGTTTTCGGTAACTTCACTTGTACTCCTGACCCTTTGGTTTATTTATAGGCTCCTCTAGGAGAGCTATCTTGTCAATTCTTAACCCTAGATAAGGATCTCACACCCGCATGTACCCTTGGGGGCATTATTTATATAAGTTCTTATTTGACTATTTCCTAAATCATTCTTGACATGTTTATTAGTTCTAATATTCTATTGATAATATAAATTCTCTTGGAGAAAAGTTATACATGTACAGGATGATTGAGGCTCAAAGGTATAATAAGCTAAATGTCACCCAACAATAGAGGCTAATTATTCTTCCTACGTCTATTTGTATGCGTGCTTGCATGATTTACCAACCTTTAGTCTACTTAAACAGGATATGATAAGGTTGGTCAGGTGAGGATTGCTACCCTCAAGCATCAGATTGAGGTGCTTTAGATTGATGAGGATAAGGATTATAACGACGAGGATAGGGGTGATGATGATGCTAGAGGAGGGGATGATCCTAAGGGCACTGAGCCAGATGCCTGATAGATTAGGGTCCATAGGCTATTTCTTTGATATCGATATCTTTACTTATTAATTCTAACATTATAATATTTTCATATCTTGTTCTAATTGGATATTTGTGAAATTTAATTTTTATTTCAATCAGTCTTAATCTTTATATATAATTTAGCATTAATGATTACATAATCTTTTTTAAACTGCAAGGTTCAAATTTTAAGGCTAAAACTACATGATTCCATCAAAAAATCTCACCCTTTCTACTGTTTGAGAGGTGATCACCTCATTCCTAACATGTCACCTCTTCTCTTTCTATTAAAGAGGCAATCGCCTCTTTGTGCTGAGGCATCACCTCATCAAAGAGGTGATCATTCAGCATTAGGTTGGTTCCCTCTCCTCTTCACTTTCAACCTTATTTTTGAATATCTTCTCCTTAAACTCCATTTTCTTCCCCTAAACACCACCAAGAGCTTGGATAATGAAAAAAAAGCCTCAAACTACTATAGTTAATCTTAAAAGACTTAGACAATAGATCATGGTCTAAATTAGAGCTGTTCCACTTATCAGTCTTCATATCGCTACATGCTAGAAGAATTAACTTCCTTTTCCTTTATGCTACAACTCAATTCTAGGATCCTTAAAAATATGTCTTCTAGTTTAATGCAATAGAACTATGCCCATACTAAAGGAGTTTAAAGCCATTTTATATTGTTAAATAAATTTAACTTGCCAACTTGCAATCCTTATGCTTGGAATTCCAGACTCATATTCAATCTAATATCATATGGCCCGACTGTTCAATCTTCCACCTTAGTCTTTATTTCACTACATTCTCAACTCAAAAATCACATTAAAACCCTTTTTTAAAGTTGTCATGGACATAGATAGAAGTGATGTTTATTGGCCTCGAATAATGACCCCCTATTTATGTGCTTAATTCCTACTCATTTCCTTTCTGGAAATTATAATTCAAAACTCCCCTAGATTTTGGACTAAGTGGAAGCAGGACTTAACTCTTTCCCTCTCATTCTAGCAAAAACCATCATTGGATTGGACAACTTTTTGGAAATAAAGTGATTCTTTGGAAGTTTGCTCTTGTTGGAGACAAACTTCTTCTTCTCTGACTTTTATTTTCTGATTTTCTGACATTTTTACTCACCCATTACTCTCACAAATGTGGTTTTATAAGAATCTAAAATTACTTGAACCTCCCTAAGACATAGCATGCTATAAAGTCAATCATTATCGAACTTCAAAGTTGCATCCCATACCAGAAGATGTCCAAGGTTGGCTATCAACATTCCCCAATACTATGATCCGATGGATGCATCTATGGTGGAGATTACAGCATATAACTGTTCCATCTTACACTTATTATGTTCTGGTTGCTAGCCTTTACTTTGCCACTTTTTACAACTCTTCTTGTCTCTACCACCAATATGGATAGAAGCAATTGATTATGGAGTTAGTGCATGAGTTTGAGCTAGGACCTCTCTCCTAAAACTTCTTGGATAACTTAGTGGCAACCTGGTCCTATAAAATCATTTAAAGGAACATAGACTACAATGGAAATTCTACCATTGATGAATATTACAAGGTGTGGATTCAATTGTAGTAGATAGAAAAATATAAGTTTATTAAAAATAAGAGAATAAGAGAGTTGCAAATGTTGAGTGCTTCGGATGTTCAATAAAAGAAAAGAAAAGAAAATTATTTTATGAATTAAGTCATCATTTCCTTATTTGTTAAATAGCATTTACTTTAGCAGTTAAATAGTTTGTAATAGACATTTAACATGATGTTTAATAGTAATTAAAGCAATCTATTTCATTTAATTTAAGCACAATTTTCATATACATTTTTCTTCTGACACATTTTATGTTATTAGTTGGCTTGCCCTTGTAAGTTTTTCAACTAACCATTTTTCCTCTTTTTCTCCTTTTACATATCCTTAACTTTTTCCTAGACTGCCTCTTTTAAGGTTTTCAATCTAGCAGGACTTTAAATTTTTAATTAATTTTTTTATTTTTTTATCTTTAACTTTTGCCTAGACTGCCTCTTTTCGAGATTTTCTCCCCAACAAGACTTTTATAGAAAGTACTTTTTGAGCTTGTCCAAGTTAATAGGCTCTCTAAATTCATTCCCTTATATGTTAGATAGGATAGCAGCACATTTGGAAAATAACTTTTTCACCACATACAGGCCTTCCTAATTCGACTTGAATTTCCTTTGCGGGTCGGTCATGAACAGCTTTGTAAGCTTTAACCCTAAATCTTCCTTTTTGATCTATTCTGGCTTAATTTTCTTATTATAAGCATGAGCTATCCTTTTTTAATACAACTTAGAGTGATATATAGCTCTCATCCAACAACTTCAACTACACCAATTGACTTTCCACTAATTAGTGCTCGGGGATCTTAGACTCTAAAAGAACCTTAATGATTGAATCTCGACCTCTATTGGCAACATGGGTTCGTACTTATATACTAAGGAATATGGAGTGACCCCAATTGACATTTTGGTAGTAGTTTTGTATGCCCATAATGCAAACTGTAAGTAATCTACCCAATCTTAATAATTCTCCATCATCTTAGCTGGGATCTTTTTTACATTCTTATTTGTAGCTTCTACTGCCCCATTCGCTTATGGCCTATACAGAGATAACCTGTGATTCTCAATCTTATATTCTTTTAACAATGTAGCCACCCTTGCCCAAAATTTAACACCATGATTAGTGATGATATGGTGAGCTAACCTGTATCTACAGATTATGTTCTTCTCAATAAATCTTGCCATCTGCTTGGAGCCAATAGTGGCATAAGATTTAGCTTTAACCCATTTAAAGTAATAATTAATTGCTACAATAGTGTATTGATGACTATTTAATGCCCTTAGTCTTATCTCTCCTATAATATTAATTCCCTAAACAGTGAAGGGCCAAGGAGAAGTTACCTGAAGCTCCATTAAAGTAAGTGGCTCACATCTCTGTAAGCTTGACAGTTATGGAACTTCTTTATAAACTTGACACAATCTATTTCCATGATTAGCTAGAAATGAACATGACAAGCTATTTGTAAGAATTGTCCCATTGATATATGGCCTGCATACTCCCTCAAGGACTGCTTCTATAAGTTTTTGAGCTTCCTTTTTATTGACACATCTCAAGTGGACACCAGTAAGCATCCTTTTATACAACATCCCATTATAGCTAATGAATTGTCATGATGGCATGTGTAGTGACATGATTTCTTTTTTGTCAACATCCTCCAGGAATCGTCTCATTTCTAAATATTGCAGTAAATCATAAAACCATGACCTCTTAGCCATATTAACCAACATTACCCTTATTTCTTCATAGCAAGGGCTTTGAGATTTTATTAAAATTAGAGGCTTAACTTCTATTTTTTTGCACTCTCCCATATAGAAGCCAATGCAGCTAGGGCATTAGCTATCTAGTTCTCTTCCCTTAGTAGATGAATAAATATACACTGAGTAAAAGACAACGAAACAGTAGCCAAATAACTACAATATAAATGTAGCTTGTCTTCCTCTACTTTTCACTCTTTAGAAGGTTGTCTTATAACCAACATATAATTCCCATACAAGGTGACATCCTTTGCCCCTACACTATGCAGTGCTTCCAAACTAAATATGTAGGATTCATGCTCACCTTAATTGTTTGTTACCTTAAATTCGAGTCTCTTCGCAATTAGGATCATTTCTCATTCTGGCGCGATTAAGATTATACCAATACCAATTCCTTTATTACTAACGGCTCCATTGTTATAAGCAAAATAGCATAATCATTTAGGGTAGTTATATTCTACATTTTCTTTAATTTAACTATATATGTTTAAGTATTTCATTATTTTTCTTTATTTATGTTGTTCTCAATTCAGTTTTTTATTTTGTAGGTTTTCTTAGGTTTCATAAATAACAGTGCATTAGAGAGTCTTAAAGTGAAGAACGGGTTGAGAAAGGCCAAAACAAGAATCAAGCAAAGTGTGCCAACTCATCTCCTTATGCCGAGTCATGATAGAGGCTTAATGTGTTGAATCGTCACCTTGTGCTGAGTAGTCACAGAAAAATAGCGTGCTAAGTTCCTCTTGAATTGGCATAGTGGTATTGACTCATCACTTCACACCTTTTCATTTTGCAACCATTCAAAGGGGTATGAAATGGGATGCCAAAATGCCTATAAATACATGAAGTTGGCTATGTTTTTACTATGAAAAATACTTATTTTTTTATTTAGATATTGGTAGTGAAAACTTTAGTTCTATTAAAGAAGTAGCCAAGAGTTCAAGAGGATAATATTAAACATCAAAGGATTCCTTAAAGAATTACAAAAGGGTTTATTCATTCAAACTTTTCCCTTCCCTTTTCTATAT